>CM043698.1:45672500-46255000 GCA_023935145.1 Bretschneidera sinensis | reverse complement strand
TCCAAACAGACCCGTTCAACTTAATCTTTACTACTTCTTTACTAATAATAGCACAAGGTTGATCATCACCAAGGTATACGTTTCCAAGGTTTCCGGGGACATACCTCTAGAAGAATTCTTTCTGCAAAGTAGCATGGAATGATGCTCCAGAGTCTAACACCCAAGACTCCTCATTGCTCTCCAAAGAGCATATCAACACATCATCTCCTCCTGAGGTGGAAGTAACATTTGCTTCTGCCTTCGCCACCTGGTCCTTCGGTGCACTCTTGCACTGATTTTTATAGTGCCCGGTCTTCCTGCAGTTCCAACACTCGAGAGTCTTTGAGCTATGGGAATTACTGGGATTTCTAGATTTGGACCTCTTGTCTTTTGATCTGCCTCCGTAGTTCGATCTGCAGTGTCCATTCCATCTGGTTGAATTTCTTCTTCTTGGCTCTGTATGCAAAACTGAAGAGATTGTCAATTCACCTGACTCTCTCCGTCGGATCTCTTCACTGAGAACCATATCACGAACATCATCAAATTTCAACTTATTGCTTCCCGATGACCTACTCACAGCCGTGACAGTAGCATTCCAACTTTCTGGTAGAGAAGACAAAAGTATCAATGCTCATACTTCTTCATCAAATTCAATTTCAACTGAACTCAACTAAGTTGTGACTGTATTGAGTTCATTGAGATGTTGAGCTACCGATGCACCTGTTGTCATCCGCAAATTGAATAACCACCTCATCAAGTGAACTTTGTTAGAGGCTGATGGCTTCTCATACATACTGGAGAGAGCTGCCATAAGACCCACTGTGGTCTTTTCTTTTGCTATGTTGAAAGCAACATTGCGGGATAACGTCAATCGGATAACTTTGAGAGCTTGTCTGTCGAGAAGAACCCAGTCTTCATCCTTCATAGTTTTAGGTTTCTTTCCTAAGAGAGGTTGATACAAATTTATTTGATACAGATAATCCTCTATCTGCATTTTCCAGAACCCGAAATCTGCGCCACCGAACTTCTCGAGTTTCATCTTCCCTTCGTCTGCCGCCATCACTCCCACTCGAATCTGACTTTATTTGGATCGTTTCTGACTATTCTTGCGAACCTTCGTGTATTAGAACACCGTTGCCGATGAATCGGTATTCTCGACAAAATTTCATTATTCACGAAATTTATGTGAATAGTAACCTCACAGAAAATTGACAGAATTCACCACCAAACGCTCTGATACCAGTTGTTGTGGAAATTACGCAAATTTCCTTATAAACCAGATTGTGTGAATGTGAAAATAACAGCGGAAATAACACACACAAATTTGATAATGGAGTTCGGCCAAATATGCCTACGTCTCCAGACCTGCTACAGATCATTTTTACTAAAGGGAGAAAATATACAAAGTGTTTACAACACTTACAACTCACAACCCACGCCCAATTGTATTTTTCTCTTAAGCTTTTCTCTCAAGCTCTCTCTAATACTCTACTTGGTGTGTATTACAAATGAAAGCCCAAGGAGTATTTATAGGCTTAAAAAACAAGTTGCATTAATGATGGTAGCTCACCATTAATGTTGGCAGCTCCAACACATGGCCTTAATATTGGCAGCTCCAGCACATGGTCTTTGCCATTAATATTGGCAGCCTTTGTCTCCGCCTTTAACAATTAATTCTCTCATTTTTTTTTACCAAACGATAGAAAAATACTCACCCGTCTTCACCTAAGTTACTAGCAAGATATCTTGAGTTATTGTTACCCAATTCTGCAAGTTACTAACACATTGTCTAAGGTGAAAAAAAAAAATAAAGTTTAATTAGGGTATTCAAATTAGCATTACCCTTTACGTATGCATTAACTAGGAGTACTAATAGCTTTGAAAAGTACTTAGAAATCCCCACCCATTTTTAGTGAACTCTTGGCCTACTATACTGAATCGACATCTGGTTGAGAGGAAGAGCTCTATATACGGATGCTCATCAACCACTGCAGCAACACCACCCTTTTCAGGACCATCTTTCAAAGCCTTAGCATATTTTTCTGGTGATTGAAGTGGAATGAGTCTTGATTCATGGATTCTGAGTTCATCTATCAAATAGTTTAGAGGAATGAACCCTGCGGATAGTGGATACCCATTGGTTCATTGCTTGATACTCCGTATTAAACTTTCAATGCCTTTGATGGGTGAAGAAAGCTGTTGTACTGTGAGGATTGAGGTGAGGCCTCCAGTGTGGCTTGAGTTGATTATAAGAACCACAAATAGCCATATAATTAGCACTAAGCGACCTTGGGTGCTGACAGTATTTTACCCTGCACCAAACAGAAACAGGGAGCAGCTTCACTGGTTCTATACTGGATATTGCTTTTGCACTTAAGGGGATGTAGGAAAAACAATTAAACCAGTACTACTTATACTTACCATGGGAAAAGAACAGAGTTGAAAAGCTAAACCTGCAATACCAAAAAAAAAAAAAAATCATATAAGCAGCCATCAAAGTGTTCTTATGTTGATTACTTTCTAACAAGTGATAAATGGGGAACAAAGAACAAATGTAGGTGATTGGATGAAGGAGAATGAGAGGAAATGAGGGGAAAGGAAATAGAAAGATATATGTATTCTATTGCTTACGAGTTTTTTTACAATATGTTTGGATGGAGTGAGCGTAGAGGGGAGCAGAGGATAAAATGTGGGGTGTGCATCCCCCTTGTTTGGATTTTATTTATTTTTATAATGAGGGGAGAGGATTTGGAGGGGTGCACTTACCCCTTCAAATCCCCTCAAGACCTGATTTTTTTAATTCCTCAAAATTAGATGAATAAGATTGGAGAGGGTACTCCAGTCTCCTTTATATAAAGTATCCAAACATAATGTTAATTCTCCCTCCATTTCCTCTCAAAACTACAGTTTTTAATTCTGCCTTGTTTGGGAGAGCAAAGAGGAAGAAATGAGAGAAAGCAAGAGAATTGCTTATGCCCCAACGCCTCGGGGTTTACACATCGTTTCATTGGAGCAAAACGCTTCGCTCAATGCCTTCATCTATGCAAATACTGATTGAAAATGCTCAAAGCATCAAGATGCAAGTTTCTGCCGCGTAGCTCAGATAACCTAGAATCCTTTGAGAAGGATATGTTTCCTCCCTGATTGAAAAATTCATCAATGGCATGAGCAATCAACCAAACAGTGTCGTAGGCCTATAGACCAGTAGTACTTAACCCAACAGGGATCTTACCTGCAGCAGTCTTACTCTTTCCAATTGTCAAGTTTTTCCATCTAGAAACAAAATTTCTTTTGATGGTTGAATCCGGTGTGTGCATACGCAATGTAAGAACTCCTTGAAGATCATACATGGTATTAGGGGAGAGCGGAGAATTTGTATCAAGAACAGTAGAGAGCCAATGAGTAGCTATCCATACATACCCAGATCCCATCATCCCAGGATATTTAGCTAAACTGAAAATCATTAAACCCCAATCACCAGTAGTGTGAACAACTATAATCCTAGATTCAGTTAAAGCAACCTTAACCAACAAGTCAGTGATATCATCTTTGGTTGCTTCAGGGGTTCTTTGTATGAGATTTTGCATCATTTCTCGGATAGCTCATCCCATAAGGCAGCAGTCCCATTTCTGCCATTATCATCATCTCCATAGATTGCTATCACCTCTCTCCATTCAAAATGGTCAACAATATCTGCTATTGCAGCCATCTGATACAGATCATTCTGCGAAGTCCTGACTAAAAATGGGAATTGAAGTGAAGACAAGGTAGGATCTGTTGCTGATAATGACAGTAGATGGACATAAAGCTCATTTGCAACATTAGATACTACATAAGATGTTGTTGAAGACTGAGGGCCTATTATGGCCACTGTGTCACTCTCGATGAACTGTAAAACTGTTATCAGTAATGAAATCAGCACTCTAAAAAATACTCAGAAATCAACTCTAAGGCTATGACTACTAAAGAAAAAAAGTGAGAGGAAGGAAAATGCAGAGGAAAGAAAAGGAAGAGTAAAGCACTTTTCTGGTAAAGAAAGAAATGTGGGAGGAAAGAGAATGGGATGGTTCAGGCCGCCTTTTAGTTGTAGAAAATTCTTAAATTTTCCAGAAAACTACTCCAAAAAATGCTTACCAAATGAAAAATTTTCCTGCAAAACTAGAGAATTTTCTACAACTAATGTGAGTATAATTGTTGATCCTCCCAAATTGAGAGGATTGAAGAGTGAAAAGTAAAATGAGCTAATTTTTTGTCTTTTTCTTTGTTCTTCCTACTTTTCCATCCCATCAACCAAACACATAATAGAGGAAAGATCACTTTTCTTTTCTTCTCATTTTTATTTCCTCTCATTTTTCTCTCCTCCTAACCATAACTTAACTGATGAATGAAAAATTTAAAAAGTATAAGAACTCATGAATGAACACGTGAGAGGGACGAAAAAATACTCACTTTCAACAATACCCAAAAATCCATCAAAGCTAGTGTCCTGCATTGTAAGGTTGAGCTTAATTTCCCTGGGAACAGCTGGACTAGAATTCACATCTTCAACCGTGGCTTCTAAAGCAATTTTTGCAACTCTGCCAACAATCGAATCTAATGTGAAAACAGCCCCATTGTTCACAGCATCCGGTCTCGTAGAAACATTTGTACTAACTCCACTGAGAGCTAATACATTGACAAATATCATTAACACCAGTAGCCATACTATGTTCATGGTGAAGTGCATAATCAGGACACCCCTCTGATTTAAAGGAAATGAAGGAACATGGAAAAAAAAGTACCAAGTTCATATCTTCACACTGAGAAGACAAGAAGGAATGGGAAAATCATGGCTATTGAATCAAAAGGGTAACAGAAGAAAAAAGGGGAAAGAATTCTGAAAAAGCTTGATTTCACATGTGTAGGGAAAGATGTAAACTCACAGATTGGCAGTAGCTGAGAAGCACTAAAATTTAGTAGCCATAAATTTTGATCAAAGCAGAGAAAACTCTGCTTGAATCTGCTGAGCTTTGGGGGGAAATTAATGAAGTTAAAAGAAGAATTCCCTTTCTTTTCTTGCTAATGATGCTATTGTGTCATTAAGCTTGCATAACTGCTAATAGTTATAAATACGTGTCTCACCCGACATAGGAATGTTCTTCAGATTCTTGTATGGTCAAAAAAGGAAGAAGTGTCATAGTGTCACGGTCCTAGCACTTTACCTTAAAGGTGTAGGTCTGTGCGGAACTTGTCTTGGTCCCCCAAGCAAGTCAGCCTAGCTCACTCGAGTAGCTTTAAGGCTTGCACACTTTGCAAGCAAAAATGAACATATTAGCCGCAAAATGATATCACATAACAATCAAAGGATCATGCAACAAAGAATACGGGCGAGGTGTGACAAGCCCTTAGCAAGCAACAAGTGGCGTGCCCAGGGGCACACACCCACTTCAAGCAACGCACACCACACACGAGCGTGCCTCGGGGCACACGCCTAGATCACCAAGCATATACGAGCCAAAATAGGCAATAACACATAACCAACTCTAGGCAGATGAATGCATAAAAGCTTCATTAATATAAGCGTATTACAAGCACGTTGTTGGGGCATGAGGGCACCACCAAGCAACCGGTAGGACACCATAATTAATCATGACTAGTGAGTAACTTACTCACCTTCCTAAAGATTATTAAGTCATTTGACGCTCTAGCAGAAGGAAACATTGCTTATACTTGAGCCATCATACTTTTGAAAATACAAAATAAAAGAAAATAAAGAATTACAAAATTGCCATTGAGCACCAACACTACCAAGAGACACGGGACGTGCCGCCAAAGGCATGGTAAAAGGCCCTGGAAAAGTACAGACCGTGATATTCTCCCCCACTTAATCTGTCGATGTCCTCGTTGACCTACTTGCTAGGAACTTTTCAGTTATCTGCTTAAATGGTTGTAGATTGGTTGCTTTCTCCCAATTGGTTTCTTCTTCTCCTTGGTTCTTCCATTTCACTAGATATTCTTATTGTCTTCCATTGTGTGTCTTCACAACTCGATCAGCTAGGATCCCCTCTACCTCTCGAACTGGTGGCTTGATGTTGATGGCTAGCTACGTGCTGGATCTTTTGAGTATGCATGGTAAGGCTTCAAGCAGCTAACATGGAACACCAGGTGTGTTTTCATTCAAGCTGGTGGTTGGATTCTGTAAGAACATTTCCCCACTTTAGCTATGATTGGGACTGTTCCTTCATATTTGCGTACTAATCTTTTGTCTTGCTTTCTGAGAAATTTGAGTTGTTTTGCCATAATCTTCACAAGCACTAAGTATCCATCTTCGAACTGTCTCAGAGTTTTCCCAATGTCTGGCCACTTCTTCATTCTTTTTTAGGCCTTCTCAAGGTATGCATGAGCTATCTCCATGTTTTTCTTCCATTCCTTAGTGAAATTGTAGGCTCGGGGGTTGGGCCCCTTGTAAGGTTCATCTACAATGTGGGGCATCAAAGGTTGGGAGCTTGTGATCACTTCAAATGGGCTTTTGTTGGAGCTGAAACTCTTAAGGACAATAAAACAGAATTTAGCCGTGTCAAGTAGTTGCACCCAGTTTCTTTGATTAGCATTGACAAAACGGTGGAGATATTCTTCTAGCATGCTGTTAAAGTGTTCCATCTGTTCATCAGTTTGTGGGTGATAACTTGATGAAATGTTAAGTACTGAGCCAAGGAGTCCAAAGACTTCAGACGAAAAGGTTCCCGTGAATCTCGAGTCTTGATCACTCACAATGCTTTGGGGCACACCCCAATATTTAACCACATGTTTGAAACATAGTCGAGTTGTTTCTTTTGCAGTACAATACCTCGAGGCAGGGATGAAGGTACCATACTTTGAAAATCGATCAACTACAACTAGAATGAAGCCATGATCCTCAACATTGGGTAGACAAGTGATGAAGTCTAGTGAGACACTTTCCCAAGGTCTTGAAGGTACTTTCAGGGGTTCCAATAACCCGGTTAACTTCTGCATTTCAACCTTATCTTGTTGGCAAGTAAGACAAATTTTAGTGTAACACATCACATCTTCCTTCATTTGGGGCTAGTAGTAGCCCTGTTTCAACAAAGCATAAGTTCTTTGCTAACCAGGGGGCCTGCCCAAAGAGAATCATGGCATTCGCACAATAGCAGTTTTCGCATTTCTCTGATTTTGGGGACGAACAACCGTCGACCCTTAGTCCATAATAACCGATTTTCAACCCAAAATTGTAGAGTCTTCTGTTCCGAAGATAGTTTCATGATGGCTTAGGCTTTGTCATTTTTGCTAAGATTTTCTATGATGTGTTCTTGTAGTGGTGTAACAACTTTACTTACTGATAAAGGGGTAAATACTTTCAAGTATACAAGTTTTGCCTTTCGACTCAATGCATCGACCACTTGGTTTGTATGACCCAATTTATACTCAAAGTGAAAATCAAACTCAGCCAAGTATTCTTGCCAACGTGCTTGTTTTGCTGTGAGCTTTGGTTGAGTGAGAAAATGACTAAAAACCATGTTGTCCGTTTTCCCCATAAAAGTTTCTCCCAAAAAATTGTGTCTCCATACTCGAAGACAATGGATAACTACTAACAACTCTTTTTCTTGGGCCGTGTACCATCTTTCAGCTTCGCTCAACTTACGACTCTCGTATGTAGTAGGGTGGTCCTTTTGAAGCAAAACTCTCCCCAAGGCATAATCTGACACATCCGTTTGGACTTCAATGGGCTTTGTGATGTCGGGGAAGGTCAGGACCGCATTTTTCATCATAGCCTGCTTCAAATCTTCAAAACCTTTATGGCATTAGATTGACCAAACCCATTTGTGGCCTTTCTTCAAGAGTTTTGTTAAAGGGGCAACTTTCTTAGAGTATTCTTCAACAAAACGTCGATAGTAATTTGCTAGCCCAAGAAAAGACCGTAGCTCGCTCACATTACTTAGAGTTTTCCACTCTTGAATTGTCTTTACCTTCCCATGTCCATCCGAATGTGACCTTGATCAATTATGTGGCCCAGAAACTTGATACAGGTCTGCCCAAATGCACATTTTTCTTCCTTCACGAAAAGTTGGTTCTCCCGTAATTTCTCAATTATTGCTTGTACATGCTTCATATACTCTACAAGTGACGAACTGTACACCATAATGTCGTCAAGATAGACCACCACAAACTTATCAAGGTAATCGTAGAAGACTTGATTCATTAAGGTACAAAAGGTAGCAAGAGCATTGGTCAACCCAAAGGGCATGACAAGGAATTCAAAAGCTCTATATCGGGTGACACACGTTGCCTTTGGCTCATCCCCTTAAGCAATTCGAACCTGGTAGTACCCCAATCTCAAATCAAGTTTGGAGAAGTATTTAGCATGACTCAATTGGTCAAACAGATGAGCAATAAGGGGTATGTGGTAGCTATTGCGAACAATGGCCTTGTTTAGAGCTCGATAGTCTACACACATTCGCAAATTGCCATCTTGCTTTTTTTCAAACAACAATGGGACTCCAAAGGATGTCTTCGATGGTCTGATGAACCCAGACTCCAATAAATCATTCAATTGCTTTCTCAACTCTACCAACTCAGGAGGGGCCATGCGATAAGGGGCACGGGAAGGTGCCTTCCTGCTCAGTAGAAGCTCTATAGCATGATCTACACTTCTACGGGATGGAAGGACCTTCAGTAACTCGTTGGGCATGAAATTTTGGTAAGTCCTTAACACTATTTGAACTAACATCGGAATAACACTTGGACCCATCTCTTATGTTTTCAATAGCACTGCTATAAAAGATGGCTCATGTCGCTTCACCTTGTTCTTGAATTAGAGGGCCGAGAGAAGCTTCTTATCATTAGTAGGCTGAGTAATGGTAGAGACAACACATGGATGTTCTCCCATGATCAACAGGCAACTTACGGTTGGAATCGGTACAGCTTTGACATCGAGGCAAAATTTTAATCCCAGTACAACATCAAAGTCATCCATAGTTGTAGTCGTGAAGTTGACTGGACCTTTCCATGGACCTATTTCAACGATCACCCATTTGGCCAAGCCCATCGTCACCTGGGCCTCGAAATTTACCACTTTCAACCGACCAGAGTCTCATTCAAACTTCAATTGTAGTCTTTGTGCTTCCAAAGCAGAAACAAAGTTATGGGAGGCGCCCGTATCTACCAAGGCTCTTGTAGCTTTTCCATTCATTTGTAAGTCAACATACATGAGTCCTCTCTTGGGTTCCTTCCTATTCTCAAGGAGTTAGCTATTCAGAACATTCAAGAATTGAAGCGCCCCCATCCTTGTGGGTTGCTCTTCTTCTTCCCTCTCTTGTTCTTGAAGTGACTCAGAGCTTGTCACTTGTAAGGCACTCAAGGTTCCTTTGTGCGGATAGTTTGATACTCGATAGGGCCCATCACATAAGAAGCAAGAAAAGGTCTCGGCTTGCTTGCCTCCAAGTTAGATATCCGTGAAGAAGATCCTTCTCTAGAACTGAATGTTGGTTTCTTGTCCCCTACACCACTCACGAGCTTATTCATCCTAGCCCACTTTACTCCACTTCGAGCTAGGGGGAAAAAAGTCGTTCCTCCTATTGAGTGGGTTCTCGAAGAGGTCATTTAGTCATTCGACTGCAGCCATAGCTGTGGGCAAATCTTGTACTTTTTACTGAAGAAGCTTAGACCTAGCCCAACTTTTTAGCTCATCAAGAAAATAAAACATCTTATCCTTCTCTGACATGTCTCGGATGTCAAGCATTAATCTTGAGAATTCCTTCACATAGTCTCGGACATTTTCTGATTGTTTCAACTCTTTAAGCTTACGATGAGCCAAGTACTCCATATTTTCAGGAAAGAACTGGTTATTTAACTCCCGCTTCAAGTCATCGTAAGTGTTAATGGTACATCTATTATTTTGGATGTCATCATATTTGCCACGCCATCATATTTGCCACGCCACCATAGTTTGGCATCACATGAAAAAAAGCATCATCGCCATAAAAGATTTTTCCTCTTCAGAGGCTATACAAGTAGCTCGAAAGTACTGCTCCATATTGAAAAGAAAATTTTCTAAGGCCTTCGCATCGCGAGCACCTTCATATCGGTGGGGCTCAGGTACCTTCACTATCCCTCTATCTATGGTTCCAGTTCCATTGTTGCCCACCGCTCTCATCAATAATTTGATCTTTTTATTCAGCTCCTCAATCTCATTGCGGAGGATGTCCACTGTCTCTTTCACATCATCAGTGAGGGCATTCATGACCTCAAAAATTTCCCTTTGTGAGGTCTCAAGCTCTATTGACCTCCCATAAAAGGATCTCAAGTTTGACACTAGACCTTCAAGGGCGCTCATCTTTGCTTCCAACTCTCCCAACCGCTGGGAGTCATCAGTCCTATGCATAACCACTATGGTTACACTATTCCAGATAATCGAGCCGTACTCTGATACCAACAGTCACGGTCCTAGCACTTTCCCTTAAAGGTGTAGGTCCGTGCAACATTTGTCTTGGTCCCCCCCAAGCAAGTCAGCTTAGCTCACTCGAGTAGCTTTAAGGCTTGCATACTCTTCAAGCAAAAAGGAACACTTCTCTCTGCATTCTTGAAAACACTCATCAGACATTTAGAGGCCAAACGTAGCTCAGATTACACATCTCAAGTGCACCAGTATGAATTGAACCCGGAAGCCAACCTTGATGGCATCCTCAATAGCATCTCTCTATGCTAAGATCATATCACCAGTCACTATGCCAATAGGACTTAGGCTCATATGAAGCACAGTCACTCCAATGGAAGACAGAAACTCAGCTTTCCACACCTTTGAAAGGGTACAATGCTGCATGAGATCTTCATGCCAGAGAAACAAGTTCTCAAAGAGATCCACAGCTTCAATAGCAGCAGATAGGCCCTCATTGTGCTTGTATTTCTCCTTGGCTTTCAAACACATCTCCAACACTCCACAGAGTTTGATCCAAGTCATTCTCCTCAGACCTATCTCCAAGATTCCGAGGAGTTCGATCCTAAGCATCCTCCTTGGACCCATCTCCAAGACTCCGAGGAGTTCGATCCCAAGCATCCTCCTCGGACCCATCCCCAAGACTTCGAGGAGTTTGATCCGAGTCATCCTCCTCGGAAACATCTCCAAAACTCCAAGGGGTTTAATCCAAGTCATTCTCTTCGAACCCATCCCGAAGACTTCGATGAGTTCGATCCCAAGCATCCTTCTCGGACCCATCTCCAAGACTCCGAGGAGTTTGATCGGAGTCATTCTCCTCGGACATATCTCCACAACTCCGAGGAGTTTGATCTAAGTCATTCTCCTCGGACCTATCTCCAAGTCTCTGAGGAGTTCGATCCCAAGCATCCTCCCCGAACCCATCTCCAAGACTCCGAGAAGTTTGATACGAGTCATCCTCCTCAGACACATCTCCACAACTCCGAGGAGTTTGATCCAAGTCATTCTCCTCGGACTCATCCCCAAGACTCCAAGGAGTTCGATCCCAAGTATCCTCTGTTGAGCCATCTCCAAGACTCTGAGGAGTTTGATCTGAGTCATCCTCCTCGGACACATCTCCACAACTCTGCGGACTTTGATCTAAGTCCTCCAAGACTCTGAGGAGTTTGATCTGAGTCATCCTCCTCGGACACATCTCCACAACTCTGCGGACTTTGATCTAAGTCATTCTCCTCAGACCCATCTCCAAGACTCCGAGGAGTTCGATCCCAAGCATCCTCCTCGAATCCATCTCCAAGACTCTGAGGAGTTTGATTTGAGTCATCCTCATCGGACACATCTCCGAGGAGTTTGATCCAAGTCATTCGCCTCGGACCCATCCCCAAAACTCCGACGAATGCAATCCAAGTCACCCTCCTCGAACTTATCCCCTATGTTTCGAAGAGTTTACACCAAGTTTAACTCCTCGGACCTATCTCCAAGACTCTAAGGGGTTCACTCCAAGTCATTCTCCTTAGACCTTTGCTCTTTGTTGGTGCTGAAGTGCACACTTCCGAGTAGCGCGACACCATGTTTCACACTTCGGAGTGCCAAAGCGCACACAGGTGCACACTATCGAGCTGTGTGACACCATATTGCACACTTCGGAGTGTCAAGGCACACACTAGTGCACACTATTGAACCGCACGATACCATGTCGTACACTTCAGAGTTTCAAGCGCACACTAGTGCACACTTCTAAGCCGCGCGACACCATGTTGCACACTTCAGAGTTTCAAGCGCACACTGGTGCACACTTCCTAGCCGCGCGACACCATGTCGCACACTTTGGAGTTTCAAGCGCACACTGGTGCACACTTCCGAGCCATACGACACTATGTCACACACTTCAGAGTTTCGAGTGCACACTAGTGCACACTTCTGAGCATGACATCTCAAGCCTCAGCTACCACACGTCGAGCACGACATACCAAGCCTTGGCTACATCATGCCAAGCATCTCAAACCTCGGCTACCACACATCGAGCATGACATATCAAGCCTCGACTACCGTATGCCGATCACAACACACCAAGCCTTGGTCACATCATGTCAAGCACGCATTTCACAAACTACTTCCTCAACTGTATAACTGCACTTAAGGATGTGGGGGGCATCTGATGTAGGGAAAATTTCCTCTCCAATGATATTGTGACACGTGGCAACCTTTAAGGGCAAAAAAGTAATTGCAAAATCTCTACAGATCAACCATTCAAATCTCTAGAATTGGCAAGGGGCATTACGATAATGTTACACCGAGAGGCGTTATGGTAATCTCATGCTAATGTCCTAATACTACTACAACACTCCAATTTATGGATAAACTTTTATTCAAATCTAACATGTGGATAACTTCATTCTTATCTAAGAGGAATGTTATTCCTAACTTAGGCATCAGAGAGTCCCGGAGGCACACCTCCTCTGGTCTTTCGGTGACTTTAGGTTTTCTCTTTGTTTCGTATGTGCAGGTTCCACTCCCCGACTGTTCTAATTCTCGGTAGATTTTCAGCATCAATATCATTCACAAGATGAGATGGCATGCTTACAAACAACCATGAATTCCAAAAGTGCAGCAATGAGTTGTTGCAGTTCCTGTGAACGCAACCTTGTAGCAAGCTTGCCCATTCACCTGCATTTACACAACTTGCTGTGAGGAAAATGATAAATCCAATTGTCCATGCCAGATAAAGCACCATAAAGTCATTGAAAAAGTATCCTTGACAAAGTTAGATGTTTTTACTCGGCACCCAAAAACATTCAATGGTGATTGAAAGCACATATAGTCAGAAATCAATGGATTAAAGAACAAATTAATTAGAATTTCCCTTCAGAGCTGAGAGGCTCTTCAAGTTCATTTTGTAGTGCAGGTGTCCGAGTTTCAATAATTCCAATCACATTCTCTACTGGAGAGAACTCAAGAGATTCGGACTAAATTACTAAAAGTCTATTCTTCACGGCAGGGAATGAGCTCTTAGCCTGAAGAACAGTCTGCCACTTTCATTGGTCTTCTAATATACCTTGGGTCTTACCATTTTTTGGACATGGGGTATCAAACAAGAATCGGTCAAAAACAAATGTACATACTTCAAGTGGAAAGAGAAAAGATTCTTTCCTTTCTGCCTCCCAAATCTTCGTCTTACATGGCTAGATCAATAGTAGTGATTTGCAGGTAGCATACTCCAGGTTGTAACTCTTCTGCCATAACTTGTTGAATCTGGAATAATGTAACATAATGCAACAACAAAATTTTCATTACCTCCTGCCTGACATGGACTGTGTCTAACAGAATCATCTGTATTTAACTTTAAAAAAGGTGAAATGCAGATTCCAGTATATAATAATAAGATCAAATAAATTGGAGCTTATAGGTGGAGCAGAATGCGATTTGTCAGTTCTTCTAAAAGACAAATAACTTAGGAGACCATAATAACATAAAGGTATCAATTCCCAAAAAAAAAAAAAGATAAACATAAAATAAAGGCAATATTATCAGGAAATGAGCACTATTGTCAATCCATTGATTCATTAGAAGAATGTAAATGGATGTTATCTAGCCAATGTTTAGGGAAATATTGTTCGATACCAAAAAAGAAGGTTGGTTTGTTACGGTAACAATTTTAGGCATCATACTCTTGATTTTATAATTAACAAAAGGCAGCCAATATAAGTACAGTAGATTCAACATAGAGGTCCTAGAAAAAAGAGAAAAAAATCGCAAATAAATAAAGAATAAGGGATAGCTTAATGTGGCATCATCTGGTTTCATGCCAGCATTAAACATGTCTCTCAAGGTTCTTTCTGCATCAGTAACTCTTCCCTCTTTACACATCCCTAAAATAAGGGCTGTAAAAGCCACATTATCAAGCTCAACTCCTTGTTGATCATTTCTTCTATAATCTCTAAAGCTGATTCTAAATCTCCTCTGCAGAATTCATCTATCAGCATAGTCTATGTTATTTTGTCAGGTTTTAATCCTTCAGTCAAATTTTTGTATAAACTTTCATGGCCACATCAATTCTCCCATCCTTACAGTGTCCATCAGTAAAATAAGTGAAAGTAACATCCTTCGGAACCAAACCTCTCTTAAACATTTTATCAAACAACACATTATCCAACCTGCTCTATTTACAAAATCCATCGATAGAAAAAAGAAAAAAAAACAGTATCTGGGCATTTGAATTTTTACGTTCTTTACACAATTTATGTATCAGAATGTTGAAGTTAATACACATTTGGTGAATAAACAGAGTTCAAAACCTACATACAAAACCCCAAAAGCACCATAGGTTGATTCAAGCAAATGGCCAGTACCATAAAATGGGATCCTAGTATGCTTCCTAACCAAACTGGAACACTGAATAGCATCAGGTACAACTACAAATCCCAAGTCAGTATATGGGGTCATCAAAGCATCAAACAAAAAATTATACTAATGGTGGACACATCTCAGATCAAAGTAAAAATTAAAAAAGCTGAGCTTTTTCCTTTTCCAAACTACATATGGAACGCGAGAAAAAAAAAAAAAAAAGCTGAATTTTTAATTTTTTTCATAAAATATAAAGTTAAAGATTTTTTTTTTATTTAAGATTCAATGACCACCTTTTAAGGCATTTGATAGTTACAATGATTCGGAAGACACAGAATTTGAGACAAGAAAATTTTATTAAATTTTTAATTTTTTATTACAAATAAAAAAATATATTCGAAATTACCTTATATTTGACTTTATTTAATTATAACCCAAACATAAGATACTTAAACTTAATTTTTAAAATTTGATATTGAAATTTAAAAAATCAAATCCCAAAATATATATTTTTTTAATGTGTTTTCTGTTAAATTTTGAAAGACAATCACAAATTAAATGAAGACATTATCATCAATATAAAGTTGAGTTTAATCAATAGTTGGCTTGCCAAAAATTAAACACCTACCTCTAAGTATTTAAGAAATTAAAATATAATAAAACAATTTTAACAGTGATGGAGGAAGTAAGAAAATACTCGGTTAACACGTGGGAGGTTAGGACAAGTCAACTATAACAAGAAGATCAACGGTAATCACAACGGAGCCGTACAGATCCAAGACAACAAACTAAAACAAGTTCACACTGTAGACAAATTTACAGCTACCCACGTGTCACTACCCCATCTCACTTTCAACCGCTACAATGGCGACCGGGAAACCTGGAATTTCCAGTCACCCATCACTTGCATTGACAACCACTTCTCTTTCCTCTTAACGGTCATCCCTCTCCTACTTCTATGCTGTGGCTTTAGCCTTTTTCTTCTTTTCTTTCACATTAATTTCTGGTTTGTTTTTATTCTTTTTGGAGTATTATTCTTTCTGGGTTTTTCTAAATTTTTCCTTTTTTGATCTGGGTAATGGGGATTTGTTTGGTTGCTTCCGAAATCCAATAAGTGGAGGAATGTGATCTTCTTGGTTTTCTTGTGATCTGTATATCTTCCAGATTTTTGGGTTGGAGTGAATTGGTTTTAATCTTGGATCCAGTGCTTGAACAGTTAGGCACAGCTGGTTTTATGCTGTCTGGCTAATTAACTAAAAATGGGCTGTTAGTTAGTTGTTGATTCTTTTAAGGCGTTTTCTTTTTTTGGATTTTTTTTATTGAGAATGAATTAAAGTGTTCAAGGGTTTTTTGGAAGGAGAAATGGCTTCAGGAACAGATGTTTCACAACAATCTCCACAGATAACCAGATTGGATGGTGGATTTGGTGAAGGCAGTGTCTCTGCCAATAATGGATTAATGCAAGATGACATTGATGACATTGATGATACATTAGACAAATTAGGCCAGCTAACTACTGGGAAACCACCAAGAAACGTCTCGGTTATGCGGCATTGCACTAGCTCTGCTTTGTTGTCTGAATCGGTGAGTTTTATCTAATCTTTGTTTTGTCATCTTTTGTTTAATCTTTTCTGAAATTGGTGGTTTTTATTTTGTTTACTTGAATTGAAAGCTCATAATGTTTGCACCTTCTTCACCAATTGAGATTTGAGGCCTTGTGTTTGGTGAAATTTATCAGTGCGTTGTTAGATTTGGATGGAAAAATGGCTGCAAAGTGAAGTTTTCTATTGGATTTTTTGGTGTGGAAATTCAAGAACAGGATTAGATTGTCCATTTGAGGCATGAATGATTTTCATTTGAGCTGAACTAAGCTGGGCTACTTTTTTAAGAAATTGACATCCCAGAATCTAAGAAGGAATCTGTTTTATAATATTTGAAGAGTTAATAAATGCTTTAAACAACTCATTTCTATCAGGGTGTGCTACTTACATGCAAAAACTGCTAACTGCATCTTATGATTTGACAGGAAATCATGTTTTTGTGATTCTATTTGTATGAATTAGGTACTTTGATGTGATTCTATATGATTATGGAAGTTGATGTCGAAATATCTCATGATTAGTTTGGGACTGAACCTCTGCATCTATTCGATTAGCTCGGTAGCTAGGCAAGATTTAATCTTTTTTTTTTTTTGGAAAACCTCGAGAGAAATTTATTGATTATGAAAAAATACACATAGACGGGGACAATAAGGACCATATCCCCCAAACATGTTTGGAGGTCTTTAAGCCTAACCGTAAACAAGAGAGTAATCAAAATGTAAAGTAGCTAAACTAAAGGGAGCAAAGTCATTAGTACTCAAAAAAAATTTACTGCTACCATGAATAGGACCATATTTAGTGAGAAAATCTGTAAACATATTGGCTTCTTGAAAAATATGAGTAATAGTCATGTGTGTAGTAATTAGTGATTTAGGCAAGATTTAATCTTAATACATGTCTTATCAAAGCCCCACCCTTCATGCCACCTGAGCCCAGAGGTGAGGCTTTGATAAGTTGATTATGTATCCTCAAATGACCCATGATATCAAAGCATATGTTAGTATTTTAACTAATTATCCTTTGTTGTTCTCTATGCAGGAATCAGATATTGGAATAGGCTTTAAGTTGACAAAAGATGAGAAATCCGGGTTTCAACCTGCATTTCGTTCAGGAACCTCATCTGAGAAAGGGCCCAAACAGTATATGGAGGATGAATATATCTGCGTGGATGATCTTCGTGAGCATCTTGGTTCAACTGCAAACTTCCCTTCTCCTGGAGCATTCTATGGGGTATGTAAGCTGCTGTTAGGTTAGAATAATTTTATTATTTAGATGACATTTTTGTTCCTGATATTATTGTTTGAGGTGGACCGAGTTCATAAATAGTTTCGGTGCATATTTAATGGTGTGAAAACCTTGATCTATTAGCAATACTTGGAACAAATATGCCTATGTCATTCCATCTTATTGTGACTCCATGCTTTGTCCCAACTTGGTTATTTTTTGAACCTTCAAGGAACTAGGTTACGAGGAGCACTTATGTAGAGTTCCTCAATCATCTTGGCTTGTAATAATGTGTTGAATAAGGAGGTGCACTGAGATCCTTTTTATTTATACAGGTTTTCGATGGACACGGTGGCATTGATGCAGCATCATTTACGAGAAAGAACATCCTTAAGTTTATTGTTGAGGACTCTCATTTCCCAGCTGGCACAAAAAAGGCTGTTAGGAGCGCTTTTGTAAAGGTTGATCATGCATTTCTAGATTCTGCCTCTCTGGATAGTTCCTCTGGAACCACTGCGCTGACTGCCCTTATTTTGGGAAGGTGAGAACTGGCACCCACCTATTACATTTATATGTAGATTTTTCTTCTTCTCTGTTTTTATTGAAATTTTCTGTGCAAAATTGATCTTGTTATTTTGGGGAGGTGAGAATTGGCATCCCTCTATTACGTTTATGCGTAAATTTGATATTGACAAGAATGGAGCCTTTTTTTCTAAGTGTTACTTTGTTGGAGTCATTGGTTTGACAAAGTCACTTATAATTTTACAGGACCATGCTCATCGCTAATGCTGGAGATTCTCGAGCTGTGTTGGGCAAGAGGGGAAGAGCAATCGAGCTGTCTAAAGACCACAAACCAAACTCCACTTCTGAAAGACTTAGAATTGAGAAACTAGGTGGTGTCATATACGATGGCTACCTCAACGGCCAACTGTCAGTAGCACGAGCGCTTGGAGACTGGCACATTAAGGGATCTAAAGGCTCAAATTGCCCCTTAAGTTGTGAGCCAGACCTTGAGGAGATTGTCCTGACAGAAGAAGATGAGTTTTTGGTAATGGGCTGTGATGGGCTTTGGGATGTAATGAGCAGCCAGTGTGCAGTTACAATGGTTAGGAAGGAGCTCATGCAGCATAATGACCCTGAGATGTGCTCGAAAGCACTTGTCAAGGAGGCTCTCCAACGAAACACGTGTGATAACCTGACAGTTGTTGTTGTCTGTTTCTCACTGGATCCACCACCTCGGATTGAAATTCCAAAATCCCATAAGAGGAGGAGTATATCAGCTGAAGGGTTGGATCTTCTCAAGGGTGTCTTGAACACCTTATGAAAGAAAGTTGTTGTACAGACCAAAACAGAGTTTTATTCCACTGGTGGGGGGTTTTTCTGAGTTATTGTTGCCCTCCACTGCGGCTGGACATTGCTGATTTTTCTTATGTTACCCGGACTCAGTTATGGGTACCCACGTCTGAGTGTCGGATTTGTCGATCTTTTGTAAGTTTTTATAAGTTTCCATTGATTTAAATTGTTCGAGGGTCATACATGTATTTAAAGCGTCGTGTCTGACACGGGTATGGCAGGATAAATGAAGACTCTGAGTGACATAGCTCTTAACCGAACATCCTGTACATCTAAGCCTGTAGTCTGTATCGACTTGAAATTTGGTTTTTGTATTTCAGTACCTTAACCGCTGGTGCAAATCGGTTATTGTAATCTACTGCTGATATTAAAGCCTTAGCATGTTTGATCATGGTTTTAGGACTTGAATGGGAAGCTGTCTAACAGGTGATAGCAAGTAAAATTTCAGAAAATGTATGTTGCTTAGAAGTCTACCAGATACACAAATAAACAGATGTAAAAACTGTAACAATATGTTTCTTTCATTTGCAACAATCTGGTTCCAATCCTTTGTCGTTCTTTTTCTTTGCTTCCTTTTTTTTATATATTTTTTTTATTTAGCCACAATTTGTGACATAAAAATAGCACATGTACAGTAGGAAGAAATCCAACCATGATTCCTGGCTGTGCTTGAGAAGCTCGGCTCGACCCTCGAGCTCAAGCAGTGATTCAGCTTGGTTTCAATCTTATTTAATCTAACGAGTCGAGTTTAAATTTTAGATAACTAAACTTGTACGGTTTGCAAATCAACTCGTTAATATAGTGTAATTATTTTTTTATATAAATATAATGTATTTTCTTTCATTAATAAAGGGAATAAATTAACCTTTTATAAATATAAATATATCCATTTTTTTCCAGGCATCATTCTCAAGTTAAAATTCTTTTGAGCTGTTGTCAAAATTCAAAATAAACTTAACTAAGAAATGCCATGAGTTGAGGTTGAGCCCGAATTTTCAAGCTCGACTCAACCTTGAGTATTCCATAAATATAACAAGTCAAGCATGAGTTTTCCAGAGCTCGATTTATTTTCACTTCTAACCATGATTTCATAAAAATTGAAAAAATTCATAGATAAATTGAGACTATTTCGTTTTAAAAAAAAAAAATTGCTTAGCATAATATCATAAAAAATACATGATACAATGATATGTTTCGTGCTAACAAGAATTTATCATTACAAACTCTATCAAGTAACTTGCGCCACGTCATTAAAGTTGGCTCAGCTTATCAACTTGCGCCGGGCTCACTTGCTGCTATCAAGTCTTCAATTTCATGTGGCGTGTCAGAATAGATTGGTCATTTTCATTTTCTTTGCTTAACAAATTAATCCAAAAGAAAAAGGATGAAGATGCACATGGGCTGGGTTGTGGGCTCAACCCATCTTTTCAGCAGACCCAAAAAAATAGCCGAACAGTAAGCTCAAGCACTTGCAAAGAACCAAAACAAGTAAAACTAAAACCCACACTATCAAAAATGCTTTAGATTTTAAGTTTTCATATTATTAAAAAAAATCAGATCAAAATTTGCAAGGGACTACTCCCATGCCATTAAAAAATAATAACTTATCTTATGTGATAACACATGTATTTGATGATAAAATTTATGCTTTTGTATTTGATAGTAAAGTTGTTTTTTTTTTTTATCATCAAAATTATAAATTTATCACCAAATGTAGAAACAAGGTAAATTACTTTTTATTATTATTATTATTATTATTATTATTAATGATACCATTAAATCTATCAATTTGTAAACATGAAAATGTATTTAGTTAAGTCAAAAAAGTATCATTTGCACCAATGAAATTTAGTGAAATCTACTCTTTTCTTACTGTATTTTCAAAAGTTACAAATACCAAATTGAGGTTTGATTTTTGGTTACAAAAATCTCACTACCGTTAATATTTTATCAATCAACTTTTATGATTTTAATATAAAAAAAGTAAATGAGAAGAAAAAGTTTTTATTTCTACATGGATAATTTAGTAATCTTATTTTTTTTCATCAAAGTTAACTGTTAAAAGTTGGTCAATTGAATATCTATAGATTAGATTTCATTAAATTTCAATAATGTAAATAAATATATTTTTTTATTTTTTTAAAAAAAAATTAAAAGTTTGACTAACAAAATTGGAAATAGTGATTACGATGAATTACAAATACAACAACCAGGTACTGTTCTTAATTAATTAATTAGATGATACATGAACCATCTTCACATAAGATCCCCTTTTGCTTTTCCTAAACAAGAACTGTTCCAACTTCCGCGACTTTTTCATGTACAAACAAACAAAAAATGAACCATGACTCGTTTACTGATATTAAAGCCTTTCATGCATACCCATCACTAAGCTAATCTAAGAATCGAAACCCAGACATAAGTTTTGTCCATGGAAAACTCCAAAGATTCAGCTTAGAAGAAAATATGTGGATCATTTGCGTATTTAAAGTCCAAAATTGAAGGACTTTTCAATTTTATATCTCAAAAAGTTGATCAGTCTCTTCGTAACGTTTAGTGTTTTTATGATAATTTCTCCGAAAAGCTCAAGGAAGATACAGTCAAATTAAAACTCCATATCAGCAAGACAATGGAGATAATAACAGAAGATATGAGCTCATTCATGAAAATGTTATGCTCTTCGGTACGTAGAAGATTTGTTCAATGATGGCTTTAAGAATCTAGAGGGATTGCATCAACTGTGGAAGAAACTTATTAGCTGTATAGACAAGTACGAGAATCTGATGAAAGAAGCTAGAAGGAAAACTTCCACCCGGTCCGAGGGAGAGGAATGTTTTTGCCGATCACTTGGACCTTCTTTTGGGGTTCCGTAATGTTTTGGGCATCCAAAGGAATGAACCTATAAAGTTCAGTTCATTGGAACTTACCTTGAAGCTCAGGGGAAATACAGTAAGGATTCAAACAAAACTATAAAGCAAATGCAGCGAGAAGGATTGTTTAATCACTTGGCAGAGGATGAAAGAAAAGCGACCTTCTTCACTTACTGCATGCTTACTGCTACTATTTTCTAGTCTGTATGGAATTTTGGTACCTTACTTTATTTGCTTATGCTAAAATATTAGTGAGAATATAATACTAGTGAAGATGATATTACATATTTACAAAATCCAGGAGCCTAGAAACGCATGTACTTAAAAGCATCCCCAAGAGTGATGGGTTGATGAGCAAAGGGTGTGCGTTGCCACCAAACATAGCATTGGCTCTAAGTAGGAAGGCGCTGAATCATAGTATGAGCAGCACCAGACACAAAAACAAAATGTAGCTCTTGCACGTAGCTGCAGATCGATCCGAGCAAACTCCATGAACATTATTTGACATTGGCTAGCATAACAAACCTCCCCACTGTTTATTTCTCCTAGATGAAAAAAAAAAAACATTCGGTTTTGAGTATTGCTCATGTAACAAACAGACCAAAAGACCAGACATTGATTCATGAAGCTCAAATGAATTGGGTCTGATTTGTCATTGTATTAGTTGAACAAACAACATAAATCATAAAGGGAAAAAGGAGGAACAAAAATAGAATAAGAAGGAGAAGCAGAGGACTGAACAGGTGTTCATACTGGGAATTGAAGATATGAAAAGGTTCGTTGAGAGAGTTTCAAATTTAATTAATAACCAAAAAGTAAAACAATTGAAAAGAACAAAAACAGAGGAGCAAAAAGACAATGATGGTTTAATAAGGAAGCTATGCTTGCCAAAAGGTCATAGACTCATACGCCTATATATACAAGAACTCGTTAGAGAACTTAAAAAATGATGAACTTCAACCCCTCTGGAAGCCTCTTCAATTTCTTGCAGTTACTAATCTTCAAACGAAAAAGATTGGGGCATAGCTTCTTCATCAACCTTCCACTCAAAAATTTTCAAGTCTATTAGGTATAGACAAAAGAGTCAACGAAAACCTTGTGTAGGGAAAACCATTTCCCTCCCAATAAACGCATCCCGCAGTAAATGCAGGATCTTTAAGTTGGTCAACTTCCCTAGAATTGGCATTGGGTCTTCAGGCTAAAATGATCATCTTCCATATAATGTGCAGAGAGTCCACGAAATTTACCATTCGACGAAGATGAAGAAGATAAGACATCATCATTGTCATCTTGAGGTTGAGGATTAATAATTTGCAGAAAACTTTCCTCTTCTGCTTTCGACAAGCAGAGATCTCTCATGAGGTCATGCATGCGACACAGTAAGATTTTTGAACTTCAATGTCTCTTTCTTCAACTAGAACCAAACATCTCTCTATCAGCTCATTAAGGTAGCCTTCTGCCAAGTCCTCCACTGCCCCCCTCTTATTCTCTCTTTTGTGCTGCGCAGACGTAACTATTCCTTCTGCAAACCACAAATTAATTAATTTACATACTTCTATCTTATAATCTTCCGGGAAATGACCCAAGTACAAAAGGCATTGTTTAAGGTGGGGTGGCAAACCATCATAGCTCAAAGAAAACACATCAGAAACCGCAGAATGATTTTTTCCATGGGCTCCAACAATGCCTCTCGTTATGTATGTTTTGATGTTCTCGTGCACTGTTTTCCATTGGTTTAATGTATACTTTAGGCACAAGAGCCCTCCAAGCACTGTGATAGGAAGTGGTAAACCTGTACAGTGTTTAACCATTTGCTTCCCTAGCTCTTCCATTCTTCCATTCTCCCATCAATTTTGAAGTCTACAAAGAAGACAAAGTAATATATATAAATGATCAGAAGAAGTTGAAATTAAATCAAATGGCCATAACTATGAAGTGCTTTGTATTAGTTGAAATCCAGAGCATGTTGTAGTTGGACGTGCATAACAATTCCGTATGATTAATTGTTTTATTACATTTTTTTTAATTATGTATGATGCGAAAAATAAAATTTAAGAATAATGCTCCAAATCATTGGCTTGAGTTAGGGGTTCATAGCAAGGACTCATATTCTCTAAAAAAATTACCATTCAACGAAATGAAGAAGATAAGACATCATCATTGTCATCTTGAGGTTGAGGACTAATAATTTGCAGAAAACTTTCCTCCTCTGCTTTCGACAAGCAGAGATCTCTCATGAGGTCATGCATGCGACGCGGTAAGATTTTTGAACTTGCAATGTCTCTTTCTTCAACTAGAACCATACATCTCTCTATCAGCTCATCAAGGTAGCCTTCGGCCAAGTCCTCCACCGCCCCCCTCTTATTCTCTCCTTTGTGCTGCAGAGATGTAACTATTCCTTCTGCAATCCACAAATTAATTAATTTACATACTTCTATCTTATAATCTTCCGGGAAATGACCCAAGTACAAAAGGCATTGTTTTAGGTGGGGTGGCAAATCATCATAGCTCAAAGAAAACACATCAGAAACCGCAGAATGATTTTTTCCATGGGCTCCAACAATGCCTCTCGTTATGTATGTTTTGATGTTCTCGTGCACTGTTTTCCATTGGTTTAATGTATACTTTTGGCGCAAGAGCCCTCCAAGCACTGTGATAGGCAGTGGTAAACCTGCACAGTGTTTAACCATTTGCTTCCCTAGCTCTTCCATTCTTCCATCAATTTTGAAGTCTACAAAGAAAGACAAAGTTATATATATAAATGATCAGAAGAAGTTGAAATTAAATCAAATGGCCATAACTATGAAGTGCTTTGTACATTAGTTGAAATCCAGAGCATGTTGTAGTTGGACGTGCATAACAATTCCGGATGATTAATTGCTTTATTATATATATTTTTTTAATTATGTATGATTAGAAAAATAAAATTTAAGAATAATGCTCCAAATCATTGGCTTGAGTTAGGGGTTCAGATCAGGGACTCATATTCTCTAAAAATTTACCATTCGACGAAGATGAAGAAGATAAGACATCATCATTGTCATCTTGAGGTTGAGGGTTAATAATTAGCAGAAAACTTTCCTCTTCTGCTTTCGACCAAGCAGAGATCTCTCATGAGGTAATGCATGCGACACAGTAAGATTTTTGAACTTGCAATGTCTCTTTCTTCAACTAGAACCATACATCTCTCTATGAGCTCATCAAGGTAGCCTTCCGCCAAGTCCTCCACCGCCCCCCTCTTATTCTTTCCTTTGTGCTGCACAGATGTAACTATTCCTTCTGCAATCCACAAATTAATTAATTTACATACTTCTATCTTATAATCTTCCGGGAAATGACCCAAGTACAAAAGGCATTGTTTAAGGTGGGGTGGCAAACCATCATAGCTCAAAGAAAACACATCAGAAACCGCAGAATGATTTTTTCCATGGGCTCCAACAATGCCTCTCGTTATGTATGTTTTGATGTTCTCGTGCACTGTTTTCCATTGGTTTAATGTATACTTTTGGCACAAGAGCCCTCCAAGCACTGTGATAGGAAGTGGTAAACCTGTACAGTGTTTAACCATTTGCTTCCCTAGCTCTTCCATTCTTCCATTCTCCCATCAATTTTGAAGTCTACAAAGAAGACAAAGTAATATATATAAATGATCAGAAGAAGTTGAAATTAAATCAAATGGCCATAACTATGAAGTGCTTTGTATTAGTTGAAATCCAGAGCATGTTGTAGTTGGACGTGCATAACAATTCCGTATGATTAATTGTTTTATTACATTTTTTTTAATTATGTATGATGCGAAAAATAAAATTTAAGAATAATGCTCCAAATCATTGGCTTGAGTTAGGGGTTCATAGCAAGGACTCATATTCTCTAAAAAAATTACCATTCAACGAAATGAAGAAGATAAGACATCATCATTGTCATCTTGAGGTTGAGGACTAATAATTTGCAGAAAACTTTCCTCTTCTGCTTTCTACAAGCAGAGATCTCTCATGAGGTCATGCATGCGACGCGGTAAGATTTTTGAACTTGCAATGTCTCTTTCTTCAACTAGAACCATACATCTCTCTATCAGCTCATCAAGGTAGCCTTCGGCCAAGTCCTCCACCGCCCCCCTCTTATTCTCTCCTTTGTGCTGCAGAGATGTAACTATTCCTTCTGCAATCCACAAATTAATTAATTTACATACTTCTATCTTATAATCTTCCGGGAAATGACACAAGTACAAAAGGCATTGTTTTAGGTGGGGTGGCAAATCATCATAGCTCAAAGAAAACACATCAGAAACCGCAGAATGATTTTTTCCATGGGCTCCAACAATGCCTCTCGTTATGTATGTTTTGATGTTCTCGTGCACTGTTTTCCATTGGTTTAATGTATACTTTTGGCGCAAGAGCCCTCCAAGCACTGTGATAGGCAGTGGTAAACCTGCACAGTGTTTAACCATTTGCTTCCCTAGCTCTTCCATTCTTCCATCAATTTTGAAGTCTACAAAGAAAGACAAAGTTATATATATAAATGATCAGAAGAAGTTGAAATTAAATCAAATGGCCATAACCATGAAGTGCTTTGTACATTAGTTGAAATCCAGAGCATGTTGTAGTTGGACGTGCATAAAAATTCGGTATGATTAATTGTTTTATTACATTTTTTTTACTTATGTATGATGAGAAAAATAAAATTTAAGAATAATGCTCCAAATCATTGGCTTGAGTTAGGGGTTTAGATCAAGGATTCATATTCTCTAAATCAAGATAATTAATTGTGAAATTAACATGTAATTAAATTAGAGTCTAGCTGAAATCTGCATATCTTAATGCAATAGAAAACAACAATCCTCCATTGAAAACAAAGGATATAGCTAGATATCTTAGGAAAAATGAAACTAATTGTCAGTTCATCATGTAATCAAAGCACAACTGAAAGAAGTTGATTTATTACCTGCAGCATCTTTTCGAGGAATCACTGTCTTATGAAGCAGTTCCCAGCTCTCTTCACCACTTAAAAATCGTGGTTCATAAAGGAAACCACTCCGATCTGCATACTCAGCTACTTCTTTTTGGCGACTCGTAAACAATAATTTGCTGCCTGTCTCCTCATTTGGGAAGGCTGCTTTTAGACTGTCCCAAGCCACTTTGTCCCAGATATCATCGAGTATCACCAAAGGAGATGTAAGTTTGACCAAAATCTCTTCCCAGATATCTCTTGGATGAAATTTTTTAGATATGCATGACCAAGCAAAACAATCAAAATAACGCTTAACTTCATCATGACGGTAAACCTCCTTTGCAAGAGTTGTCTTTCCCAAGCCACCCATTCCACATATAGAGACAACTTGACACCATTTCTCCATCACTATACGATCAACTAAGACTTTGATGTTTCCCTCTAGGCCAACAATTTTTTGTTCAGCCACGTGAGAATAAGACCGCCTAAGTTGTTGTTGCCTCTGGTATGCAGAATTGGAGCTTTCATTATCCCTTGTATCATTTATGCCATAAGTTTGTAAGCTTCTGGTCAGATTAAAGATCTTGGTGGTAATGGCTTTAATCTCTGACCCAACACTGTAGACTGTTTTCCATTCATTAAGAATGCAAACAAGCCTTTTGAGGGCATTCTTCATACCAGCTTGATCCCTCCTGTTTGCTACTTTGAGGGAAAAGATTTCGATGACATTCTCTGCATCATAAGCAACATCTCTTATCTCTGCAACCCAATTGCGTAGGATTTCACTTTCGGTCTGTCTTGCATCTGCATCTTTCAAGAAGCATTGCATACGTCTTAACTCACTCTGTAATTTCTCAACTTGGTCGCTCATTCCCTGCAACGATATTGCTTCTTGTACGAGCAAGTCACCCAATCTTTCTATTGCAAAGGAGACAACAGCTTCCGCCATTGCTCTTTTCCTTTAGGATGACAATTCAGAGCTCAATTTGTTGCTGCCTTAGGAAATTTGTGTGCATTGTGGCGACCTTTTTTTCCTCCTGGATCAAGTAGGAGTATCTAGGTCAACTTTGCCAGAGGTAAAATTAATTGGATTAACAATTTCGACATGGTGGGTCACCATCTTTTGAAAATAAGGACGCAGTGCACATGGCTGATGATGACAGTGATTGAGATAAGTGATAACCATTGATATCCGACCTGTAAAGTAGAACCTGTTCAATCCGATTATGCAATAATAAAAGAATTCATTCGTAAATAAATTAAAATTAATTTTTAATTTAAGTTTTAATATTGATTTGTAAATTTCAGTTGGGTTCTCATTCATTAGAATGTTAGGAATAAATCATAAAGGAAAAGAGCTACCTTCACAGATCAATCTCTTGATGGAAAATGAACGTATCTCAACAAATAAATCATGAATCAATTAGGCAAGTAATACACAATAGAATGGAAAGTAGAAACAGTATCAAATGCACAGATAATATTCCGACGAATTTTTTTTTTTTAAAGAAAAGAAAATTAAAAAAAAAAACATTAAAATTAAATTAACCGAAATTTTGGTTAACTCGAGATCAGTTTTAGAATTAACCCATACATGCATAAGTTAGCCGGGCCAACCAAGCCCATATTTCTGCCATTGTATGGGCTGGTTTACGCCATGACTCAGGCCAATACCACTCCAACGCCTAGAATATATTGTTTTTTACCAAGCCCAGCCTCCATGTCTTCTCAGGCTCTCAACGACCACCGTGACTCACCACTCACTGGCCTCAATTTCTCCCTGCTTCTCACTCTCTGTTTCTCTCTTCGCCTGGAACCGCATCGTCGTCAATCATCTTCTTCTCACTTCTCTCGCTGTCAAGGTACTCTACCTTTCTCTTTCAATTTTTTAATTTAATATTTGCGTTTCATAAATTTTGGTGAAAAACAAGAATGTTTATAGTGTTGTAAGAGAATGTCTTTTATTTAGTTGAATGATTTATAGAATGGGTACTGCTCTGTTTGCTTGCTGTGATACCTTGGGAAAGATTTAGAAATTAGAACATGCTCGATGGTGCTAAGATTCACTAGAACAATAAGAGAAGAGAAAATAATATGGATTAATCTTATTAGTTGTATTGTGTCTAATTATTTGGGGTTTAGGGCTTGAAGTAATTAAAAAAAAAATTGTTGCGTATTGAAGGAAGTAAATGCCACCTTCCTTCATTACACTCAATCAACGGGGCCTTTATTTTCAGAATTGATCCCTTGGCGGCTTTTTATTGTTTATTGTGTTGGTATCCTATCCAAGGCAGCTTGGTTTCACAAACTATAATAAACTAAGTCATGAACTTCAATAGAAGTCCTGTGTATCTGATATGCTGTCTGTTACTGATATTTTTAGGAGAGCAGAATCAGCATGCGTTTCATAAACTGCAAAGAATAAGGAAATGCTGAAGTAATCAAACTACTGTTTAGAAGATCCTATTAGGGATGTGATTTGATAGAGATGCTCATATGGATGCTTACATAATAGTTGCTTATTTGTTTTTCAGTCTGGATAATTGTCTAAGTGCTCATGGTAGGCTGCTTTTAATTTTTTTTGTTTAAATCATTAAGTCAAAAACCATAGATTGGTTTCTCAAGAAGAAAATTGTGGAGAATCTAGAGAGTAATATATAGGATAAATTGTTTATTCTTGTTATATTATCTAGATCCTCACCTGCATTTTGATTAACTTCTTGCAATTGTCCTTCATGTTATTTGTGATTTTTGTTAGTCTCCTTGTAATTGGGTTGCACCCCTTGCTCCCTTTTTGTGGAGTACTATATTTTGACTTATCCGAAAAAAATAGTTGTGATTTTGTTGAGGTTAGGGTGTGCACTCCAGCTGCTCGATGTTTTATCTCCTTCAGTTTGTCACTGTTCCTCATATTTGCTCTTACGAATACAAAGCTCATGCTTCTTTTTTTTTGCAATTAATTCCGTTGCCTCTTCATTTAGGGCTAGTTTGTGCAAAGTTTTACTCGAAGTGCTAGTGAAATGTGATAAATTCTATTATCTTTTTTTGTTCCCTTGATATCAAGTTCTATAATAGCCTGGCTTCTCTGCTAGTGCAATCAAAACTACATACTTTCCGACTGAAAAGTATGTGTGCTATTTTTTATTCCTCTTCTTACTGAAGTGAAGAGTAACTCCTGATGGATTTGTTTGGTCATATATAATTTAGAATGTTGTGGGTATTTTAGGGACAAAAAGCATTAAATTCAATTCTTCATTTATTCCATACATTCTAATTTGTAAACATGAGAATTCATTTCAAAAATGGATTCTTTTTTCAATTCATTTGAAATAAAATTAGTTCTATTTTCATCTGGTTCCAAACATAGTGTAATGAATTAAATGTGGATTTTAGTTGACCCGAGTCAGTCCAGTACAGACCTGGTCTAAATACTATTGTAGTTTATAATACTACGTCATATGTACGAGGATTTTTATTGGAACCGTAAGTTCCTCAGATACATTCACTCAGGCTGCTCCTCTGAGAATACTGCAATCGTTCTGTAAATACCCTTTCAATGTCGAATTTTCTTGATAAGTTTTCTTTTATCATATTTTCATGAAAGGGAGAATATCTTGTTGATCAGGTATGTCCTAAAATAGCTCATGATCCTTTTTTAGGGGGGATCATTTATATCTGTTTGTTACAGCTCTATCTGAAGTAAAACGATGCGCTTAATTTCTCTTTTGTTTTGTTTTCTTAAGTCTTATTTGCAATCCTGTTTTATAAAAGATCTGCTTTAGTGTTTGTGCCACTAGATGTAAGATGACCTGGTGTTTCTATACTTCTTGTTCTGTTGCAATTGCAAATAAAATGATCATCTAATGGCATTTTTTTATTTCAGGATCTGGTTCTGTTCCTAAAGATTTAAATAAAAAGTAGTTTACGTCTCTCATAATTTATAGATTCGAGATTACTTATTTGACAAATTGTTAAATTGTTGTATCAGATTGGGTTTTTTCTTATTTTTGGTTCCTTAATTTTATTGATAGGAATTGGATATATCTGCTTTTAATGTGATGGAATTGTTTGACAAAAATCTTGGTGAAGGAAGGACTAATTTTTCACTAACATCACTCTACTTTTTTTCTAACACACACAGACATATTAACCCTTAAAGTCATACTATTCATTGGTTTTCAAGATGCAAAATAGAACTATGTAAAATGAAAATATTCCTTTCACACATAATTATGTATTGGCAATTTGTATATCATTCTTTGCTTCTCTCTAAAATTAGGTGATGTTATCTTCCTCCTTGCTTAGATTTGTGCAATCCATACAAATTTCTTTCTATATATTTGCCTTGAGAATCCAATAGTAGCACAAGCTGCAGTGAATCCATCCTGTGCATCTCTTTCAAATATGATTTTGCAAATGACTTGGCCATCAGCCAGCTGATTAGCCCAGTGACATGACTTTCTTGACATAGGCATTTCTCATTGTAGCATATTTTCTAGGTCACAGATATTGTTGATACATTCTGTTGTATCCATGTTCCTTAAACTTTTGACTTGAATGATTGACATGGAAGATCAAATGTCATTGATGCAGTTATCTTAGACCTATGAACAATTTAATTTTGTTTTGGAGACTCTTCGGTCTCTGTCGTTCTGTCAGTGCATTCTTCTTTATGCCTGAACTGGCATGTTATTCTTCTGTCTTGATGCAGTTTGGCACCAAACATAGCATGGCAACCCTGAAAGAGATCCTGACCCGTCGCCCGGTGGCTGCCACCATCAGGCTAACGGTTCCGGCAGGTGGGGCCAGGCCCGCTCCCCCGGTGGGTCCAGCCCTTGGTCAATACCGGCTGAACCTGATGGCCTTTTGCAAGGACTTCAACGCCCGCACCCAGAAGTACAAGCCTGAAACCCCGATGGCCGTTACAATAACAGCATTCAAGGACAACACCTTCGAGTTCACTGTCAAGTCTCCATCAGTCACTTGGTACCTCAAGAAAGCTGCAGGGATCGAATCCGGCAGCAGCCGCCCTGGCCACATGACGGCATCCACGCTGTCCATCAGGCACATCTATGAGATAGCTAAAGTTAAGCAATCTGATCCCTACTGTCAATACATGTCCTTGGAGTCTATTTGCAAGTCCATTATTGGGACTGCTAATACCATGGGAATTAAGGTTGTTAAGGACTTGGAATAGGTTTACAAATTCATTTCCTCTTATTCTAATTCTATTCTAGGTTTTTTGATGCTACAAAGAGGGCTTTAATTGCACTTTTAATTGTGTTCTGAATTACTCCATCTGTGATTTACTATATCTGTTAATGGACTATTGTGTGTAATGTCTGCAAAATAATTGTAGTTTCGTTTGCTTTTTATTTCAATTTCAATTAGTGTTTGAGGAAGAAATAATTTATTTTGAGCTTTGAATAATTGTCACATCATTTCCATAGCATTCATCCACGTGATTGCTCTGTCTGTGATACATAGAGTAAGGAACTTACCCAAAGGAAGGCCATAATAAGATGTAGGGAAGAGACACAAACTTATAGCCTAATATGCCTGCCAACCTCCCTACGATCTCATCATTTTTTTCTGGCTTTATGTAATGATGAGAACCATTGATCTGTTTTCGGGATGTAAAATGGTCACTTGAGACTTATGATACTTTAATATGATTATCTTGGCCCTTTCCAAAGAATTTTTTAGAACATGCCAGTTTGACTGCCATTAGGAGATATCAACTTATCATGTTGAATGTTTGACGGCTAACTTCTCATGGATTCTTGGCTAATTTTCCTTGAGAAAGTAGGGAAAAAGTAGGGAAACAGGATTAGTTAACATCTCATGAATGCTTGGCTACTTCCCTTGAGAAATTAAATAAATAGTTTCATAGGGTTATTTTAAGTTATTTGTCGATATGTTTTTCTATTTTTGTTCGGTTCTAAATTTGTATGCCATTTTAGCACGTATTTTTTGTGTGTTATGCATCTCATTAAAGTACATATTTTATGTGTGTTTTGGGGTGGGGGTGTGCATTTACGTGTGTTTGTTTGGAGGGAGTGGGAAAGAGGGAGTTGAATTGATAATTTTTTTTTTTTTTTGAAGTCTTGGTTTGATTCACGGGATATTATTTCTGCATCAGATGCCGTTTCCACTCCCTTTTATATTACTTGGCTAACTGATTCATGTTTTCTTTCTGGATGTTGTTTATTTGTTGGGATGCATTCATGTTCCAGCAAGAGATTTGATCTATTGAAGGTAGCTCTTTTCCTTAATGATCATGCATTTCATTTGATCCCCCCCACCAAAATTGTCTCGAGAGTGAATATGCACCTGGTACCCCAGCACACAAACTACATATGGAGGGTTGTCATTATCAAATCACAGTTTTCTTAACATCCCCCCACAGATAAATAGAGGTTCTATAATTCACTGGAGGAAGCTAACGTGCTATCCTGCTGGTAATTGTATTGGTTAATGATGCTTTAAGTAGCGGTCCCTACCCTTATGTTTTGCATTTGTGTTAATGTGCCTTTATTGGATATCCATTTTGGTTTACCTCATGATTTGTGCACTTGAGTTATTGCAACCAGTGTTTTTAAAGGCGTTTTTGGGGCGCTCCCCGGGCGCGTCCGGAGGCGTTTTCTGGCCAAAACGCCCCAGGGCGTGAATCCTGGGGCGAAAGTATCACTGGGCGTAAGTTTCTCGGGTCTTAGCGTTCGCCCAGATCCAAGGCGTACACCTTTCACTCTGGACGTACGCCCAATACTACAGCTTACTTACTCTTCTTTACGACCTGCAAAAGTCTAAATCTCACAAAAAGGCACCATGAAACTAAGACAAAATCTGAATTATTTTAGAGGAAAATTCAGACAAGAGAAGTAGATCTGGAAAATTTTCAAAAAATCAAAACAATGCAGAAGATAGATGGATAACTTAAGCATACACTAAAAAAAGCACAAATCAACCAAAAATAAGAAATTAACTCCTTAGATTCCAAATATGCGGTCGGCTCCTCTGGAGGGTCGTCCTCCTCGTCGCCCCACCGCTTCGGTCCAACAACAGTCGGTTTAGTCTCCGGATTCGGAATAGGCGCTGACAAGAGAGGTAGATCTGCTTGTGCTGTTTTGAGGATTTCTCGGTCTCTTCGTCGTCTGAGGAAAGAGCTCTCTCTCTCTCTCTCTGCCCTCTCTCTCTCTCCTCCTCTCTTTCTCTCGCTCTCTCTTGAAATTTCTAGAATCTGCCTTCTGTAAACTAAAGTTATTAAACATATATTTTAGCAGATTTTTTTTAACCATTATGGGCTGCAGTCCTTTTAATTGGGCTGAAGTCGGTTTAACTATTTTTTTTAACTATTATGGGCTGAATCCCAGTTGGTTTTGGTCCAATATCTGCCTTTTAACTGGTTTTGCTCACTTCTAACCCAAGTCGAGTTGGTTTCTAACCCAATTCATTTTTCTCTACTTCTATAATTTTCATCAAATTGTTTGATATTTGTGTAAAAATATTTTGATAAATATTCATTTATAGGTCTTAAGTTAGTAAAGTTTATTGATAATTAATTAATTAATATTATTTTAATTTTTTAATATTTTTATAATTTAATTTAATTTATTTTATTTAAAACGTCCTAACGTTTCAAAAGGCTTACGCCCCAACGTCTCGAGGCTTACACCTCGCCTCATTGAGGCAAAACGTCTCGCCCAACGCCCTCGCCTCTGAAAACACTGATTGCAACAACTACATGCCCTTTTTGACAACAAAATTTGAGCCTTTAATGAGGAGTGCCGGTAGGCCTACAACTAAAACAGACAGTAAAAAATATATTTTTTCAAGAATTTTGATAATTTTCGGTAAATTAAAATGATAATTTCGTGAAAATCAAGGATTAAAAAGAATTTTCTCATTTCATGCATATTTGACGCAATTTCAGTGGATGTGCATGTAATATGTATGAATTGATGTCAAATGTTGTAAGAGTTTTTGTGTAGGGCTGGTTTTATAATGTATGAATACACTAAGGGTCGTTTGGTTCACAGACAAGATTACAGTGAGATAAGATTAAGATTAAGATTAACATGAGATAGAATTAATGTGGATTAAAGTGGTAATCCTTTAATACTATGTTTGGTTAATGAGACTGCGGGATTGGCACTAAAGTGGGATAAGAACTCTAAGTATCAAAATACCTTAATACTATTCATCATTCATAACAATCTCTAATTTTTCACAAACCCTAAAATTTAATTATTATTATTATTATTAATCATAATTATTAGTATTAGTATTAGTATTAGTATTAGTATTAGTATTATAATTATTATTACCATTATCATTATCATTATATTATTATTATAATTATACGAATAATATTATTGTTAGTAATATTATAAATACAATTATATTATTATAATTACAATAATTACTATCATTATCATTATTATAATAATAATTATTGTCATTAAAAAATTATTACGTTTTTTATCATAATAATTATTATATTATTTTTTATTATAATTCCTAATAAACAATATTTACTATTAAAGTATTACTTTTATCATTATAATTATAATAATCATTATTCTAATTACCATAATAATATTTTTTATAATAATAATTAATATAATTATTATTTTAATATTATTATAATTATATAAATACTATTAATATTTTTATTATTACAATTATGATAATAATAATTATTATTACTATAACATTATTATAAATATGATTATATTATTATTATAATTATAATATTATTATCATTATGATAATAATAATCATTATTATAGTTATTATATTCATTATTATAATAATTATAACCAATATTTCTAATATTATAATTATTCTTATTGTAGTGCAAATATCTACCTAAATTAATAAGCAAATATTTGAACAGTTCTACTTACAAGTGCACAAGGTCAGTAGTAGTGCCAATGCAAGATCATCTCCACAGGGATTCGCGAATTTCACTTTAGAATCAGTTTCGCAATATAAACGATAGAAATAAATATTGAGTTTGAATTGATAATGATAAACACACAGGGCTTTAATATACACCATAATCATATTTTCCCAATTAACAAGGTGCCAATGCTTTAGTCATATTATGATTACCTACTGTCGTCAACCTAAGGGCATGGTGTATACTCCTTAAGCTATTGATTTTCCTAAGCAACGAGTTAGGCATGGTGCATACTCTAGCTTTTTTCTCTCTTAAGGGATTTAGCATGGTGTATGCTAATTTGTTCCTTAAGAGAGCATATTATCCGTGAAAATCGACAAACACACAAGACCTAGGGGATGTTATATACACCTAGTTTCCCATGTTGATTAACTCATGAATCCGGCGTGGAATTCTTTTGTTACTATTGTAAGACCCATGACTCGGTCATCCAAATTGATCTAACTAACTAGTCCATACCACATGCATATGTTGATCAAGCAAACACATATAAGGAATTTCAATAAAAACAAACATTAATCAAGTTAAGAATTATAACACAGCTATCGCAAATGCAACAATTTTCATATATGGAAAAACATAATTAGGGCTTCAATCGAGCCCTACTAGTAAGTTAGTTATACATAGTTGTAATGTTAAACATCTTCATAATGTAAAATAAAGAGAAAAAAATAAACCCGAAAAATACTAGCTTTAGAAGAGTCGTCAATTCTCCCAAAGCTCAAAACTAAAAAGAATATGTGTTTTCTGTATTTACAAGCCTATTTATAAGGTTCAAAGACCTCTGGAAACCCTAACTAGAAAAACAGAACCCTAACCTTACTTTTCAAAACAGATTCTGTCATTTTACTGCACGGGTGTGCTCGATCTCATGTTGGTGCGCTCAAGTGCAAAGTTACGCTCGAGCCTTCTTCTTGTGCACACGAGTGCTGGTGCGCTCAATCGCTCACTTCTGTGCTCAATTGCATTATGTGCAGTTTCCAGTTCTTCCAGTTTTTGTTCTCCAAACCAGATAATGCTCCATTTTCTTCGATATCCTGGGAAAACACAGAAAAGAAATAAAATAGCACGAAATAACACGACTAAGAACTTAACAAGTGTAAATTAAGGGGCTTAAATACGAATATTTAAGCATTTATCAATTATTCAAGGGTAAAAATGGTAATAAAAAAAATAGTCTCACATGCATGGGATAGATTCTATCACATGGGGTTAAGACTAATTTTATCCCACCTTAATCCCACATGAATAGTGAATCCCTCCAACCAAATGAGAGATAACTACTCATGTGGGATTAAGTTAGTCCAATCCCACCTTAATCCTACCAACCAAATAGTCCTGAAGTGTTAACCAAATAGATATGTAACTAGTTAATTAAGAGTATGAAATTATGCTTTCTTCATTTGTAATCAATTATACACAAAGGATTTTATGAGGAAAAGGTAAAAGTTTTAGGTTCAAGTCATCAACACTTAGTGGTTTTTGGGGTCAAAAATGTAAAATTCTCATCCCGTGGATGAATCGGGAGTACCGGCACATCTCTACCAAATAATATGAGTTGTGAGAACAAGTCTAATCGATTCCATACCAACTATTCAAATTCTTCTTTTATGTTATTAGACGTGTCTTTTTTTTTTAAAAGAAAAAAGAGAAATTTATAGTGTTTAATAGAAAATTTAAGCCCGAATAATTAAGGAAGATTGGAGTGTAAAAGTAGTGGTTTGTCCATTGTAGGACATTATAAATTTTTTTAAAACTACAAAATTAGAGTGTGTATATATATCAATGAAAAAGTCTGCATTAATTTGTTTGGTGCTTAAGTATATAAAGTTTGGGACCTAATTGATGAGTACTATTAAAAATAATAAGACGAATTGGAGCTGAAAGGTAAAGATTGATGATGAAAAATATTAATCAATTTCTATTTTGAAAATTTTGTATTTTGACAAACTAAATTTTGAAAAAATTCATAAAGGGTAAGTTCTAAAGCTGTTACAGCTGTTTAAGGTTCATTCACACTTCACACTGATTAATTTTTGTATTTTGGTAATTATCCATTTCAGTAGTTGTTTTAAAAGTTGGGTAATCCTTACATATTCTGCTGGTCATGACTAATTAATTTCTTTTGTATGCTAGTTAATTAATGATGCTTTTTATTACAAGAAGTTGTCTTTCATAAATAAAATTTTTATTTAAAGAAAAAAATTGTCTATTATTGTTAGCTACTTAGAGCTTAACGTTGGGCGGTCTCAATTAATAGAGCTATGTCCACTCTTTTCAAACATAGAAAGTGCAAATAATATCGGAATCTTTTTGATCTTACGTTCACTCTCTTTAAGGAGATTTTTTGAAGTATTTCACTAAGACAAACAATTTTAGAGGTGTTGCTCAAACTTTTACAAGGATCTTTTCCACTTAAAGAATTTCACACTAAAGTATTTAACACCTAAATATTTCTAAGAGTTATACCAATTCTTTCTCTTACAATGGTTGGAATTTAAGATTGAAGAAGGTACAAGAGAAATTGCGATAAATGTTTGACCTTTATTCAGTCAACTGAATAAGAATGACTGAACTTTCTGTCCTTCATTCAGTCAATTGTATCAACCATTTAGTCGACTAAATCACTTGAAACAAAATTTTATTTTGTTTCAAACACTTATAAAATTAAAGTCAAGTTTAAATGTTTTTCTCGAAAACATTTTGAGCAAATTTTGAGCCACAATTAAAGCTAGATAATTGAGAGGATTTACAATAGAATTAACTACCTAATAGCTTCTAATCTTATTCTTCATATTCTTCTCTTGATATGCGTGCGTCTTTGAATAAAAACCTTAAATACTTAAACACTTCAATAAATTTGGTTAAATCAACCTAAACAAGTTTCGTTGTCATTAAAATCAAGTTAGGGGTTAACAATCTCTCCTTTTTTTTATGATGACAAAATTATTTTAGGAAAAACATTTGTAAAATCTAAGTGTTTGGTTTTTATAAAAATTTAGACAGAGTCCCCTCTGTTTTTGTAATAAAAAAAACTCTTGCAAAAGTTCAAATAACCCAATCAAGCAGTTCATAAAGTATTTAAATAACTTAGAGAGCAAAGCTACCCCTTATACTATGCATACACTTCACATAAATTTCCTCCTATTCCTATTATTCTTCTCCTTTTTGACATCATCATAAAAGGGTGTACAAGCAACCAAAAAGCAAGCATAGAGAAAATAAAGACCAAATGTTCATAAACATAACCATCCAAACATAAACATAAACATTAATCAAACATAAAAGCTCACAAGAGCAAATCCTAAATATATACATGAAAATGAAAATTAAAATGTACTTGTAAAGTTCTAAAGAGTTAAAAAAAATGATAGATGGAAGAGACAAAGATCAATAATCCCAAGAGGTTGAAGGAGCAGAGCTAAGGTCACGAAGCTGGTCTCGTATCTCAGCAAGAGATCCTACTATGTCAGTCTTGAACACTATGAACTCATCATATAAGGAACTCATCTATGTCCTTAAGGCTTGAAGCTGCACATCCATGGCCTGCTAACAATTGTTCACAGACACCTAAAGACTTGCCAAGGTTTAAAGAATAGCATATTGAGAACCACTACCAACAGAGTTATCCTGACCAGCAGTAGGCTATTAAGCACCCATATCAGCATCCTATTTGTCTTCCTCTTCATTAGGTTCTTCATCTCCAATTATGATGTTCTTCCTTGGCTTAGGGACTACAAAACCATCCCATATTGTACATCCCATTCTTTTAAGGGAATAGAAATTGATTAAGTCACTCGTTTCAATGTCATTGGCTTCAGATTCAAAAAAGGAAACCTTAAAGTGATTGAGGATGAGAGTTATAAGCATCCTATAGAGTAAACCACCTGCTTGACTCTCACTTCTAGCAATCATATTTTCTAAGATAAGAAGGCAGAAGTCATAGGTTATACCACTCTTAAGATAGAAAATTAGGAGGATGTCCAACTTGGAGGGGATGATTCTGCTTCCTAGTCTATGGTTAATTGATGAGTACTTGAAAATACCCTAATACTTAGTGATTTATCGTTATTATTTGTGGGAAATTAGGTTTAAATCTTGTATTGTTATTTAATAGCCTTAAAAAATGTGTTTTTCATAATCACGGGTATTTTTGGTGTATTTTCAGGTCAAAGGTGCTTAAAAATAATATTTGGATGAAAAAATAATGTTGGCAAGAAGATCTAGAATGCCTGGGATCAAACGATTCGAAAATCGGAGTCAGAATGAGAGAGATGACGTCATTTTATCAAAGGAAAATAGCTAACTTCGAAGAAGGACACGTGCCGCAGCATAAACCCATGTTGCGGCTGTCTGTTCCATAGAGTTTGGCTAGGAATAATGTCTTATCTTTTCATAAACTGCACTTTTTCATATTTTGTATTATATTTTATTTTCGTTACTTTCTTATTTCATGTTTTCCTAGTAGTAGAAGTATTTCTCATTTCAGTATCTTTCCTTTTTCCTAGGAGTAGTATTATTGTACCTTCCTTTTATTTTCTAGGAGTTTTCCTATATAAGGCCGGCTACCCGTACCTTGTAAACACAAAAAAAAAAAAAAAAAAAAATTCCTAGAAAAAAAAAGAGAAGAGAAAATTGGGCAAAACGTAGCTGCTATTAGTGATCAGGGAGATTCATCTGCATAGAAGACTCTTCAAGATTACTATTGTTTGCTTTCATTCTTAATTCTTCCCATCTTTCATGTCTTTGAATATTTATTTTGTTTTTAATTTTAGGATTATGTTTAGCTAATTTTATTTTTGGTTAAGGGTGATTTCGAAGCTCTGGACATGATTTTGTGATTGAATACTCAAAGATTATTATCCATATTTAAAATAAAATTGTTTATGTTCTTCCATAAGAATTGTTTATGATTATTCTTTTATTTTATTCGGGGTGGCCAACCAAATGAAATAGGGTAATTATCTATTGCTAGGTTAGGAATCTTGATCCGTAATTATCTTGAATTTCTAATCATTGGTAGCAATTAGTAATCACTGATGATGGGATATTTTCGTGTGATTATTAAATGGAACATAACTTAAGATAAATGAACCGAGCTTATGCGTTTGTTTCTTGGACCAACCTATCTTTCTTAACCTAATGCTTCTATTAAATTAAATTTAGAGAGCTTATTCTAGGTTATTTAATAGATAAAGATTAAGTAAAAAGCTTGTTTTACTTAACGACAAACTAAAGAAAGATTAAGGTAATATAAATTATTATTATCTACTGTTAGTCATTTTATTAGGAATTTGAGGATAACTCTGATATTGATTCATCATTTCATGTCTAGTGGTGGGGAATGATCATTTGATCAGTTTTCTCATTATTGTTACAAATTTTATTTAATTTTAAATAACATTTTAGTTGTCTTTCGTTATTCGTAATTTTTAGTTAATCATTTAAAAAAAAACCCCCACATTTAGTTTATTAGGTTGTTTTGAATTTAATTTAGTTTAATTATTTAATTTTTTTCTTTAACAATTAAGTGTTTAATTGAATTAATTTACAATCCTCTGTGGGAAATGACATTTGTTTTCCACTGTATTTCATACGATAATTTTTAGAGCAAAGAATTAATTTACATATCTATTTTTTGGCGTGTAGATTGCTCATATGCTTGGACCAACGTATCTAAAGTCGAGTTCTATCACATTTCCTTAGAGCACATAAATGTACTTAAGGAAATAGAGGGCCTTTGATACAGCCAATAATCGCACCATCCAATAGCATAATGACACGTGGACAAACTCCATATCCAATAGCACAGTGACACGTGGACAATCCTCAACCAATAGCACATCGACACGTGGATAGTTCTTACCCAAAAGCATAACGACACGTGGACCATTATGGTCCAACAGTATAGTGACACATGGAGAAAACTGTGGGGAGTCATTGCCTCACCCAGACTCCCCCACACAAACATGTAGGCATGATTACAGGGATTACAGCCGTCTCTGGATACACGACTAGACCTTTTCGACGGAGGAACAAGATCTCCGAGATTGCCCTATCCCTACCATGTGGGCGACCTCACCCCCAAAAATGCTATAAAATGTCCCAGGTATATGAATCCAATTTCATCTACAATCACAATTTCATTACTAAAAACGCTAAGCATCTCTATTTCTCTAAAGACTTGCGCTGACAAAAGCATCAGAGTGTCCTCGGAGGCATCACTCCCCTCTCCCCCGGTGACTCTCTAGCTCATCCCGTTTTCCTTGTGTAGGCTTCTCTTATTGAGAATCAAGCTAAGAATGCGCTGATCTTGGAGCTTCCAATCTGTGTAGTTCTGGGTTGGTGTAGAAGACTCAGTGGTAGAGATGAGGTTTTTGGGTGGAGCAACGATGGACCCATCCACATAGCCAAGAAGTCCCTGGCATTCAAGAAGCATAATAAGCTGATTTCACCAGAGAAGGTAATTTGAGGAAGAGAGTTTAATGGTCACCATACGAATCATGGCGTTGATCGAAATGAGAGAGTTGGAGGAATCAGCAGCCATGGGGATCGGTGGGAGGTTGAACCCATGATGCTCTGATACCATGAAAAGGTTTGCATTGCACCTTTGACATTGGTGAGTATTTATATTTATAATATATTGTTCCCTTGTACACATCTATAGTATCTACAATAAAAAGAAATAATCAAACAGATTTTTTGCGTCATCTCCTACAATCAAGGAAGATCCTGTGGGTCAATGGAGGAAGATTTACAGGGATTCTCAATATCCCCCTTGACGCACCGACCTCTACCTCAGCAACACATTTTAGGCATCAACACCTTTTATTACAAGAAGTTTTGTTTTTCATAAATAAGATTTCTATATAAAGATAAAAATGTCTATTATCGTTATTACACAAAATCTGGGGGCTAGCTGTTAGTTTCTATAGGTTCAATGTTACCAATTTTTCAACTATAAATATGTGTAAACGAAATCAACAAGGGGATAGCATAAGATTTTTGTTAAGTGATTGTGAATGGGTATCATGGGATTGCTTTTCTCGGTGGCTCTATTTCTTAGTACATTAACCTTTCATGAAGTTGAAGGTGGAAGACAATTTTCTAGCCTGCAGGTATATCTCGGGGCATAGCTTAGTATATATGTTTTCCTATCCTTTTTTCTGGTACAAATCATTTTTTTTTCCTTTTGCTAAATGTTCCCATGCATATGCTTGCCTTTAAGAATTCATTTGTAATCTTTATCAATTTTGATTGGAATTTCTTTATTGTTGGTATGCAGAAAGGTAACGAATTCGAATGCGTGGATATAAATAAGCAACCTGCTTTAAGTCATCCTTTGTTGAAGAATCACAAAATTCAGGTATCAAAAATGTAATAACTGTATATTACGAGTGAAATTCTCTAAAAATTGTTAGTGCACTTATCAAATTAAGTTATCGGGACGGTAAATATTAATTAACTTGTTTGTTCTACAACTACAGATAAAGCCATCCTACTCGGAAAAGTTTTGGAGAAACAAAGATTTATCATTCAACAAACCCTCTAACTTTCTATCAAGTGAAGGCTGTCCTCCAGGAATGGTACCTATTCACAGACCACAAGTAAACTCTCTATTATCAATGTCACGTCTTGGAGCAATCCACCCACTTACGCAGGCACGTCCTGGCAACCACGTAAGTTATCAATCCTGAAATTTTGATATAATCAAGTTTGGCTTTTATTGAATGTTTAGTTTTTGGATTTGATTTGTCAAACAGTTTGCAACGGTTGAAGCAGGGAACTCAATCTACTTTGGAGCAACCGCAATGATGAGCTTACATAATCCTCATACGGATATGAATCAGATTAGTGCGGCACAAATATGGATTGAAAGTGGACCTCCGGCTGAACGCAATAGTATACAAGCTGGCTGGGCGGTAATTAAGACTTTCGTCTACATGCGCGCATCGTTTTATGATTTGATTCCATAGTTCTACGATTACATACTCGACTTACAAATTCTGTAGGTGCACCCTCGTTTATATGGCGACAACCATACAAGATTAACAGCATATTGGACTGTAAGAATTTCCTTTTAAATTCTTCATTTTTAGTTAGTTGGTGAATCTACCCATCTATAATTTTTCTTTCAACAGGCAGACGGCTATAAAAAAACAGGTTGTTATAATATGGCTTGTCCAGGTTTTGTGCAAGTACACCCTCAAATACACCTTGGTTCAATATATGATCCCATTTCAGTCTATGGGGGACAACAAGTTGTAACCCAACCGCTCATATATCAGGTAATATATAAGCCTCTAAATTCTTCATTTAATCACTATGCAACGATTTGATTATTTTTTTAAAATTTTCAAACATGTCCTATAATACTCTCATATGGACTAATAAATGTGCAACTACTTAGTTATGATCATGATCTCTTTACGAGGGTATAGTCTTAGAGTTTTTTTTTTTTTATTGACATTTTGCACTATTAACAGGACCGTTCACTAGGTCACTGGTGGATTTCAGTTGAGAATAATATATCAGTTGGATATTGGCCAAAGGAGGTTTTTACTCATTTAGGCAGTGCAGCAGCTTATATTCGATTCGGTGGATGGTCGTTTTCTTCTCCAGACGGATATAGTCCACCAATGGGAACCGCTCATTTTCCAAACAAAGATACACAGCGGTCAGCCTTTTATTTGCAGATTAAAACTATGAATAGCCTGGGCCAACTTATTAATGTTAGTGACTTAAAAAATTACGTCACAAACAGTACCTGTTACGATTTGAAATACTGGGGTGACGAAGGGGGTCAGCTTCAACAATCATTTACCTATGGAGGACCAGGAGGGATGTGTGGTGTTTAATGCTTGAAATTGTAGTCCTCTACTCCATAAGAAAAGATACTTATAATAAGGCAATAGCTTCAACTTTTTATCTCCACAAATTTTTCAACTTTAAATTTGGAGAAGGTTTTGAGTACATTAAATTACTTCTTATCTTTGTTTTGAGAACCTAGCTCTCCCATAATTCAATTTAGAGATTTTTAGTAAAAACAAAATCTTTAGGTTTTAGACATAAACTTGAATGGTTGAAAGAATTGGTGGAAACTTGATGAAATGATCCATATTATTTTACTAAATAAATATGTTTTGCCTCTAATTAATTTTAAATGAAACTATAAATTTTCATACCGAACAAAATGATGGGCCACTCACATTCTAGGCAAAATCTTGCATTTTACAAAACGATGCACAATATACACACACCATCATATAGTATGCATTGGGCAAGGATGCATAATATCCTAGATAATTTAATATCATGATGAAGTGTGCGATGTTCGTGCAGTGTGTGTGATAAAGTATATTATACGTGCGGTGTGTATAGTAGATTATGGTATGTGTGCACATGAAATTTTAGTTAAAAATTACATCATACAAATGTATGCATATAATGGTGAGTTAGATGTGCGTGCGTAGCTGGCATCGTTTAATAGTGAGTTAGATGTGGACACATAGTAGTCTAGCCAATTGGCATCATGTAATGATGAGTTAGATGTACGCACATAATATTTTAGACAATTAGCACTGGTGAGTTAGGTGTTTGGCATCATATAATAGTGTATCATGTATACATGCATGCATGTTTGAGTATCGGAAAAACAAGTGTTATATTTATTTAGGTGTCAAAGGAGATAACACGAAGGGCAAAAAGATCTCTCAATGATAGCTATGGGTCACACAAGAAGGTGAGTTTGTATTACTTTTAGTACTCCCGAAATTCTTAATAACTATATATATATATATATATATATATATATATATATATAAAGATTTGAATATGATGAATGATTGTGTGTCTACACAATAAAATCTCATCACTTGAAAAATTACATGGATTTTAAGACTCGAGTTATAGGCATACTCAATTTCCTTACAAAAGAAATCTAATAATAATGACATTTTTTATGTAAAATTAATAGTAACTTTGAATCAATTTAAAAATTAAAATATTCAGTTCATTAACCAAAAGTTGAAAAGTAATTTCTTTTTATCTTGTTTTCACAACAATATTTGGCGTTATTATTTTGTGACATCATTATATTTGGTCACTTAACATTAATTAATCTTAAATTTTGTGACAATCTTTATGTTTTGTCATGCTACGAGTGATGAAAACAATTTGTTACCAAGTACTACAAGAAAACCGTGATTTAAATTTTGTGACAATCTCTATGTGTTGTCGTGCAAGGGGTGATGAAAACAATTTGTTACCAATTACTACACAAAAGCCGCGATTTAGCGATGCACCAAAAATATTTACTGATGTGAGTATTTGTGTTGTTGTATGACTTGTGTCAGCATGCCACAAGCTTATTTGGCGACGCGAAAACCTAGTCTTGGTACTTTATATGGCGAGGTACGCATCGCCAATTTCAAATTAGTGATGCAAAGCTTGTGTTGCAAAGGGATGTATGTTGGGCACGTGCTCCATTTAGCAATGCAACTAATTTTGCGTCACCAATTAGCAATGCAGAAAGGATATGAGTAGGACTAGTGATGCAAAAATAATGTGTTGTCAAATTAATGACATGAGCTTAGCTTGCATCGCCAATTGACGATGCGTGCCGCCAAATTGGAGACGCTATTTTATTTTGCATCGTTGACGCATGCCATTTTGCGTCACCCAATTTTGAAATAATTCTTTTTATATATATTTGCTTTCCTTATAGTATCTCTATACCCAATTGTAAGAATTTTCATTCATCTCGAAAATCAATCTAGGAGATAAAACTATCAAATTTCATTAAATAAATTATTATTTATTACAAAATATTCAAAAAAAATTTAAAGATCGTTCTAAGTTATCATTAAATACAAAGATTGTTTAGGGACTCGTCTTATTATTTGGAGGAATCCGAGATCATCTTCTAAATCATTTGACTTGTCTTTTCCTCAAAGAACAATCTTCTTTGCTTTGAGATAGAGCATAGGCCTTGAGGAATTCTTTGTTTTCTTTCTTTAATTCATTCCACACATGAAGCAATACGTATATTACTATAACTTTGTTATTATCAGTTATAGAAAATTAACAAAAGTGATCATTTGAGCTTAATTAGTTAGCCCACACATAAAGCTAGCTTCTTCAAGGTTGCTTGCTTAGTAAGGCAATTAAGCATATTTATAATAGAGTTTCAATAAATTTTCTACCAAGCTCAAGAATAAGTATATGGTGAGCTTGGCTTGGTCAAAGGTTTGTTCAAGTAGCCAAAGCTCAAGCAGAGCTAACTGACTTGGTAAGTTCATTTGAATTTTTAGTTCAGTTATATAACTTATGATCGGCTTGGGAAAGGCTTGATTGGCATGATCAAAGGGTCACTCAAGATAATAATAAAATTAGCAAAGCAAAACTCCATGCTGTTACATATATAGAATTACAAGTCATATGTTTGCATGATTGTTTTTTGGTGATCATACAATCATGGAAGAATAGAAAAAGAGAAGAAAGGGAAACTAACCAGTGGAGATGATAACAGTTTTGATGTTTGCAATTGAGATTGCTTCCATGCACTCTTCTTTAGTCATATGGAAGATCAAACACTTCTCTATCAGGTGCTGCACCTATATAGCAAGTCACAATCATCAATAATTACAAAGACATTAAAGATAGATACTGTCTTATGAAAATATGATAACAAGAATTAAATATGAAGGATTAAAATACAGCATCCTAACTTCCATCTCAGTTACTATGTGTATATATGAAGCAGAAGAGTCCCCCATGATATCGGTGTTTCAATATACAAGAATCATAGAAGTAATAACGGAACAACACTTGCCAACTCAATGTAAATGTGTTTGTCATGTTCTTACAGTAACTGTTAAGAGTTCAATGAATAGATGCAAGATCATGAGAAGGTGTAAAATTCTAATTCATAAATGGAAACTTAAATAAACAGAGTACACAGACCTGGGGAACAGCTGCTATTCTTAATCTCTCTTTTCCAAGATTAAGGTTAAACTTAAATCTCACATTCGCTAGATTCAAGACGGAACTAATATGGGAAAATACGGGAATTCGAAACTCAAACAATCAAATTTATTTTAAAATCATAACCTTAATTCTATAACAAGATCAATAACCAGATATACAAGGCAAACTCCAATTCCACAACCAATGAATCTAAGCACAATAATCACAGGAAATCCAAATAAACTTCCAGCAAGAAAACAGATCCACTTAACAGAAAAATTACTCAATCAGAATCTAAGAAAAATCAAATCAACTCACTAATCAGGAAGGATAATAGGATAAATTTTACCTGTAGCAAGCAAACAGATTGGCAAAGAGAAGAGCAGCAATTTTAAACTGCCTTTAAGAATCTGTACTCAAAACGTATTGGCAAAGAGGAGATGGGCAATTTTATTGAGCATTAATGTAGCAAAACACTGAATGAAAAAGGAAAGAAAAGATCCAGTTCAGTAAACCTATTCAATAGTAACGCTCTAACAGAAGAAAATTCCAAGCCACACAAGTATATCTGACTTTAACAAATCTGAATTTAAAACAAGGAGGGTTAAGGTTTTACCTGTTGCATTGGAGAGGAGATTGATCATAGTATAGCAGCAGTAAATCAAGTATAAAAATCCAGTGGCAAATTGAGCATGAAAATGCAGATTGATCATAGTATAACAGCAGAATGAGCATGAAAATGCAGTAGACTGAGCATAAAAATGCAGCTGGTTAAGCATTAAGAATGTGACGGCGGATTAAACAAATTGTAGCAGCAAATTAAGTATAAAAATGCAGTGGCAGATGGAGCATAGATAAAGAAAAACTGGGGTTGATTAATGTCTCAAATGCATGTGGCAAGCAGAGATATTGAAGTAAATAAACACACAGCATTCGTAGCAACATGGCAGACAATTGGCATGCCAATAAGCTATCAATGAGCATAGTATAAAGCAGCAAAGGCAAAAGAACAAAGAAAGAAAGGAGAATACAAGTTAAAAGAGCACATACAAATTAACTATTAATCTCATACATGACAACCCCCCAAAAGATCAATAATGACTGACAGTTCTCTTGTTACAGGGATGCCATGTGAACACTTGTAACATTATCAATTAAATTGGATGAATCATGTACAACATCATCGAACTGGATGCATCATGTGCTATATTCTCATTAATTAATACTTTTTCACATATAAACAATAAAAACTTACTAATTAAATGTATGGAAGTTGGGAAGAGGCCTCTGTAGAATTTGGCTCGACTTGGGAGAGATGGATTGCGGCCCTACGAAACACAAACGATCAGAAAAACTAATTAGATGACCTACTGTATTTGAGAATGGGAAATTGAATTGAAGGAAAGTGTAGCATAAACAACAAAGGGAAAATACCTTCAACTGAGTGGGAGGGGAAATTATCACAATAACTTAGCACCACAAAATCTTGTAATTTGACCCTTTTTTACCACCAAACAATCCATTTCCAAATCTTCCCACTTTTTTCCTTCCATCTCTTGATACATTAAATTAAATATCAAGAAGATAATTCGAAGATAAAAAAATGCTAAACTTTATGTTTCATGCATGATGAGAAAAGTAGCATGGCAGATACAAAGAAAAGTTTTCTGCATCCCAGCTTTTTCATCTTGTAGGTCAGCCTCACTCAGCTAGAGAGAGAAACCCTCCTCAACATTCAACCTTAAACAGTTTGATGGTAGTCTGGAGACCAATTTGACCGGGGTAAACTATGAGAACCAATATACCCAACAAGTTTGGTTGCCAAATTAATAGAATCATTTGTTAGAATTTAGAACTAACAGATCAAATTCAATTTCAAGTTGATAGAAAATATCACATTTATAAGAGCTAATTAAGGCTGAACAAAATTACTTGCAACAAGAGAATGTGTTATGATATAGCATCAGACAACAATAGATCAGCAGAAAATCTTTTGGCCAACAAGTAGCAAGGGAGCAAGCATATGAAGTAATTAAGCAAAATGAAAGTATCAAAATTAATTACAGTCAATTAACAACACTGAAGTACTTAATCAAAAAGGTTTTTTTTAATAGAAACGGTTATCTGTAACAAAACCTAGACATTAGGTGCAATTACTTAGTACGTTCTAATTTCTAAATCTTTCCAAAATATCACAGCCACCAAACAGAGTAGTGCACATTCTATAAATCATTCAACTAAATAAAAGACAGATTCTCTTACAAACCTATAAACATTTTTGTTTCTCACCAAAATTTATGAATCACAAATATTAAATAAAAAAAAGAAAGAGAAAGAGAAAGAGAAAGACAAACAAAAGGCAGAGTACCTTGACAAGGAGAGAAGGAGAGAAGGAGAGAAAGTGAGAAGAAGGAAAATTGACGGCGTGGTCGTTCCGGGTCGGTGCAGGCAGTGGCGAAGAGAATAACAGAGAGAAAGTGAGAAAAAATGAGAAATTGAGGGGGCACAGCACCGCACGGCACGGCTTGGACTGAGCCTGCGTGGCCGGTCAGGAAGTGGTCAAGAGTGAGTGGCGATTCGTGTGCTTTTCTCACCGGCGGCGCTGCAACACAGCGAGTGAGTAGCGAGGAGAAAGTTAGTAGAGAGGAGAGAGCCAGTAAAAAGAAGAGAGATCAACGAGGTTTCCTCACGGGCGGGACGGCCAGCAACGTGACAGAGAGAGCAGAGCGCAGGAAAAAGGAGAATTTTAGGTTAGGGTACTAAAATTTCGCATAGTGGAAAGGAGGATTTGAGGTAAGGCATTTAAAAATTTCCCCCTTTTATTTTCAAATACGACGTCGTTGTATTAAAACGAAAAAAAAAAAAAATCATTTGTGGGAAAGGGCATAGGACTAGGACGCTACAACAAAACTTGCGTCGCCAACTAAATTAAAGAATTTTCCCATTGATATTAATTTGTAAGCGTAGTAATCAATTTACTTTTAAAATCAAAAGAGAGAATAAAATATTGTAAAAAGCAACATAATTATAGAGGAAAACATATTTTTTTATAATTATCAAAAAGTATGCGTACCATATATATTTTTGACAATATCATTTAATCAATTATATTAACAGATAACGTCAATACTCCTTTGATCACTGCTAGATAAACTTGAAAATTTGCATATTTAACTTTATCAAACTAACGTGGGTTCTGTAACTGTAGTCGAAATTTACGTGGCTCCTTGGTATCTTTTGGATTTTTAGGCATTAATGCGTCCAATATAATTCTGGGTTTCTAATGAGAAACAGGAAGAGGGAGCAGTGTTGAAGAGTTGGCATTGGTGTAGATATTGTTCTTTGGTGTCATATGGAGGTATTTTAGCTTTCTTTTGTAGGTTTCTCGCAGCCCTTGGTTAATGGTTGGCTGATTGATTTATTTGCTTTATAGCTAAAAATATATACAATTCAACTCAAAATGGTAGCAAGACTTTTATTGATCAAGCCAAAATTGAACAAAATCACAATAATTATACATCGATATCCCTCTCGCCGACTCTTCTAATTTGCCTAATGGTATTTGAATTTTCAATAATATTTTTCTGTAGGCTTAAAACGGTTTGAATAACTAAACTATATATAAAGAGTAGAAATAACACCACGCAATCATCCAGTAAATGAACATGGCTGCTCTTTTTTCGACCTCGGACAAATTAATGATTATAACACCCTTCATCCTTCATTTGCTTTACAGTTTTGCTTGTATCCTTATAGTATAATTTCTGAGCTTCAATTGAAATCACAACCAATTTATACCGTTTCATGTTCCAAAGACTAAGAAACCCTACAAGAAACTGGAAATAATCTCTAAAACAGTTTCCTTCATGAAAATTTTCATCATCACAACAATTCTCTCCCTCCAACAGTTTCCAAGTTGTCCTTGCAGCTTTCTCAATCAGATTATTGAATTCCTCTATATAGCTAATAATATAGGAGAAATTTAGCTATCTAGTAATAAAAGGACTTGTTGCAACCAATGTGGACAAAAATGACATTTAACAATCATACAGATCAAGTAACCAAGGACTGACACGATAAGGGGTACTATGGTAATCTCACTATAAAATTGTTATAAAACAGTTGGCCTTAGAAGATTCCTCGCACAACCACCATTAGCGGTTTTTAAAGATTACATCCTTAGCAATAAAATGATGAAGAAACGATTCAATTTCTAGAACTTACCCTAACTAATTATAAAAAGAGTCATTATATTCACAAGGTAAGCATTCTCTCATTAATATTTCCCTTACTAAAGGTTATTTCAATCCCTTCCATTTTTTCTCTCAAAAACCCTAAGACTGACTTAGGCGTCGAAGAGTCTCCGGAGGTTCTACCCCTTGCCCTCCAATGACCTTTAGATTCTTTTCCTTATTTTGTGTGTGCATATCCATTCTCCAATCGCATTCGCCCCTAGCAGATTTCTGACATCAGTATATTGGCGTCGTCCGTGGGAAACCACAATCTCTCGCTTTTTTGAAGAGAAGAAGAAAAACCATAAGAACTCATCTGTTGCCATGCCACCCAAAAAGACCACCAAATGCATCGTCGAACCTAGCACCACGGCCACGCGAACAATAGCCCATAGTCAACAATCTAGTTCACGATTCCCGAATCCACCTGGATCTCCCGATAAGCAATCTAGGTGCATGCAACCTCCTCGTCAAGAATCGGTAAAAGATGGTCCTCAAGAGAACCAAGAAGTGTCTCATCTATTACATCCTATTATTCCGGTGATTTAGGAACAATTCTTGGAACTCTCCCGCCTCGTTACTGACTTAGCTGCTGAAGTTCGAGGAAAAGCCCAACCTATTTCATCTCCATCCTCTCAGTAAGGCTCCAGATGAAAAAATTAACCCAGTCACAGCTAGTCCTCCAGTAGCCGCTCTACTGCTAAATCCTCTCCTCCGCGTATAACTGAATCCCAAGATAATTCCACTTCCAAGCAGTCTCCACCAACTAGATCCAGGGGTTTTCCTCCTCAAAAAACTACAATCATACCCACCTAGACAAAAGGTTCGAAGAAATGGAAGAGAAAATAAATGAAGCTTTTAAAGGTAGAAACAACAACGCCTTAGATGAATTGAATACCCAGGATGCACCTTTCACTAAAGAGATCATGGATGCCCCTTTCCCTCTGAACTTCTGAATGCCACTTATCAAGGCCTACAATGGCTCTACTAATCCTATGGATTACTTGTAACTCTACAGAACCACCATGATGTTGCACTGTCACTCGAACATAGTCGTATGATGAGCCTTTCCCCTATCTTTTGAAAAGGCCACCATCACTTGTAGGGGTGAGCATAGGTCAGTTTGGGTCAGGTTATCTTAAAATTTCAACCCAACCTATTCATATCGAGTTGAAAAAATCTCAGCTCAACCCAACCCATAAACCCATCCAACCTCAACCCAACCCAACCCATTCTAATTGGTTTGGGTCACTAGGTTGATATAATTTTTTTACTAAATAATTAAACCATATATATTACATAAACAAAAAAATATTTTATTAAATCCAAAACTAAATCCATTCATATTACAAGTAAAATATGTGTGCTTGACAACACAAATAATATTTGGTAACATGGAAAAGAGAAAAATTGTCTTATGGACTACAATGGTTGTAGACTATTCTAAATTTGGTTTTTTAGATATTGCTAAGAAGTTTTTTGATGACATGCAAGAGAAGGATGTTGTGCCATGGAATGTCATAATTAGAGGCTACGTTGAAGCCAAACTTGGTAAGGAAGCTTTGGCATTGTTTCATGAAATGCAAACGAGTAATATAGAGCCTAATGAAGTGACCATGGTCAATTGCTTATCTAAATGTTCACAACCTGGAGCCTTTAATGTTAGAATATGGATTCATTGTTATATTGAAAAACACAATCTTCATTTGAATGTTGTGTTAGGAATTGCTTTAGTTGACATAAATTTAACTTACTTTAGAAAATTGTTCAATTACGAAGGAAATCTAGATTTCTAGACAGTTGCTAATAATATATTTTAGTAACTCAGCATTTGTTGGTCGTGCTAGTGCTTTCTCACTAATCAATCTAGTTTTTGGATTATGCTTTAATGCACTTGAAAGCAACATGGGGGCTCTTAAAAGGTCACAGAGAGGCAAATTGAATGGTTCAATAATGTTTACATGAAAGGCTTCCAGCAAGTTGGTATTACTGAGCTTTATCATACATTCAACATTTCTTCCATCAAAATTATGGTACATCTTTTTGGAATATAAGTTTATTTGCATATATTGATCCTGATTGGAATCTTGTATATTAGAGTGTTAATTTCTATTTTATTTTATAGTTACAACGATACAAGCAATCAAAATTTTGTTAGCATAAGTTAATTGTGCATCAATTTATTCTGATTGAAGTTATGCTTACGAATAATTATGAAAACTATTTCATAACTTGAAATCAGTATTTGTTTCTAGTATAAATATTTGAAACTAAAATCTAGGTAATTGAAAATATAAGACTTGTTTGGACATTGGAGTATCTGCTATATATAATTTTACACACTAGTAGTAATTAGAATTGACCTTTTATGATTATATATTTTACAATTATACTATAATTATTTATACACTATTTTATATTCAATAAATATAAAATATATAATTATATATTTAACTGGGTTACTGGTTTGGGTCGGGTTGAAAATTTTGAACCCATGACCCAACTCAACCCATCGGGTTCAAAATATTTTCAACCCAACCCAATCTCTAAAAAGACACAACCCAACCCATTACATCGGTTTGGGTCGGATTCGCGGGTCAACTGGGTTCCATGCTCACCCCTAATCACTTGGTATTCACACCTCAAACTCGGCAGCATCAAATCCTTTAAAGAGCTCGGTAGAGCTTTCGCGGTGCACTTTCTTAGCAGCAAGGTTCCTTGAAAAACCTCTGAGGTTTTCATCAGCATCATTCAGCGAAAGGGAGAAAGACTCCGAGAGTTTATCTCGTGCTTCAACACCGTAGTATGGGAGATTCCTGACTTTGATCCGGCTATACAGATCTTAGCATTCAAGAACGAGCTTAGATCTAGAGCCTTCAGCCATAAGCTCATACGTGGCCCTCCCAAATATATGAGTGAAATCTTGGCTAGTGCTGAGGAGTGCATCTCGCCCAGAATGACCAAGACTTCCAAAGAGAAGAGAATAAGGAGCCGAAAAAAAGAGGAAAGACACCAATGAAGCATGAGATAACTCAACCAAAAGACCTCGTCATGATAATGAACAAAAACCACCACAAGCTTTGAAAGCTTTACTCCGTTGAATGCTTTTAAAACAAACATCCTGATGCAGATCCAGGACAAAAGAGATCCCTCGATGGCCTCCAAAACCATTCCATCCCAGCAAGAACCGAAACAAGTGATGTCGGTTCCATAGGGACCATGGTCATAACACCAAGGAATGGTGTGCCCTCAAATAACAAATCGAATCCTTTATAAGTATAGAGTATTTGAAGGAGTCCACCGAACCCTGACAGACTAGAGAAGACAAATATCGCTCCAAGATAAGTTCCAAACGCCCATACAGACAAAATGTCGAACGATTTGGATATGACTGTCGAGATCGCCAAGCCCCTAGGAGAAGTCTTAGGCTAGATCAAAGGGAAAAAGATCGAGAAAATCTAGACATCACAGTTACAAGAACTATCAAAACAATCTTCAGAGGACCTGCAACGGGAAGACAGTCTAGACAATCAAGAAGGGCTTCAATAAACAGATCAAGGCAAGTTAGATAATATTTTTCACTAACGATGACCTAGAGGGAATGAAGGTCCAACATGATAATGATACCATAGTAGTCTCCCTCCTCATCGCCAATCATGATGTCAGACAGATCCTAGTAGATAATGAGAGCTCAGTAGATATTCTTTTCTACGATTCTTTCCAAAAGATGTAGCTGAAGGACAGTTAACTAAAACCAATATCTTCTCTTCTATATGGCTTCTCAAGGGCACTAGTCTTTGCTAAACAAAGCATAGTCCTCCCAGTTACAGTAGAAACAACCCTACAAACCACCACTGTACAGACCACTTTCCTGGTGATCAAATAGCAGCTTTCATCATATAATGTGATCCTCGACAGACTAACACTCAATGAGTTAAGGGCAGTCATATCTACTTATCATCTGAAGATGAAGTTCCCTACAAAACATGGGGTGGGAGAAGTCAAAGGGAGACAACAAATTTTCAAATCCTCTAGATTATATGAGAAGATGAAAGAAGGCTGAAGCTCTACCTCTAGAAATAAAAGATTTTCGAGATGAGATCAAAGTTCCGAGGGGTCAGCCTATGGAAGAATTAGTTGCCACTCAATTCAGTGAAGAGGACTCCAAAATTTTTCAGATCTGGTCCAATCTCCTCAAAGAAATTAAGTAATCGCCAATCTCCCACCTTCGGAGGAACCAAAATCTATTCGCCTGGTCGACCTCAAACATGCCAAGTATCGATCCTGAGGTTATAGTGCACCGACTGAATGTGGATCCAAACCACAAGCTAGTCATTTAGAAGATGAGGTCCTTCGCCCCAGAACGACATAGTGCGATAAAAAATTATGTGGATAAACTTCTTGCAGACGATTTTATTCGAGAGGCAGATTACTTGGAAATGCGTCTCCAACGTGGTCATAGTCAAGAAACCCAATGGCAAGTGGCGGATCTGTATCGACTTCACAGACCAAAAATAATACCTGTACAAAAGACAAATTTTCTCTCTAATATATAGATCAGCTTGTTGACACCACATCCGGGCACGAACTGCTTAGCTTCAGAGACGCATATTTAGGCTATAACCAAATCCTCATGCATGAGCCCGATCAAGCAAAACTAACATTTGTCACTAATTGGGGATTGTATTGTTACAAGGTTATGCCCAAGGGCTCAAGAAAGTCGGGGCCACCTATCAAAGGTTAGTAAACAATGTCTTTCAAGGGCAGATTAAAAAAAACATGGAGGTTTATGTGGACGATATGTTGGTAAAGAGTATCAAGGCTAAAGATCACGAGTCAGACCTAAAGAAAACCTTTAGAATACTTCGACACTATGAGATGAAGTTGAATCCATCCAAATATGCCTTCGAAGTCACTGTCAAAAAGTTCCTAGGCTTTATTGTCACTCAGCATGGAATAGAGGCTAATTCTAAGAAGATCGAGGCCATTCTAAGCATAACTCTTCCTTGGACAGTGAAAGAAGTACAGAGACTAACTGGACGAATAACAATACTTAGCCGTTTTATGTCAAAGTCCGTAAAAAAATGTGTGCCTTTCTTTAAGGCCATCAGAAAAGCCAAAGATTTTGCCTAGACCGAGTATTTCCATAAAGCTTTTGAGAAGCTAAAAGAGTATCCAAGTTCGCCACCACTTCTAACCAAGCCTATTGCTGGTGAAAATTGTTCCTCTATCTCTCGGCAGGATAAGATGTGATGGCTTCTGTCCTGGCCTGTGAAGATATAGGTATTCAGAAACCCATGTATTATGTCAGTAAAATTCTCTATGATGCCGAGGTCCGGTACCACCCCATCGAGAAGATGGCATGCACTTTCTTAATCTTAGCATGTAAGCTCTAGTCATATTTCTAAGAACATATAATTGTTCTCCTAAATCCTAATGGATCAGCCTTTGAAGTAGGTACTTGACAAACCAGACATCTCCGGGAAGATGGTTAAATGGTATATTGAGCTTGGAGAATTTGACATTTGGCATAAGCATTGAACAGCTATCAAAGCTCAGGCCTTAGCAAACTTTAAAGTGGAGATAGTGTTCCCTAATATTCCAATTGGAGAACCAACACTCGAGGCTGCTGAACAAACTCCAACTTGGACATTCTATGTAGATGGTTTCTCTAACAACAATGGGAGTTGGGTCGGGCTCATATTTAATTGTCCTGAAATATTCACAGTAGAATATGCCTTGAGGTTTAGGTTCAAAGCCTCTAATAACAAGGCTGAGTATGAAGAATTACTTGTCAGGATGAAGCTCGCCAAAGCACTGACCGTCGAAGCCCTAGAGGCTTACAGCGATTCACAATTGGTAGTAAATCAGATGATAAGCGAATATGAGGCTAGGAGTACAAAGATCGCCCAATACCTTGAAAAAGCTCGTGAACTTGTAGCAAATTTCAAGAAGTTCCAAATAACCCAAGTTCCCCAAGTAAAGAACACAAAGACGAATGCTCTAGCCTGACATTCCTCCTCCTGACAGACTGATCTTACCCAAGTCATTTATCTTGAGACATTTTCTACTCCAAGCGAAAAAAATAAGATTACTAAACTATTCATGTAAAAATATAAACTCATCCCTCGTTTACTCTCAACTGTCATGTTTTTGACCAAAATCATAACATTTGATTGACGAAATATTAATGTTAGTGAAGTTTTTGTAACAAAAAATCAAATTTAAATTTGGTATCTATAACTTTTAAAAATATGAAGATTTTTCTAAACTTCAATGGTGCAAATGTAATTCTTCCTTAATTAAATGAATTCTCATGTTTGCAAATTGGTTAATTCTATGGTGCCATTAAAAACACAATTTGCCTTGACTTTATATTTTATAGTAAAACGCATACACTTGTTCGTAAATTTATACTTGATACCGAAATTTAATTGAACCACGCATACACACGAATTTAATGAAAAGAAAATAAACAAAGATGAAGTTACGTGGTTCGGCATAAATACAAGAAAATTATATTGAATTTTTATCCCCAAAATCTAATCTCAAGAACCATTATACATCATCTCTCAATCCAAATAACTATCTCTATACTTGTATCTTGTGTGTTACCCTCATATTCTCAGAGTACACATATATATAGCCACCCAAAACTCACTCCCCAAGATACTTAGTCCCCAAGTAAAAAAAGACTTCATATTCAAGTATCTTGCCTGTTGTGAGTTTTAAATTACTCGTAAGCGCACAAGTCGTTTGTAATATAGTGTGTGCAAGTGCGAGGTCGAATCCACAGGGACTTACATCGTGAAAATATATTTTTATCTAAACTAAACCTATTTTAACTTAGTTCCGAATTTTGAATTGTATTTTGCAAGAATATAAACTTAAACTAAATTGATTTGAAACAAATAATAAAGATACTAAGGTTTCTGAATCCACCACACCAAAGTAAAGCATATATTTTCATGTTTTATATAAAAGTAATCTACCAAATAATTCCATGAATCCACCATTATACAAATCACAGTGAATACCCTAATTCAGCCAAATCATCCAATGTATCCCTTTAGATCACAATGGATATCCAATTTACTTTGGATGATCCGCCGTATCCGGTAGATGAAACACAAGAAATATCCAATTTGAACAATTTAAACACAATCAATCATAAGAATTTACTCAAACAAATGCAATAGAACATTAATACTAAATATATCAGAATTGTACAAACATATATGAAAATATTATGTCAAATAATGGCGAGACTTCATCTTCAACCTTAGATGAAGGTTTTAGCCTCTCATGATTATGAAACTAAATTTCACAATTAAAGTGCTAAACATAAAACTTTAAACTCAAAAGAAATAAATTAAAACTGACTATACATGGATAGAGAAATTTCACTCGCAGCTGTTGTGCGGTGCTTTCCCCCTTTGGTAGGAAAGCCTTCCAGATTGCACACAGAAATCCTCCGGATTGCACACTGATTATTGAAGTGAGGTGGGGCTTTTATAGGGCAACTCCACGAGTGCAATGTGTTTCGAATCGATGTGGAATGTCGCGGGTGTGCTCGATCACAGTCTTGTGCGCTCGAGCGCAGCATGGTGTACTGTCTGACCTTTGTCTACTAAAACTGCTATAACTTTCTCTAGAAAAATCATTTTTACGAGCCGTAAAATTCTTCAGAAAATAGACATATGGATCTTTCTAAGCATATATGGCTCATCTCTTGGTTCTTCCTGAATCAATACAGTTTAATCTGCAAAAATAACTTATTTGTACGGGAAATTCTGGCAATTTAGTGAAACTCTTTTCCAAGTGCTTGTGAACTTGTAAAACAACGAAAAAACAACTCAAAGTAACAAATTCCTAAGCTAAACATATAACAACCTAGAAAAACACAGTAAACACAGAAATGAGATAAAATATGATGAAATAACACAAACTAAGAGCTTAACAAATATAAATTAAGGGGCTTATATATGAATATTTAAGCACTTATCATTGCCCACCAAGATACTTAGTCTCTAAGTAAAAAAAAAAAAAAAGATTTCCTATTCAAGTATCTTGCCTATCAAGCTTCTTGGATCCCACATATAAAATATGAATCATATCCCAACAAATATCCACATTGGCGAATATTCTTGCCACTTTAAAGATTACTTGTACCTTTACTTGATTGTTAATGCCACAAACTAAAACCACTGGCCTTCAAATCCACCAACTACATACAACCTAAATTAGTAAACGGTCATGACTCCACTTGATTCAAAAACGTGGTCAATGCACATGTGTAACTAGCCCAAGTCAACTTCGCTAGTTAACTCGAGAGAAAGACCTTGATATATCCTCTCTATTGCTCTCGTTCATCTTTTTTGACTTACCATTTTTTTCCCTTCAACGGTTTAGCCAAGTCTTGTTGAACAAGGATGTCCTTCACCATTCTTTTTGAAAAAATGAATTTCTTTTTCATGAAATTGCTCCATAGTAAAATGTTGGTTGATATTCACCATTACAGTGCATAAATAACAATTAAATCTCACCTCAAACCTTGTGGCTCTAATACCAGTTTGTTGGGAAAAACACAGATATGTGGAAGCGACTTGATACCAGAATTTAATTGAACCACACACACACACAAAAATTTAATGAATAGAAAATAAATAATAAATAAAGATGAAGTAAAGCAAGTGAACACACAAGATTTACGTGGTTTGATACAATCTTGATTACATCCACTTAGAGAATAAACTTGTTCTTTCTTTACCATGAGAAAAATACAAGAAAATTACATTGAGTTTTTATCCCTAAAACTAAATCCCAAGAACCATTATACTTCCTCTTTCAACCCAAAGAACACACTCTATACTTATGTTTTGTGTGTTACTCTCATATTCCCAATGTGTGTGTGTGTGTGTATACAAAAAACTTATTCCCCAAGTTTCTTAGTCTCCAAGTCAAAAAAGACATTCAAATATCTTGCCCACCAAGACATTGGTCTCCAAATCAAAAAATATTTCCTACTCAAATATCTTGTCTATCAACTTTTAGGGTCTCACATCAAGAATATGAGTGATATAAAACATTATAGTAATTATAGTGTTATACAAATCTTCTAGTACCGAAGAGCATAACATATTCATGGTGTTGAGCTCATAGCTTCCGTTATTATCTCCAGTGTCTTGCTGATATTGCGTTTGATTTGACTATATCTTCATTGAGCCTTTCAGAGAAATTATCATAAAAACATCGACTCTTAGATTAGTTTAGTAAAGGGATTGCATAAAAGACAAATATAGAGAAAATAAACAAAGTAATCTTAAGAAGCGAATAGTTAATGTAGTAGTAACTCACAAGTTACGAAGTCGTGCTTCATTTTTTGTGGTTGTATGTGGCAATTTGTTGGTACATGAAAAAGTCATTGAAGTTTTGTTTAGAAAATATAAAAGGGTATTATGTTTTGTTATTATTAAGATCAATATGAAATCAGTAGTTTTGAGGTAGGATAAAAATGTGAGAATGGGATCAGTTTTATCATACTTTAATCTCACGTGAATAGTAAATTTCTCAACCAAATAACGGATAATTATTCATGTGAGATTAAAATAGTTTAATCATACTTCCAATTGTGAAAATGGTTAATGGATTATCATCTAAATGTTGTATTTAATTCATTGAATCTTTGTTTCTTAAAACACAAGTTCACTTAATCATGTGATCCATCCAAAAAAGTTGTGAAAGAAATTGAAAATAATAGTAGCTACTTTTTTTATTTTAAGGTATTATTTTCTAAATATCTAAAAAAATGAGTAAAAATATTCAAGTCTCACAAATAGAGTCGAGTGTATGGCTCCTTGAAAAGAAAAAGACGATTTGCTTTTCCTATATATTTAATAGTAAAACATATATATTTTCGATAAATTTATATTTATAATGATAAAAATAAAAAAAATATATCAATTTTATCATAAAAATATGTGATTTATTATAAAATATAAATTTTATCAATAAAAATATATTTCTACTAAATAAGATTAAAAAAAGTGTTAATGCATCCTAAATACTCCTGCTTCGTTTCCAACTTTCTCCTCCAAAACTTATAAACGCGGTTGCATATCACTTTGACCAAATTTTAATATGATCATCTTACTTTTAATTTTAGGAGATTAACTTTCAGTCGATCCTAGATAAAACTCTTCTTTCCGATTATGACTATCCTACCCTTAATCTCTCTTCCTTCACCCTCTTGCTTTCTTGCCTAACGTTACCGTTAAATCCCTGAGAGCGACCGTTCGTACCTCCGCTTCAGCCGCCAGAGGTAATCACTGGCCAGCTGTCTTCTCTCTTCTCTCTCTCCTCCCTCCCTCTAACTTCTCTCTCCCTCTAGTGTCTCATGCGCGGTAGGCCTGCCTCCCTATTTTTTATCTCTTGTTTCCTCACTTATTATCTCTCCTCTCTTTCTAGCGGCTGCCGCGTTACGTCTTCTATATATGTTGCTACCATGTCTGTTCTTAGCTGAGTTGCAGAAGTTGGCTCAGCCATTGTAGGTAATTAATGTCAAACCCGCAATTCCTTCTTTATCAAATAGGTAGGACGGCTGCACTTATGCATGTTTCATGTTTGATAGAATGCACAACTGACCTGTCCATCTCAATCGTCTTCTCCTGTTATGAATTTTTGCAGCATCATGTTCATACACGTCTCCCCAACCATTTGATGAACATATGAATGTCATATAATCCTCCATTATCAAGAAAACAAACTACTTTCTGCTGATAGCAAACTACAATCCAGCAGCACTCATTCATTGTTTCTGCATTTTTATGAAAATTTAATGGCTAATTCTTCCCTTCAATAAAGCAGCTAGATCGACTTCTTTTTGTTATTGAATAAAAATCTTTAAGAATATATATGTGGCTTATGGACACCATAGAGTATGTATTTTTTTACAGCTCCGTAGAATACATATGTAAAATAATTGAAGACGTGAAGCATATAATTTGTTGCACATCATGCCCTATGATGGCATTATATGATATAATCTACATGTGTTTGCATTTTTCTTTTTATTTCTTTTTCATATATTTCATAGTGATGAATGTTCCAGCATTGCGATGCAGTAATGGAAAGGTGTGGGCTGCATCGCTGTCTTGTTGTTGTGTCAGCGAGGTTTTGATAAAACGTCACAGCCACTCTCAAATCTCTTCTCTCGGAAGTTTGAGGAATGCATTTCTTCCAAGGTAGTTCCTTATTTTTTTAAGGCATTTTCTCTTTCTTTTTTGTATACTGTTTGGGATATTACTAAATTTCATTGCTTTTTATACTGCTTGAGAGGTTAAGGTATGAGTGTTTTCCCTCAGGGGAGCTTAACATGATGATTTGGATTGGTTAGGGGTTAATAAAATCCTATATAGAGAATGCATTTGCATTTTTTTACTCTAGGTAGTTAGTTATGAGGCATTTTTTCTTAATTCTGTGCATTTCTAATTGCAAGGCCATTAAGAGGTTTTGAATTTTCTGTTGGAGGTGGTGAACCATAGCCAGAATTAATTGGAAAGCAACAATTTTTTTCAGGCTCTTTTTTTTAATATTTCGTACTTAATTTTCTTGTACTGTTACAATGAGAATAGCTTTGCTCATCTTTTTAGCATGCTTTTTGATTTTTCTAAAGTCAAAAGCTCTAAGAGACGTGACTTGATATATGCCCTGCTTTGATGATAATGCAAGTTAAGATTCTGATTTTATTTCCTTTTGTTATTGTGTTTTTTTTCTTTTGTTGTGATTATCCTAGGCTCAGTTTGTTTCATTGAATATGGAATCTCTTGAGAAAAGTGTTTTATATTGTTGGACGAGAAAGACGCATGGAAGAGTCGAAGAGGTATGCCCTGCGGGTGGAGTGAGTCGGTTCTTCTTTTTTCTTTCGCAACATATTTCCTTTTCACAAGCACCATTTCTCTGATGGCGATATATACTTAGTTATAATGATGGAGTTGACCTCAAATTTAACATGAGAGGAAACATTATCAGAAATTTAATTCTGGGAGTTGAGTTTTGGGAATTCTCATAACTACCTTTTATTTAATTTCACGTATTTTTCTTTTAGCCCTCTTTGTGATTTGGAAGCTTTAGCTGTTGAGTCTGTTCTTAAAATATAATTTTTGGTCATTCGTTTTTTTTCTCTCTTAGTTCATGCAAAAAATTTTGTTTTACAGGCAGCTAGTGAATTTTTATGTTTTCTATTTGTAGATAAATGTTCCACTGACTTATGCTAAGAAAGCCATTTGATGTCTTAATTGCAGGATTTCCATAATAGTCCAGACCACTGCACTGGCGTTTAAAAATGATGCAGTTCTATCTGTTAGTGCAGTTTAATGTGATTAAAGAGAAGGTCTTGAGCTTTGTGACCTCAAATTTTACAAATGATGCAGTTCTACCTGTTAGAGCAGTTTAATGTGATTAAAGAGAAGGTCTTGAGCTTTGTGACCTCAAATTATCACTTAGGCATCTCCTTCCAAGTAATTTTTTCAGTCCCTTGTGTTCATCTTTCAATTCAGTTCCTTTATGTTTATTCATTGTTCCATGCCTTCTATTGTGGAAAAAAAAATCCCAGTTCTACAAAATCCAGAAGATATTTTCCCTTTTTTTTGGTTAATCATAATGCGAATACTAGTTTCCAGTTTAGTCTGTCATGTGTGCTTACCTTCTCTTCAATGTGTACAAAAAAATTAGTTTGCTAGTTAATTGATAGAATAAGTAAATAATGTATTCAGCTTTAGGTTTTTATATGTACAGTCTAATTCGCTTAATTTTCTACATCTCAGATAATGTTTTGCAAAGATTCTCAGGTGTCTTAAGGGAGTACAACAAAACCATACAAATATAAGCCTCCTAACTCCTCTGAATTCAAGAGGGCATGCATTTTTTATAGATTTATAAATACCATACCTAATAGGACTAAGAGACAAAACTAGATGAGATAAACATAAAATAGATAAGACTTAGGAAACCTACTATGACACATAATAAGAAACTTAATTAGGACTCTCAACACTCCCCCTCAAGTTGGAGTATAGATGTCATATGCACCAAACTTGGTACAAATAGATTTAACTCGCGGACCATCCAATGGTTTAGTGAATAAATCTGCTAACTGATATGCTGACTTCACATGTTTAGTACTGATCACATTTTGCACAAGTTTTTCTCGAACGACTTGACAATCAACTTCAATATACTTCTTTCTCTCATGAAACATTGAATTATTTGCAATATGAATAGCTGCTTAATTGTTATACACCAAACTCATAGGAACCGACTGTTTAATCTTGAGTTATGCTAATAACTGTTTCAACCAAACTAACTCACAAGTAGTGTGCGCTATTGTTTTGTATTCAAACTCAACACTCGATCTAGCAACAACAATTTGCTTCTTACTCTTTCACCACACCAGATTATTTCCGACAAACCCACAATATCTAGCAGTAGACCTCTTATAAGATGGAAAGTCTCAATCTGCACATGTATAACCATTAACCTGTGTATGACCATGATTTTGATAAAGTAAACCACGACCTAGAGCACTCTTTAGATATCTTAAAATACGAATAACAACATCCCAATTAGTCAGTGGAGCATATAGAAACTGACTAATTACACTTGTTGCAAACGAAATATCTGGTCTAGTAACAGTCAAATAATTCAATTTCCCAACCAATAGTCTGTACTTTCATGGATCAAATAATAATTCACCTTGATCAACTGCAAGTTTTGTATTGGGATCCATAGATTGCTTACACTCCAACATTCCTGTATCACTCAACAAATCAAGAACATATTTACACTGAGATAAAGAAATACCATAACGAGATCTAGCAACTTCGATACCTAGAAAATATCTTAGTTGTCCTAAATCCTTTGTCTGAAATTTAGTACTTAAGAAATGTTTTAGTTTTAGAATTTCCTCTTTGTCGTCTCCTGTGATCACAATATCATCCATATAAACAATCAACAATATCATACCCGCTTGACTATGTTTATAAAAGATAAAATGATCTACACCATATCTACTTCACTGAACTTGCCAAACCATACTCGAGGAGATTGTTTCATAGAGGGACTTCTTCAATCGACAAACTAACCCAGACTCCCTCTAAGCAACAAATCTAAGAGATTGCTCCATGTAAACCTCCTCGTATAAAGAACCGTTGAGGAAAACATTTTTGATATCTAACTGATGTAGCGGCCAATTAAATATAGCCGACAAAAAGACAAAAACATGAACAAATGTAATCTTAACCACATGAGAGAATGTTTTAGCATAATCAATGCCATATACTTGTGTATATCCTTTTCCTACCAGATGAGCTTTCTATCAACAATACCATCAAAATGAACCTTTACAGTATAAACCCAATGACATCCAACAACAAATTTTCCATACAAGAGAGGAACCAAGTCCCATGTATCATTAGTTTTCAAGGCATGCATCTCTTCTTCCATGGCTGCTTTCCACCTAGAATGAAAGAAAAATTTTGTAACAAACTTAGGAACAAAGATAGTAGAGAGTGAAGCCACAAATGAAGCGTATGAAGGAGATAAATGATCATAAGACACAAAATTAGCAATAAGATGAGCAGTGCATAAAAGCTTACCTTTTCGAAGAGAGATGGGAAGATCATCCTCAGATGAGGTATTTAAAGATGGATCTGGAGTTGTTAACGAGGAAGTAATATGGTGGAGCAACTGAGACTAGAGGTTTTGAACAACAAGTGTAAACTTGTAGTGGAGATATCGGAACTAACGAAGGGGAAGCCATAGTAGAGGGATATGACCGTGTAATAGGCATTCGAATGGGTAATGGAAACGGAAAAGAATCAGCCAAATCAAATACAGAGTGAGACTCAGAATAAAATGAGGTAGTCTCGAAGAATGTAACATCAGTACAAACAAAATATCTTTTTAACGATGGACTATAACATTGATAACTCTTTTATGTGCAAGAATAACCTAAGAAAATACATTTAATGGAGCAAGGATCAAGTTTTTCAATGCTTGGACTAAGCTGATGAACAAAACAAACAGACCCAAAAATACGAAGAGGTAAACGAAAAGGTGTATCATTAGGAAATAACACAGAGTGTGGGGATTTGCCATTTAGAACAGAGGACGGAGTACGAATAAGTAACAGGCAGTAAGAATAGTATCACTCCAAAACAATTTAGGAACATGCATATAAAATAAAAGGGTACAACAATATCTAAAAGATGACGATTTTTTTCGCTCTGCAATCCTATTTTGTTGAGATGTATGAGAGCAGGATGACTGATGGATGATGCCAAAATTGGCCATGAAAGTAGTAAAAGGATCTGAAAAATACTCCATTATCACTATGAAGGATTTTGACAACGAATTGAATTAGGTTTTCACCTCAGCACAAAAGGTAAAAAAAAATAGAAAATAACTTTAGAACAGTTTTTCATTAAATAAAGCCAAATAAGCTTGGAATAATCGTCTACAAAAATAACAAAATACTAAAAGCAAATTTAGAAGTCTATTCAAATTTGTGATAATCGGTATTAAGAAGTATACTATGAATCTTATTTATCCAAAACGTTTTTATGTTATTTTTTATATAAGTCTTAGTCATGATTGGTAGTGAAAGCATTTTTTTATTCTTCCACAATAGGGTCCATGCAAGAACGGATCATAAATTTTAGGCAAATATTATTTTTTAGTTTCATTATTACAAAATCGAGTCCGTTTTTCTAGTATATTCAGAGCAAGAGATCCTTTTATCTAAAGCTTCGATTCTATTTATAAAGTCATTCTTTAAATTTCTCCTTTTTTTTCTCATTGGTAAAACTCCAATGATTAAAGAATTCATCGGAGGATAGTTTTTTTCTTGTGAACAAAAGCATCTTTTTTTTGTATCATTTTTAAAAAAGTTGATAAATTGGGTGTATACGTAAAAGATATTCTTTTTTTTTTTCCATCACTTTGACATGGACACGCGACTCAGACCCCAAACATCAAAATGTACTAATATAAAAGGACTAAACACGTTTATTAATGCGGGAAGGAAAAGACACACGGTGATGCTTACCCAACTGACACGACTTACACTCCAAAGATGAAATATGATTCAAAGTCAAGACTAACTTCTTCAGTTTCTCCACATATAGATGACCAAGACGACAGTGAAGCTAGAAAGGAGACACGTTAACTGAGCAGACAACGGGTGATGGGACAGGATCAAAATAATAAAAACCGTTGGATTCATGCCCTTCATCGATTATCTTCCGCGTCTTCAGTTCCTGAATAAAAACAGAACTAGGGAGAAAGGTAACATAACAGTTTAGATCTTTTGTAAGCTGACTAACATATAGCAAATTGCACTGAGAAAAATGAGCATAAAGTACGGATGATAAAGACACAGAAGAACTAGGATGCACAGTGCCAATACCACCAGCAGTGGTTTTAGATCCATCCGCAAGAGTAACATCAGGTAAGGATGATGACTGAGAAAAAGTAGAAAAAACATCAGTGGTACCTGACAAATGATCAGTGGTTGCAGAATCAAGAACCCAAGGTTTAGATGAAGAACTACTAGAGGATAAACAAGCAACTGGTGTACCTTTATGGGTCAAAAGAGTAGTTATGGAAGATGCATGGTGAGTTGCTTTATACTGTAAGACTGTAAGAACTCATCATACTCAGCTTTGGAAACCGTCAGAAAATTCGAAGACACAAGATCACATTCAACTAAATCAGAAGTCACACCATTAGCAACTAGGTGACGACCAACCAAGTGCCAACATGTCTCTCGAGTATACCTATAACGGTGATAGTGAGTACATTGACGAACTGAACCCCGACCATCACCATCACCATCACCATCACCATAACAACCAACAAATATACCATTACCACCAATTTCACGACCACTTCCGCCATTACGACGACTTAGATTACTAAGACCATGTCCTCTACTACTATTAACATCAGCTCGACAATCTTGCCAAATCTGAGTCTGAAGCCATAGGAATGACATTTTTTTTAATTTATGTTTTTTGTTGTTGCCCTTTTTTTAGAGAACTCATTTTTTGCTTTTGAACTGTTGTTTTTTTAACTGCCTTTTTAAACCAAGGGTTTTTTCTACCTGTTATGTTATTTTTTGATAGCCTTCTTTTTCACTTTTTTTTTTGGTACGAATCTATTTATCAAACTTTTTCTGCTACCTGTGCAGTAGTTGAAAATAGGACGATGATCCTCTTCATTTGAAAATTGAAATGGAGTCAAGTTTATGGTGTGATTGAATGCCACATCATTAAATGGAGAATATTCAAATTCAAATTTGTCAATGTGGCATTTAATCACCATGAATTTGACCTCCATTTCAATTCTTAAATAGAGAGGATCATGATCCTCGAAAATAGTGCCGTGAACAGTACTTGAGAATAGTTTCGTGAACTGTACCTGAGAACAATGACGTGAACACTACCCATCAACAGTTTTTTTAGAAAGAAGAAAAAATTATTTAGGATCTCAAGAGAGATCTTGCTCTGATACTATGTTGACAAGAAGAAATTAAAAGAATTTTGTATTGTTGATTGATAATCTTAATACAATTCAACAGTTATATATATAGACTTAATATTAAACCTAATAGGACTAACAGACATTACTGGATAAGATAGACATAAAATAGATAAGATCTAGAAACCTACTATGACACATAATAAGAAACCTAATTAGGACTCTCAATAGGGTTCTTTTCCTATTTAATGTATCACTTCCTTAAAATTCTTATGACCTATGCATAGCAGCTACATGATTGACTACAATGCTTCCAAGTTTATAAAACCCTATAAAATTTGGAAATTTATTTTGTACCCTTTTATAATCATTTTAAGTGTATTGAAGAATCATTTCTAAAACTCATTGGAAGGGGAAAAAATTGCGTTGATGCCTATCAACATAGCTCATAACTTTTTTTTCCTCATTATACTTGTGAAAACAATGTGACATAGCTCATAACATGATTACTGTTATTGGTAGTTTCTCTAGGTTATTAGTTCTCAAGACGTGCTAAGTAAGGTGGAGGACTACATGCAAAGCACTTACTAGTATATATATTAAAGCCACTACCTACTTTATCATTCCCGTATTTCCCTTATATCTTTCCTTTGTGTTGATGAAAATGCCCTTGGATGGCATGGTAATAACTAATAACATCAGTGCCACTTAAAAATTCACGAACCTGATTTTGTTCTCCCTTCTCTCTCTCTCCAGCCGGACCAGTCTCTCCTTTCTCATTCAAACCAATTTAGCATCCTCTCATGCCCGTTCTCCTTCTATAACAGCAACTGTCTCTCCATTTAGCAAGGCAAAGAACAACTCCCAACTCTATCCACAGCAAGCTTAAGAGACCCAATATCTTTTTTGCTGTCTCCACTAGAAACATGAATGTAATCCTTCCTTTTCACTCATGGTGTAAAGAATGTGAATAGTCATTATTTGTTTCATATAAATTACTATGTTTTCATGTATTTATATTTATATAATTGTGGCATTCGTGATGATGCAGATAAAAATTGGTTTAGCATTTGTGTAGATTAGAAGTGGGGTTCAGTTTTGTTTGTTTACAATTTCAAGGACTAAAAAATATTTCAATGTTTGCAGTTTCTAAGTTGCTAGATGCTAGCTATGCTTTTTATTTTTCAATCACCAATTGGCTTTTTTTTCTTTTTTTTTCTTTTGCCTTCCAACTTTTTTACCAGGTGTGCTAGATTGTTGTTGAAGAAGAAATTCTTTGTGTCTCCTTACGAATAAAAAGGAAATTAACAAATCATTCGAGCATTGAAAAGACCCTCGACGAAACCAAACCCTAACGACTCAATCTAATCCAATCCATGTCCAGAATCCCAAACCGTTTAAAACTTGCTCTCCTCTCCATTACAACAATAAAAGAAGCAGCATATTCAAAGTCCGCTGTCAGCTTGCAATCAAAACCCTTCTGCTCATCATCATCACCTTCGGTGCCCACTCATGAGCACATTGCCCGTCTCATTTTAGACCAAAAATCAGCATTCCAAGCCTTCCAAACCTTCAAATGGGCCTCAAAGCTCCCAAATTTTACCCACTCTCAATCAACCTACCGTGCTTTGATCCACAAGCTTTGCACTTCCCGTCGTTTCGACACCGTCAAGGAACTGCTAGACGAAATGCCCAGCTCAATCGGCTTGCCACCAGATGAAGATATTTTCATCACAATTATACGAGGACTCGGGCGGGCCCGCATGATTCGACAAGTGATTAAGGTGCTTGATTTGATCTCAGGGTTTGACAAGACCCCTTCTTTGAAAATTTTCAATTCGATACTCGATGTTCTTGTCAAGGAAGACATTGATTTGGCGAGGGATTTTTATAGGAAAAAGATGATGGCCAGTGGTGTTCAAGGTGATGACTACACTTATGGGATTTTAATGAAGGGTCTTTGCTTGACTAATAGGATTGGTGATGGTTTTAAGCTCTTGCAAATTATGAAGACTCGAGGTGTTAAGCCGAATACTGTGATCTATAACACATTGATTCATACTCTTTGCAAGAATGGGAAAGTTGGGAGAGCAAGGAGCTTGGTGAATGAGATGGAGGAGCCCAATGGTGTAACTTTTAATGTCTTGATATCTGCGTATTGTAAAGAAGAGAATTTGGTTCAAGCTCTTGTGTTGTTAGAGAAGAGCTTCAATATTGGTTTTGTGCCTGATGTTGTCACATTGACTAAGGTGGTGGAAATTCTCTGTAATGTAGGCCGTGTAGCAGAGGCACTTGAGATTTTAGAGAGAGTGGAAAGCAAGGGAGGTGCAGTCGACGTGTTAGCCTACAATACCTTGATAAAGGGTTATTGTAGATTAGGAAAGGTGAAAGTTGGGCATCGCTTTTTAAAGGAGATGGAGAGGAAGGGAAGCCTTCCAAATGCAGAAACATACAACGCATTGATATCTGGATTTTGTGAGACTGGAATGTTGGATTCAGCTCTAGACATGTTTGATGATATGAAAACAGACGGTATTAATTGGAATTTTGCTACATTTGACACATTAATCAGAGGCTTGTGTTCAGGAGGGAGAATGGAAGATGGGTTTAAGATATTAGAACTCATGGAGGAGAGTAAAGGGGGTTCTGGGGGTCGTATTAGTCCTTATAATAACGTGTTATATGGTTTATGCAAGGAAAATCGTTTGGAGGAGGCTCTGGAGTTTCTATCCAAGATGGAGAACTTATTTCCTAGAGCTGTTGATAGAAGTCTGAGAATATTAGGTTTCTGCGAGGAAGGCAGCATTGAGGATGCGAAGAGGGTCTATGATCAGATGACTGGAGAAGGGGGAATTCCAAGTGTTCTTGTTTATGACTGCCTGATCCATGGATATTGCCAAGAAGGGCGCGTTCGGGAAGCGTTTGAGCTGATGAATGATATGGCCGGTAGTGGTTATTTTCCAGTTGCATCAACATTTAACACTTTAATTAGCGGGTTTTGCAAGCAAGCAAAAGTTGAGAGTGCTTTGAAGCTCATGGAGGACATGGTTGGGAGGGGTTGCATACCTGATATAGGAAGTTATAGTCCATTGGTTGATGGTTTCTGTAGGAAGGGAGATGTTCAAAAGGCTTTACAGCTCTTTTCACAAATGGTAGAAAAAGGTGTAGTTCCTGATTATTTAACATGGAATTCATTGCTGCTGCTTTGTCTTAGTCAAGAAACTCCATGGCTAGGGAGCAAGAATATGTTCCGTGTGAATAATGTATTACAGTGGATCATTGAGACATGAACCATTAACTAATGATTTATTGTACTCATTGATTATGATAAGCCAAAAAAAATTGTGCTTAAAAAGTTCAAATTTTGCAGGTGGACGGTGGATGTATGCCGCAGTTTGAAATTGAGTAGTTGAATTGAATATGATGAAAGTGACGACGGTCACAGTTCTCCCAAGGGGAAAACTGTCATGACTATGTCTTTACTAATTGGTAATTGAAAAAGATATATCTTTTGTTATCTGTTGGGCAAACATGAACGACAAGACGTAAGCTAGTGATATTTCAATGGTGAATGAATGTGAGCCAAAGATGATTTAGTTTTATAATCTATGGTCCACAAAATGGCTACATAATCAACTTAGTCCACAAAATAGTGGATTGGTTCAAGACTAAATTATTAAGAGTAAAATACAATTATATCTTTCAAATTTATTAGTAATTACAGTTTAATTTCAAATAATTAAAAAAGACTTTAACAAATGTGAGTTGTTTGTTATAAATATATGAAAGATATTAATAGAAAAGTATGTGTTTTTTTTTAATTTTTTATAAAAAATTAATAATAAAATGACCTTATCATTATAAAAAAAATTATCCTTTTTTTTTTAAATCTTAAACTAAGTTAGGAAGAAAGTATTTGTATTAATAATGGGTAGGGCGACAAATTCATTTGATGCTACCGTGTTCAAGTTGGCCACATATAGTACCTTCAAAGGTAGGTCGACTGACTTTTCTTATATGGCGCCCCCCGGTTTCACGTTCTCATTGAGAGACGTGGTAGGGTTGGCATCACAATTCTTTTTTCATTTTTTTTATGTGCAACAACTCAGCAGTCGTTTTCAGTTCTTTTGGGTGCAAGCTAATTGGGTTTACGATTTGATGATTAATTTTCAACTTCTGATAGATTAAAATTAGTAAATTGAAGGCACTTGTTTTGATATTTACCATTCAAATGTAGGATTTAGTTCAATTGAACTAAGCTTTTTAAGTCATTTTGAATTATAAAATTTATTTACAAAAACTCATTAATTAGAGTCATTTATAAATTTTAAAGTTATTATCATCAAATATCTTTATATTTTATATATGTTTTCGTATTTCTTTTTTATTTTAAAAACAATCAATTTACCTTTTACATTTTTAACATGTGTCCAATAAACTTTTTATGATAATTCCGACGAAATTGATCCTAACACACACAAAAAAACTTGACTAAAGTTAATACCAGTGCATAAAAAAATTATTGACAAAACTTTATTCTTTATTTAGTACTCAAGATTTTTGTGTGCGTTGATATCAATTTCATTAGAATTATCACTAAAAGTATTTATTGGGCATATGTCGAAATGAAAGTAGTAAATTGATCATTTTTAAAATGCAATGGAAACATTGAAACACAGAGCTAAATATAAGGGTGTTGGATGATAATAACCTTAAATTTTATGAATTTTGATCAAATTTGTCAACCGAAATGAAGAAAAAAAAAACTCGTTTAATTATATTAGAATTCATTTTTTAAATGAATTGTGAGTACATTTTTATTAGCAAATCAAATATGTAATCGATTATTTTTAAATGAATTTCAGATTTTTTTGAAAAATATTTATAATATATGTAAAATTCAATGAATTTCACTTTTTTTTTTTGGAATCCGTTTAAATCAAAAGAACTAGTAGCTAGGGGTGAGCATGAAAACCGGTGGACCCATAAACTCAACTCAAATCGGTGTAATGGGTTGGGTTTGAGTTGAGAAATTTTTAAGCTTGATTGGTTGGGTTGGGTCATGGGATAAAAAAAATTCAAACCGATCCAAACCAGTAACTCGGTCATTGTATATTTTATATATATTTACTTTAGGGATTGATGAGACTACATTCATATTTTGGTAAGTTGGTTTGAATTGCAATATATATTTTGTGTGTATATTTAATGGACTACATTTATATTTTGATAAGTTAGTTAGATTGCAATATATATTTTATATATATCTTCTCATTTCTTTTTCTATTTTCTTCTTAGAAACCTTCCAACAAAATATACTAGTTTTCAGAAGAAAAAAAAATTAGAATTTAAATATGTGAAGAACATATTTTTTTTAATACTTTTTAGTTGAAAAATACCGTTTGTTTTCATGAAAGTATTTCTTTTGGACTTTTGATATGCTTTCCAAAAACTTGTTGAATTGATATATTTATCTAATATTTATTCACTTTATGTTTTTGGTATTGATGAACTTGGTTATGGAGATTCTATGACCAAATCTATACTAGTGTTGAAGTTTTGAAGAATTTGATTGATCAAACATCATTAAAATCTAATTTTTATTTACTTTTGTATATTTTGTATTAAATTAAGGTTATTTGAATTTCGTGTGAAGTGATTTAAGGTATTTAATTTATAAATAATGGCTTATAAGATTTAATAAATTTTTGTTTGGATTTGATTTATAATTTAACGAATGATGAATAATTGTAGTAAAATATTTTTTTTTTCTTACGTAATGTATTTATATTAATTTTTTAAATGTAAAATACTAAACCGAACCCAAACTGATTTACACTAACTTACATGAATTGGATTCAACTATATGAATTCAATAGTTGCTAGATTGAGTTGTTTTAATCCCTTATAATTGGGTTGGGATAAAAAAAAAAAAAAAAAAATTGGCAATCTCAACTCAAACCTACCCGTACTCACTTGTACTAGCAGCCTCCATTTATACGAAACAACACCGTGTGTTATTTCATTTGCTTTTTCCTCTATTCTCAGACTCTACATATCTAAAAGCCTAAGCCATTTTTCACAGCAATCCAATATCCTTTCGCACCCTATCTTTTTTCGCATCTCACTCTGCGAACATCCCCCTTCTGGTATCATCTCTGCGATAATTTTGCTCAAACTAAAATTCTCTCTTCCGATCAGTACCAAAAACTGATTGAAGTCAAAATCCAATCAAGCCCATCTCTCTCTCTGGCAGTCTTTCCTCAAAGAGACAACAAATTAAGCTATGGGGTTTGATAAAGAAGCAAGCTCTTCCGCACATGTACTGCCACCATTCCCAAGAGAAGACACCCCACTCTTGGGCAAACCACGCAAACTCTCCTCCCTGTCCAAAACCTTTGCAAACGTTTTCATAGCCATCGTCGGTGCAGGCGTGCTTGGTCTCCCTTACACCTTCAAGAAAACTGGTTGGCTCATGGGTTTGCTCATGCTCTTCTCTGTGGCAATCATCACCTACTACTGCATGATGCTTTTGGTTCTCACTCGCCGCAAGCTTGATTCCGTCCCTGGATTCTCCAAAATTGCCTCTTTTGGGGATCTTGGATTTGCTGTTTGTGGCCCTGTTGGTCGACTTGCTGTTGATGCTATGATAGTTATGTCACAAGCTGGGTTTTGTGTTAGTTACCTTATCTTTATCGCCAACACTTTAGCCTACGTTTTCAATAATGATGATAATCGGATTCTTGGTTTCACACCCATGTCTTTGTATCTATGGGGTTGTTTTCCTTTCCAATTGGGTCTAAATTCGATTCCAACATTGACCCATTTGGCTCCCTTGAGTATTTTTGCTGATGTTGTTGATATTGGAGCTATGGGAGTGGTTATGGTGGAAGATGTGCTGGTGTTCATGAAGCATAGGCCTGTTTTGCAAGCTTTTGGTGGGTTTTCTGTTTTCTTTTATGGTTTGGGTGTTGCAGTTTATGCTTTTGAAGGAATTGGCATGGTATTGCCATTGGAATCAGAGGCTAAAGACAAAGAGAAATTTGGGAAAGTACTGGGATTGAGTATGGCTTTGATCTCTTTGATATATGGAGGATTTGGAGCTCTGGGTTACTTTGCTTTTGGTGATGAAACCAAAGATATAATCACTACCAATCTTGGGTCAGGGTTATTGAGCAATCTGGTGCAGATTGGGCTGTGTGTGAACCTGTTTTTCACTTTTCCATTGATGATGAATCCAGTTTATGAGGTTGTAGAAAGGAGATTCTGTGGTTATAGGTACTGCTTGTGGCTAAGGTGGGTAGTTGTTTTAGGGGTGAGCTTGGTGGCTCTGTTGGTTCCTAATTTTGCGGATTTCTTGTCTCTGGTGGGTAGCAGTGTGTGCTGTGTTCTGGGTTTTGTGTTGCCTGCTTTGTTTCATTTGATGGTGTTCAAGGAAGAGTTGGGTTGGAATGGGCTGGTTTTGGATGGAATTATTGTGGTTATGGGTGTGATCATAGCAGTAACTGGAACATGGTCTTCCCTATTGGAGATTTTTGCACCCAAAGCCTGATTTTTAGACCGACATTTCCTTATGCTATAGGAGTACTAGTAATCAATTATGGTTCAGAGTTTGTATTTTATGTACTGCTAAAAACTATTATCAACTACAAGAATTTTTTTAATTATGAATATCTTTATTTTTTTTTGGTGCAAACTACTGTATTAGAGAGTTCAGAGAGCCTGTTTTGAGATACCGTTTTGTCAAGAGGATTTTTTTATCCCTTCGGAGGTTAGGTTGCTGGTTAGAAACATCTTCTTTTAATTGATTGATATAATTTAGAAACAAAGGAGCTGCTAATCAGCAATTTTATTTTCTTTTAACATTCGCAGGGAGGGAGATGAATCAAATCCGCTAAAAAGAGGACTTAGAAATGACTCTTTAGGCTATGAGGTTGCAGTCGCTAACCAGCAGTCTGCTTTCACTGTTAAATTTGTTTGAGAGATCTACAAATATGGCATTTGATTTGGTTCAATATGAATTTCTCAAAATGACTATTCTCCAGGAAATTGGTTCTGTCTCTCCAGTCTCCCAAATTCATTTGAAAAGGAGTTTACTAATTAAGTAAGCTTATAGATTATAACAAATCTTATCAACTTGGTAGAATTTGTAGATAATTTAAATTTTATGGTTCATTTGATTTCGAGCATTCGTATCAACAATTCTTTTATGATAGTTGTTTGCTCTCAAATTAAACAGTAAGAGTCCGGTAAGGGCAATCACTCATTATTCAAATCAAAAAATCTCTTCGTTCTTGGTTCTTTTGTAACTGGATCATCCGACACCACAAAATGTCCATAATTTTGATTTTTTTTATTGTATCACTTATTTTATTTTATTATTAATCTATATATTTATTTTTATTTAGTCATTATTAATTTAAAAATTGAATGTTATCCAACAACAAATATCTTCGTTTTAAAGAATATTTTCTATATAAAAAGTCTCAAATTCAGGATCTTGACTTTTTTTTTATAATTATATTATGGTTTAAGTTGAGAGGGAATAAAAATATGCCAGAATCACCTGAAAAAATAAAAAAAAAACACAAATGTAAGTCTTAAAAACCATAGAATACAATCAATAAAGTTTTCGTCTAATGATTAAAATTAAGGGTTTAATTCTCATCGTGTGTAAGTTATTCATTCTATTTAAATATCGATTATTTATTTCATTTTACGAGCTTATGTTTATAACCAAATCAACAATTATTCCTAAATCTTGACAAGAAAATACAGATGTCTGTCGCATTTGTTAGCCGCCCAACTCATTGGCAACTGGTAAGTACTTTAAACGCAATTAAGACCCAGCAACCACTGTATTATCGTCATCTAAAAGATATCAGATCTCTGAAGCTTTGTTTTGCATTAATGTTTTCTCAGCTCTTTTTTAGTAACGAAATATTGATTTCACTGGGGAAAAAAATCATATCGTAACTACAGTCCTTTTAATCTTAATTTGCAAGAACATAAAAGCTGACTAATAAAGAAACACAGTAAAAGAAAGGAAATGAGAACAGAAAATTAATATGAAAGAAATAAAAAAAAAAATGAGATAATAAATATTTTATTTCCATAAGTACAAATCACAACCCCCTAAATTAAGAAAAGTGAAAAGTGAAAACCAAACATATTATGAAAAAACATCAATTTTCTTATTTTCCATTCTCTCCCTCTTCCTCCACCTCATTTTTCTTCTCTATCAATAAAGCCCAAAAAGTGAAACGAAGCTACAAATAAAAATGAAGGGCTGTTCCAAACTATAAAACTCAGAATAAGTTGCAACACCAGATTTCTGGAAACTTCAAAAAAATAAATTGTATATATCCAGGCTATCCACATAAGAGAAATCGCAAAAGAAGAGAAAATAATCACAAGTCTTTCAAAGAAAAAATGATTTGCGAAATTTCACAAGGGTTAATAATACTACAAGCAAAACCATTCACTATCACAGACATTATACTATATACTAATGAAAGAATCAGGCCGCCACGTAAAAAGAACAAATCTCACCCAGAAGGCTTCAAATGGAAAGGAATACGACAGACAACAATACGATGCTTGTTACCCGACTAAAATGCACTCCAATTATCAGAACTTCTCTTCGGAGTTTGACTCTCCAAGGATGTCTTAAATGGCCCACTTGACCCAAATGGATCTTTGTCATCAAATGATGAGAACCCATGACTAAAATCAGAGTCTTTAGCACTGCAGATGGAATCAAATCTTGCTAGGGAGTTCCGTGGGGATTGGGAAAATCCACTGTCATGCGCGTTAAACGATTCAAACTTTTGTGCATTAAATGAATCAAACCTTGAAGCATTAAATGAATCAAATCTTGATGGAAACAGATCAGATTCACTTGAGCTGCGGATAGAATCGAACCTATCTAGAGAATGGCGTGGAGACCGGGAGAATCCACTGTCATGCATGTTAAAGGAATCAAACCTAGAGAAGCTATCGAACGAGTGCTCCTCTGAGAACCTGCGTGGGGAGTTTCCAAAATTATAGGCAGGAGTGCTTGGAACAGAATCAGCAAACAATGAGCTCTTCCCCGGGAACAAATTATCCATGCGGGGGGTCTCTGTTGTCATTGGCTTTATACCGAACTCTGACCCTTCATTAAACTTCCGTGGGGAATTTCCAAAATTATAGGCAGGAGTGCTTGGGATAGAATCGAAGTTATAGGCAGGGGTGCTTGGGACAGAGTCAGCAAACAAAGATGAGCTCTTCCCTGGAAATATGTTATCTGTGTAGGTGGACCCTGTTTTTATTGGCTTTATACTAAAGTCACCAAGACCAAATCCAGAACTATCATCATGCCTCTCATGATCCATGTCCTGCATGAAAACATTATACAGACCAATCCATTAGGATTGTGCAACTCTCATAACATATAACATATCATTTCAGTAAAGACGTTCAGTTAAAGCTTTCAGATATTTCTTAACAAGTCAGCATGAGACCAATTGTTCTTATTAGCATATCATGGTTCATGCAGGAGTTTCTGTTTAACGGGATCACACATTGTTCTGTTTACATGGATCACGAATTCCAAAACAAGACATAAGGAAAAAACAATTAGTTATGAGACACAGATCACACATGGAAAGCATTATCTGCAATGCCAATCTCCAGTCCATGCTTTGCAGTACATGGATTTGCAATGTAAAAGATTAGTTGTTTCCATACCTTGCTACCATCAGGGTCAAAGCCCCAAACTGAGTCCGTATCATAGTGAGAGTCAAATGTGCCCCAGCTAGGTTCATCAAATCTTTTATCTCCAGAATGTATAGATGCAGCACCACCATGATCACTGCAGAAGAAAATGACTGAAATTCTGAGACACAAATAAAGCTTACATGCAGAAAGCGCAGAGAGCAGAACTGAAGTCCTGCTACTAAAGCCATGCTCACATAATTGTGAGGATTGCTAATCAGTAATCACTACCCCCAAAAAAAATCCTCCCAAAATAAAAAAAAAACGAAAAGAAAAAAAGAAACCAAACCACAGACCTCCGTGTGTCTTTAGCATGAGGTGAACCATCAGCATCACTACTCTTTTCATGATTGGAATCTCGGAAATCCTGAGATCGATTGTCTACTGCACCACTTCCAGCAGGACTGTCAGAAGGACTTCTTGCCAAGACATCCCCTTGTTCAGATGCCAATTCTTTTTCAGAGATGCTTTCACCTGTGCTTGGAACCTTTTCAGACTTAGAATCGGTATTTGAAGATGATACGTTTAAGCCCTCATTCGTCGAAGATTCTGTTTCTTTTCGAACCGAGGAACATTTTGGTTTTGGAGGGGCTACAACATTTTGCACATCAAGAGTAAGCTCTTTGACAAACGTGAACCCTGAATGCGGAGGAAAATAACAATTCATTAAAATTGTGCAATTCACAGATTATACTGGAAAGGGACCACCAGATTACAAGGAGAAAGGGGAGAAAAAATATTATGCAATATAGGCACGTGTTCGGAGGACATAGTAAGTCCATTGTTAGATGAGCATCTCTAAAAACAATTTTTATGTCAAAAACTCATCGTACTATCATAGACAACCATTTAACATACCTTCATCCTCAAGCTTATCCCAATCTTCATCCCAATCAGCTGCTCCTTCTTGGATTCCAGGTTGCCAACCTTAAGAAAGACCAGTAAAAATTACAATAAATAAACTAATTACAGATGAGCAGTAAAAGATTGAAGACATGATCTTAAATCCCATTATAGTAAGACAAATTCAACTTCATGCATGTGTATGCATACACATGGATCTGAACGTAACTTTTGCCTTGCTAAGCAGATGAAAATCGTAATACCTCTTTCTTTCAATTTGCAAGGGTATATACATCTTTTTTTTGTCTTTTACCGAGAAGCAGAAGCTATTTGTTTCTGCCTTCATCAACATTATTAGAGAAAATAGTTTTTGGAGAGGAAAAGAGAGTTGGAAATGTAAAGCAATCAAAACATTTGAATATTCTAATACTCTACATGCTTGAGAATGAAACATGAGGGGTGATAAAGATTTATAAATTTCAAACTAATCAGAATTCAATGCCAAATAATATGAAAGGTACAGAAGAAATATGAGGCAATTATTTTTATAATATACATGCCAGTTTGCCAGGGTAAGAAAAATTAATAGGCTAACTAATAACCAAAATTAAGAGTAACCTTTGCTAAAATTTAATATTTATATCTTTTTACTTATCAAAAAAAATTATATATGAACATTATGAAACAAAAGGAAATAGAACCAACAAAAAAGAAGTAACTTGGTTAAATAAATGATCCAAAAAACAAGGGACATGTAAAGTAGCCCAAAAAGTCAACAGCTTTTAAAGTGGAAGACATACCAAAGGGAAGCTCAACCAGTGAAGTCGGTTTGCCACGCAATCCATATTGTTTGCAACGTTCATTCAAAGTTTTAACAAGTTCCTCAAGACCTGATTGGATACGCTCAGCACGCTCCTGCAAAGGCCAAAAAAGGACTTACAAACAAGTTTTACATATTACCCACCAAATAAAAATATATGAGTAAATATTGTATAAGAAAAGCACTATAACTACAAAATACCTGAAGAAGACCGTCAGCAGTGTCACCTTCTTCTATTTTGACTATCGCCTGATACAATTCCATTTTTTTCTCCTGCAATTGACTCAGTGAAATACAACAATGTTAAAAGAATGAAACGGGAGCATGCCAAAACCTATCGCAAAATGGCATGCAAATTAAACCAATTCAGCAAAATCAACCAATTGATCAAATTACTATCATTGGAAGCTCCTAAAATACCTGAATATCACGAAATGTGGCCTCTTCAATAGTTAATTTGGAGGCTACACCTCCAGCCTGCTTGTATTTCTGTTCATACTTCCTCCCCAATGACTCGACCTGAAATACAAGGTGCTCCCATCGGTAAAACAAAGCAGCTATTGATAGGGGAATTATGAGAAATTCTGCGTAAGAAAAGGAGATTACCTCACGTTTATCAGCAGACACCCTTTCCGTGATCTCGTTGAATCGATTGTCGCATCTGCTTTTATACAAAATCTGACCCCCAAGAATAGGTAGACAAAGGACGGAATAGCAACTTATTAATAATGCTCAAGTACTTCCAACACAAACAAATTAAAAAAGAAAAATATGTGAGCACTATTTTCAGTGATTTCCTAGGTGACCATTTTTTTCTGATAAGTAATTTTGTGGTTGACCATAAGGCCCAGAAAAGATTATTAGGTACTATCATAGCCATCCTGATCCTTAAAATCTTTCTTTATCATCTAACCATAACAAACTACCACAATGTTCTTGAACCAAAAATCAAACGAATGTTTATATCCAAGATATCCCCCAAAACAGATTAATCTGAAAAATCCTTAGGATAATTTCAGTCAGTAAAATCATAAAACAACAGATTTATGTCCTCCCAGTAAGGCAACATTTTTATATTCTCTACCCAAAAGGCCAAAACCTCCATCCAATCCCTCCATTTGCAGAAAGGAAAAGTTTCGTCTGTTCTTTATTTTTTTTAATAGCATCCAATTGAGTATTCTACTTCATCGAGTATGTGTAAGGGGCCTTCATATGCCTAATCTATAATCACTAGAAACCTACATTCATCCCAATTAATTGCCTTTACTTTCCAGACTGCTGAAAAAGTAATTGCAAATGATATGATAACATGACAGCATTTAAACATAAGATGGGGGAAAAGGAACAAAGGAAAAGAAAACCACTCACAAGTTCCTGCATCTTGACACGATAGAACTCAATTTTCTGTTTAGAATCTGCTATCTCCTTTTCCAGTTCTTCTACCTTCAAATTAAAATATAAAAGAAATAACAAAATAAGAGAGCAGAGTTAACTACAAATTGTAAAAAAGCTATCCCAAGTACTTCCACACAAAACATATTTAGAACAAAGTAAGTTGAAGCAGTTTGAATATGTTATACTAATAACAACTTACTTTGCACACTTAGACATGAAACATAATCAAGACCTTACAGAATTAAAGATAAACCATAAAGTCATCAGACCCCTCAAAAGGAACAAAGTGAAGTTGGACTATCCAGAGTATAAACATTATTAAGGACCCAAATACAGTAATAAAATTATAACGCTAATTAAGAGAAAAAAACACTTGATTAAATCATTTTCATTGAAATACTAATAACTTATTTTCTGGGGAGTTCAAAAGGTTTGGTGGTGCTCAAATATAGCAATTATTTATGAGTTTGATTTATTACTACTTCAACAAGCATCAAGGTACTTAGCAATATTTATTAGGTTGAAAGGATAGAAGGAATAAAAAGATTGTTATATTGAAAGAAATCTCACAACAACCAACAAGTTTGACCAGTGATCACGCTAACACATAGTAAGCACAGAGAAAATGGGAAGTGCCTTTTTATCAACCGCAGCTGCCTCTTGGAATTTTGAGTTCAGTGAGTCCTGCTCTTCTTTGCTGAGTTGATCCACCAGATGTTTTTCTAGCACTGGAAGTTTGGACCTTTGCTGATTGGGCTGCATAGCTCCATCACCATGAGAAACAGGATGAACTGGCCTTGGTGGTTTCCCTCTCGGAGCAGAAGGTGGCCTTGAAGCACTCGGAGCTTGCGGTTGCTGAAAACCTATTCAAGAATTCTTTAATATGTGAATCCACCAATAATAGAGGAGAATAGAAACAAGCAAAACATTGTGAGATTATGATGAAGATCATACCATGTGTGGGTCCCCAAGTTGTACCACCATATGAAGCTGTAGGTTGACCACTGGCAGAAAACAGAGTTTCACCAGGCATGATAATGCTTGGAAGCGTTGTCGGAGGAGGGCGGCCTTCTCTGTAACGTTCCATCAAATAGAGAGCAACACAGAACTCCCTCAAAGAGAGCATGCTGTCATTATCTTGATCAGATAAATCCCACACCTGTTTCAAGACTTCTGAAACACCAAGGATAATATTTTAATACCATCATACAACAAGGACAATGATTACCTATGAATAAAACATTAAACGTAAATATGTTACAGTAAGTATAAATGACTTCTAAGGCTTAATCTGCCTTATTGAGAAAATTACAAGCTGCAAACAGGGTGCCAAGAAAAAAAACAATAGAAGACCTGCACCAAACAATTTAATCTAATTTTAGAGAGATGCTGTCAATGCATGCAACAAAGCATCAACCCCTTTGAAGAGTTAAAATGAAGATTAGCTGTCTTATGCAACCCACATTTTGAATATATCTGATGCAACATAAGTTTGACTCTTTTCATGAGTCTCATGACCTACTGCCAAAATCATAATTTGCCGCCCAAGTAACACATATTTTCCTAAAAATAAAAAATAAATAAATATTAAAAACAACCAAGTGTTATGATAAATATTGTCCTTACATTAATAGCATATTGTAGGAAAGGTAAGAAAAAATATAGTCTAGTAACCTACCTCTTGGGAGCCTCCAACTTAAGAACAGATGACGTGCCTGCTCACCAGTAATTTTACCATCTCTGTCAGTGTCTACTTGCACAAATACTTTAGTGTACTTCTGAACATCAGCCTGAGTCATCTTTGGCCATGGGGGCTGGGACTGAGTCAATTGACCGGGAGCTGAATTCCCAGCTCCAACAGAAAACCCAGTTGAACTGGAAGCAGTTGTACTCTCAGCAGCAAACTGCTCAGCTGGTTTACCAGTTGACTGACTTTGCTGATGCTGGCCACCCACAGGATGCTGACTAAATGTACTCTGCAAAGACTCGAGTGGACTTCGCTTAACTGAAGTTTGGGGCACAGCCGATGCCGGAGCAGTCCCTGTTGACACAGATGAGCTACTCACTGACGATGTAGCTCCCAAGGAGTTTTGCTGTGGTTGGGCCGGAGTTGCAGAAAAGACATCTCCGAAAAGTGAGTCAGAGGCAAACCCATTCCCCGAAACAACCAATGCCTTAGAATCCTTGTCTGCCAACTGGTTGGATGGCATAGCTGCATCTTGTGGTTTTGTTGGCGTAGAGGTCGTTTGCCCAGCGGTCATCTGTGGTCTTGGTTGGACAGAGGATGTCAAACCTGACGCTGTCAGCCCAAACACATCCTGATTCGTGGAAGGATTGCTAACTCTGTTAGGAACATGTGAATTCACTCCTAAGGAGCCACCCATACTTCCACTTAGCCAATCAGTTGATACAGTTGAATTTGGTGGACGTTGAGCTGCAACTGTAACTCCCCTCTGCATTCCTTGGCTTGCAAGAGCTTGTTGTGGTTGGGGTGGCCTCATAAACTGGTTTGGCTGAGATGGGAAATACTGTTGGTTACTGCTTGCATTTCCAATGTTCTGTGGCCCTCGAATGCCAGTGCTTTGAGATGGTGCTGATGCGGTCCCACCCACCTGTGGAACAAGTGCTGCTGCCCTTGACTGAGGAGCAGGTGTAGCTGCAAGGTTTATCTGGGGAGGAGGGATTTTAGCTGAAGCAGGACCATATAGCGCTGCCTTCACTATATCTGGGGTCAGTTCTCGTTTACTTTGTGCCACAGTGACAAGTTTTAGAGCATTGTAGAACTCCGCTCGAGTGAGATAACCAACTTTCTTCTGATCAGCATGCATCCAAACCTGCAAAAGGCAGGAATTAAGCACAACTAAACAAAGTAAGGAAATGTTAACTATTCCAATGAGTTAGAGAAGGATTAAGGGTGTGTTTAGTAGGAGAGAAAAGTAAGAGGAACGAAAAGCGTGCGGAATGGACTTTTCTCTTGTTTAGTAGGAGAGAAAAGTGAGAGTAAGGAATTCAAAGAAGTCTAAGAGGATTAATGTTTTCCACTTGCATGATAATCCTCCAAAATTGAGAGGATTGGAGAGTGAAAAATGGAAGAGAAAAGAGATGATGTTATCAATTTACCAATTAGTCTCCATCTAAATCTCTCACATTAATATCCATTAACATTACGAAGGATATGATGGAAAAAGCAATACTAGTTACATTTTCTTTCCTCTCACTTTTCCACTTTACAAAGAAAACTATTTTCTTTCCTCTTAGTTTTCCATCTCTCTACAAATGTCAAAACACATGAAAGAAAAAGTTAATTTTCTTACTTTTCTATCCTTCTAGTTTTCTTTCTTCCTACTTTTTTTTCCTCCTACTTTTCTCTCCTACTAAACACACCCTAAATGTAATTTTGAATCAGAATCCTTACATACACAACCACACTACAGTGTTATAGTCCTGGTATGCAGTTACAAGCTTCCCCCTGGGGCATTCACCATACATCTATCACTTTGACAAGTAAAAGATTCCAACCCACTAAGTTTAGGTAGTATAAGAGTAGAACATTTGCATAAAAAACACATATAGACTGCACAGAAAGTAATAGTATTCAGCAAGGGAGATACTTCGATTGTTAACAAGAGTTAAGGTGCCAAAATAAAAGATCCACGACCAGCATAGCTACTACTATCTAAGTAGCTATTTTTCACAAACTCACTTCCACGAGTGCCAATGAAACATTAGAAGCATTTTCAAATCTTTGCTCATGACAGCGAATCATGTGCTAACTAACACATCAAACAGTTTCCACTTGAATTCTATCTTTGATAATGTATCCCCGTTTTTAGTAATCTCAATCGGATAGTTAGGGTTTTGTTATTGAAACAACTGGAATTTTATTATTTGTTCGTGGCAGCCCTAAAATTTGTGTTATAAACTGAATATCACTGAAATCGCAAATTATTCTCAGTAAGCAACTAATTGAACGGATAAGCAATCCGATCTATACCTCTGCAACTGGGAATTTCACATTTTTCGAGAAAAAATGGTAATTTGAGAAGAAAAAAGAGAGAGATGTTGACAATATAAGGGACCTGAGCGAGGACGTGTTTGGGCAAATTGGAGCCTTGAAAGAAGCCGACGGCTTCAGCTCCACTGATCTGACCATCTCCATCCAAATCTGCTCTCCGGAAATACGCATCGAACAGATCTTCGTTCGCTCTCTGATTTTGAACCGCCATTTCTCTTGATTATTCAAATCAAACCAGAAAACTCAAACTTCAAGTGTAAATCATCAGATCACGCCCCGATTTCAAAATACTGGGAATTTGAATTAATCAAAACCCGACAGGGCAATACCAGGTGATGCAAGAGTGCTTGCGAGAAAAAAATCGAGGAATAAACAGAAGCCCAGAAACAGGTGTACGGGACTTTTAATTGGATCTCTAGCAAACGACTCCGTTTTACCCATAGTGTGGTGGACCTGTTGTTTCCGCCTACATCAAGAGCACGTGGCACTACTTCATTTACATATCATGGGCTCGGTGATTCGAAAGTTCCGTCAGATTAAACCTTTTAAATTTTTTTGGGTCTCAGGGGAAAAATAATTCCAAAACAAATTACTCCATACAAAAAAATTGAGATTATCCCAAAGTTTGGGAAGTAGAAAGAATAAAGAAATAAAAATAATTGACGGTATAATAATTTTTTGTTTGGAGGTTTAAAAATAAAGGGAATTATTTAATATATTTTATTATTTTGTCCTTCATTAATATAAGAAATTTATCATTATAAACTTAAAGTTATAATGATGAGTACATTAAAAAATTATAAATGAGGTCGCTCTTTAATCCAAAAATAGTAAATTACACTACACTATTTTCAAATTTGTTGAAATTATACTAACATACTAAATTTTTTTTTAAAATTTACAATTCACCCCAAAACCCCAACTCTCATATCAAGCAGCCTCAAAATGAATTTCTTTAAAAAATCAAAATTTTAATTGAATATCACTTTTTATAATTATCAAAGTATTTTTTGGTATCATAAATGTTACTTTTTTTAAAAAAAAATAGAAGTATTAAGGATGAAACATACTTAACAAGGAACTTTTTAGGGCTTATTTAAAAAAAAAAATCATCAAACAGCTCCAAAATGAATTTTTTTGAAAAATTAAATTTTAATTGAATACTACTTTTCATGATGATCAAAGTATTCTTGGGTATCATAAATGTAACTTTTTAAAAAATAGAAGTATTGGAGATGAAACATACTTAACAATAAACTTTTTAGGGCTTATTTTAAAAAAATATCATTGTTATTTTTCGATAATTGTTAAAAGTATATTTTAAATAGATTTATATTCTATTATATGGTATAAAATAAATTTTACTTCATGTATTTTATATTTAAAAAAATATTATGATATCATTACCTATCGCATCCTCAAATTAATGAAAATCAAGTATCGTCATAAAATAAAATTAAATACTTTAAATGGAAAGTTTGTTGATAAGTTTTTTATAAAATTAAATAGCTTAAAATCTCAAATAAATAAATATCAAAGATCACTATAAAAGAAAAATCAAATACAAATTTTTCAATTTAAAAATTAAAATGATATTGCATGTTTTAATTTTTTAGAAAAATATGAATTCAAATAACCTAAAAAAATTGTGTTATAAACAATTTTGAGATAAATAATTAGTAAATAGAATTATTAAGCTTATTATAATCACTTGGAGATATTTTAACAATAAGGATACTTTAGTCATCATGAAAATTAATATCCAGTTAAAATTTTTATTTTTCAAATAAATTCATTTTAGGTTGTTTGATAGTGAAAATTGATGTTTTGTAGCGAATCGTAAGTTTTAAAAATGTTTGGTATGTTAGTTTTTTTAGAAAAATATATGAATCCAAATAACCTAAAAAATTTGTGCTGTAAACAATTTTCAGATAAATATAATTATTAAGCTTATTATAATCACTTAGAGATATTTTAACAATAAGGGTACTTTGGTTATCATGAAAAAGTAATATCTAGTTAAAATTTTGATTCTTCAAATAAATTCATTTTAGGTTGTTTGATGGTGAAAATTAATATTTTGTAGTGAATCGTAAGTTTTAAAAAAAAATTGGTATATTAGTGTTATTTCCACAAACTTGGAGGTAGTGTAGTGTAATTTGCCCTAAAAGAATGAGGATTTAAAGAGAAGTAAAGGGGTACATGTACCACTTTCCTTCCTTTCCCTCCATTCTAAACACATTATATGATAAAAAAGTTAAAACCCAAGTCTAATGATAATACTTTTTGTTTTTTACTTTTAATACCTGTAATAATATATAATGAAATTATTTGAAAATAGTTGATATCTACATGCTAAATAAATTACATCCACAATTCCACGGTCATTCTAGAAAACAAAATACAATTACAACCTCATTTGAAATATTTTTCTAAACCTGCAAGGGAACAAAACTTTCATTAAGGTACTTATTAGTGAGTTCGTTAAGAGCTCGTTTATGTTTATTTATTTAGGTAATCGAACGAAAATGAACACCAATTTAATATTCGTTAGCTAAATGAACAGAGCCTGAACAATATAGTGCTTGACTCGATAAGGTTCGCAAACATGTCCGTTAGTGCATTTGTTAAAGTACTCAATAAGATTCATGAACATGTTTGTTAATACATTTATTAAGGTGGTTCTTGAACAAGATTCACTTTTTAGCTCGTTTGTAAGGGTATATAAACTTTCTAAGTGTGCACCATATGCTCTTTCCTTATTCATTATCATCTAACCATCATTAAATTATTAATTCACATGTGTTTAACAACTTTCATAGTATCATAGTAGTTGTGGTAATTTGAATGGAGAAAACGAAGCCAATATATAGGTTGTGTTCTTGTTCTATTAGTGGTGCAATAGTTGAGGATTTTGTTGTTGTTAGAATCTCACATCGCTTGTATATAAGTAAGAAGAAGAGACGATCTTTTATAAGTATTAGTTGTAGATCTAACTTTTTTTATCCAATGTTCTTGGTCAAATGGGCTCATGAATGGGCCTATTAAGTCCAAAAACTTGTTGAATTTTGTATCAAAATTTTCATTCAAATGAAAACAATTTGAGCTTCGTAAATAAGTTTAGGTGAGGCTCAAGTTTTATTTATTTATAGTTTGTTTAAGTTCGTTTGTTTGTTCATTAAAGTTAAATAATGAACACAGACAAATTTTTAAAAGCTCGATTTGTTAGTGAATATACACGAACAAAGTTGATAAGTTAATGAACAAACACGGACAAGGTACTACATTTTTCTAAATCTAGTTGGGGATAAAACTATTTTTTTAGTAAAAATATTGTGGATCTAGCATTTACTAATGTGTATATATTAACTTCAGCTTGAAATATATGTAAAATTTAATCGTTTATGACTTTTTAAATCAAATACGTCCCTCCAAGTATCTATTTTATAATTTTGAATTATAAAATAATTAAAAAATTGATGTGAGAGCCTTTGTCAAAAGATATAAGAAATGGGTTAAGGTGACTTCACATGGTTATATTTAGTCTTAAAAACTCTACTTGCCTCGAGTTTGATCAATCACCTTTATAACTGTCAACTGTGATGGATTTGTGCTAATTAGTTGAGTTAAATTACACTGTCATTATAGAAAGTGTGGACACTAATACCCATTACTATAACTATCATTGATATGAAGTGCATATAACTGTAACGACTATTGATATGAAATATCTTCAAGTCTTAACATTTGAATTACTATGGGCAGAGTGCCCTCATGGGTACCATAGATTTATCCTAATTAACATTAACAAATGCGACACCATTTTAAGGAGATATCTTTGTCTAAAATTTGATTGATAATTTTTTATTGAACTAAAATTACTTTTCACCGTTAGATAGAGAGATAAAGAGAAAAAAATTCCAATTTATCTCTCTATATGATAATGAAAAATATATTTAGGTCTAGAAAATTTCATCGATCAAGTTTAGACAAAAAAAAAATTCATTTTGAGACCTCTTTAATTTCAATTATCGTTTGACCATAATAGCATTTGGCTTTAAAGTAATCAATTGATAAAATCTTTTCATCTAGACCTAAAATAACTTTCATATAGAATTTTCTTTTTTATAGATCAAATATATTATTAAGAGTATAGTTATAAGACATGTTTCTTTTTTCATCTAGTTGTTGGTATTGCAAATAATTGATGACTTTTTTACAGTGGTTGACATAATAATATGTTGACTATCATGAGAAATCTGATTTTGTCACCATCATTGATAAAAATGTGCATGCATCTTTTGGATAGATCTTGTTATACGCTTACTAGCCCATTGTCGATACTCGTTTCGGAGTGAGAAAAATAAAAATTCAATCACAAGTTTTGTTATGCTTATTTTATTTCTCATTTTTAGAGGTAAATTGAGGCATGATCAACTCAAAGGTGTAATGGAGTCGCCATCAATCAATTATTTAGGTTTGATTGAACACCTTCAAAATAAGGGGATTTAATCAATATTAGACTCCTAATTTTAATACATAATTAACCACCTAAATCTACATGAACCATAGTTGAGTTCGAGAGATCTATTAAGTGTGGGAAAGGTAACCATCCCCACAACCCTCGTATTAATCACCTAAATTATTTTAGTGCCCAAGCTAATATCTTGATGCAAAGCCTTTGATTTACCCGAAAAGGACAAAGCCTAAACTTTTCCTTAACTCATATTTTATTCTTTTATTTATTTTTGTTGTTTCTCCTTTTTTTTAGCTTATGTATTAGCTAAATAAAAGAAAACTAGCCCAACAAAATAACAATAATACCTTTCATGTCAAGTCAAATCTAACTAATAAACCTATATAGACAATAGCACGATGCAGCAACTAGAGTATATAAAACTCTTAAATAAATCAAAACAAAGTATGAAACGAATTCAAAGCTTTAACCATATCATGCTCAACCAAATATTGTACTTAAATGAATTTTATAATTTTTTTTGAAGCTTATTGTATTTGGTTTGTCAATAAAATGAGGAGTTCATTTATAAATAAATTACCTATATGTTTGGTGTATTAATAAAAATGTAGAATTTATTAAGCTTTGAACTTGATAGAATTTGCAAATGAACTCTAAACTTGAACATGTATGAAATTACAATGACAAAATTACCCTTCCTTTGGTAGCCCTATTTCTCTCTATTTCTAGGTCTCTTTACCATCTGTCACTCATCATATCTCTAATCTACTATCTTTTTTTTTCTTCTTTTTCTCATGAGCTCTATTTGTGCTTCAAGGTAGGAACACAATTGATAAGCCATTCTTTCAACTCTCCAGTCTTCGATACAATGTCATCATAGCGTTGTCGTTTTATGAAATTATCTTCTCATTCGACTTAATCAGGAAGTTCAGTTAGTCGTAGGTTGTCTTCTTAGAAGAGACTCTGGTGATGCTGCTCTCTTGGTTGATTCCAAGTATAAAACTCATTTTAATTAAAACTATACCAAACATGAAAATTCATTTGAGTTTGTTTGTAAATAAATTATAGTTTTAGTTTATTTAGAAATGAATAGAATTCTATACTTTAGTTCATACCAAACAGAGTGTAGGCAATGAAATGCTTAAAAGAAAACCGATTTGAAACTTCTAACTAAAATGTATTAGATGATGGTGCGAGCTTCCATGGCAACGACTATGGTGGCTTCTCATGGTTCTTCGCATTGATGGTGACTTCGAGCTTAGGGTTAACAACAACAGAGAGAACACCAAGCTTGTAGTGGTGAAGTGGTAACAAACCAGATAACAACTACAATGAGGATCCTATGACAGTGATTCAATGACTGGCTATGCGTAGTGGCTCACGATGGGGGAGAGGTAAAGGCTTTTTATTTTTTGACGATACTGAAGGTAGCTAGAGATGGAGGGTTGTTGCGAAAGATGATGATGAGAATACAGTGGCTAATGAGTGTTTGGCTTTTCAAGGGGTGGCGATTGTGGCTTTTTGGTCCTTTTCTCTTAAGGGTTTTGGATGTAACGGTTGAGTGGAGGGTGTAAAGAGATAGATGGTTTTTCCTTTTTTATTAAAAAATGCCCCAACTCTATTTTTTATGGTTTCCTCTCGTAAAAATGTTGCCTTTCATAACTTCATTGATTGTTTATATATGAAGAATTTAATCTAGGCTATTCTTTAGAAATTCACGTAATATTTTTTTTATAAATATCTATAAGATATTCTCTTTAGATGCATCTAGATATTTTTTAATGAGTTGTTAGGATACAACAAAAAGAAAAGATTGCATGTACCAAGTGAATGATGCATAGAGAACATGATTGATCAAACCCCACACCCCTCCCCTTCTTTTATTTTTCTAGTTGTTACTTTTTTTACTTCTCTTTCCTTTTTACATTTTATTTCTTTTCAAAAATTAATAATCACTTAAGATAAAGAACAACACTTCAAGATCTATGACTTTAATTTTCAAAATCATTTAACTCTTTGAAAGAGTTTTTTAATGCCTAAAGTAATTGGCCATAAAAGTCAAATAATTTTTCTAATTAAAGTAAATAAATCAAATTGTGTCTTTGACTCAATCTTAAATCAATTTTCTATTTTTTTTCTTTTTGCCATTTTTTAAATTTAAGAATGACTTCTTTTTTTGTTTGTATTTTAACCCGAACAAAATTGACATATAACACCCTTTCTAACTGCTTAGTCCAAGCTTAGTTTTGATGGATTGGATAAAGACCACAAGCCCATGAGTCGAGCATGAGCTACAAGCTCGATCTAAAAGTCGAGTCATACTTGAAGAAACTAAAAATCAGCATAACTCAATACATTTAATGATAAAAAGAAAAAAAAAAGAAAAAAAGATTTCTACAATCAAATATATTGGTTTTATTATGAAATATATTTAAAATATATCATAGAATGCTCTTGAAACATGCTATTCAAGCCATCACTACAAAAATTTGTGTTTGTTTGTATTTATTTATATGTTATGTTTTGATTTGATAAAAAGATTATTGTCGTGATCTATAGTCATTAAATTTCTTGAATCCTATAATTGATGGTGGGTCGAGATAGAAAGAATTGAAAATGTTGATATTTGTGATTCTGTGTCTTGTTATTAATATATTGTAGGTCCAAAATATACTATGGCAATACCCAAGAGGGGGGTGAATTGGGTATTAAAAAAAATTAAATACTTTTTGCAATCTCAAATAACAAAATATATGCGGAATTAAATCTTTCTAAATTACTAGCACAAAGATGAGAGAGTTTATTGCTTAATATAGAAATGATAATTGAATTATAAAATAATTAAGCAATCAATCTCATTTACTTGAATAATAAATAATTATAAGTAAGTAATTATGAAAGTAATTAAGGAGATAGAGTTAGAGAGATGCAAACTCGATTTATAGTGGTTCGGCAATATCGGAATCCTTCCGACCCTACGTCCACTCTCTTCAAGGATCCTCCGTGAAGTCTTTCACTAAACCAAGCAACTTACGGGTGTTGCTCAAACCGAAACACAAGCAACTTACGGGTGTTGCTCAAACCGTACAATCCCCTTCCTCTCGGAAGTAATCCCCTTTCTCTCGGAAGTATCCCCTTCCTCTCGGAAGTAATCCCTTTACAATAAAAGCTGTAAAGTAAATGGTAGAGAGACAACAAATGAAAGCTTATACAACTGAATAATGTCTCTCTTTCAAAGAAAAGCTTGAAGAATAGCTCAACATGAGTATTTCAAAGCTTTTTTGAGTTTCAAAGAATGAATGACTTGATTGTGTGTGTTCTTCTCTTTTTGAATGTCTTCTCCTCCTTGTTGAATGCTGAATTGAGTGGGTTTATATAGCCATCAATTAATATGGCCGTTAGACTTCAATTTGAATTGATTGTGCTTTTAAAATCTCAGATTTCGAGTCCCAACGGTCATATTTTTGAACTACCAGTCGACTGGGTCGTGATACCAGTCGACTGGGTCCTCTTAAAAATTCACATTTTTGCTGCTATAGTGTTACCAGTCGACTGGTAAGTCATACCAGTCGACTGGGAACCTTCTTCCACTTTTACCAGTTGACTGCACTATTCACCCAGTCGACTGGGTCACTGTTGGAGCGCTGCTACAGTGATTTTTAGATGAACAGTGTTTTCAGCATAATTTTCTTCATATCTCTTTATTCTTTTTGGATTTTTGAGTTCCAAAAAATCTCCTAAATCAATCAAACTTTCTTGCACATTAAACACACAAGTTAAACACTTCAAAAGTGTTTTGTTATCATCAAAATTAATCTAATCAATTTCTTGATTGAGGCATTTTTGATGATGACAAAACATATTACAAAAATAAGCATAATGTGTGTGCAAGATATATGAAGAATGATACATTACAAATGCTCAAGTAATTGTCTATGCCAACATAAATTCTTCTTAAATTTAATTAGAGAATGTTAAGAATTGAGCCCAAAGAATTTATTTGCATTTAATAAAATCACTTGGAGATTTTATATCTTCAATTAATTAAGACTATATAATAAAATGCAATGCAAATATAATTAGCTTATAACAATTAAAATGCTTACAAAGTGTATCTTAGGATTCAAATCTATAATTTATCCCTATTGACTTTGAAGATGCATTTAAATTATTCTCCTTGAATTTGATCTTTTGGAGAACTTATTGACTTTTGAGATCATCAACATTGATTCACCAATTTCTACAATCTTGATCTCTTTTGATGTATAAGCACTATTAACAATCTATATTACTTAAGTAATACTCATTAGTGCTTAATTAAGATTTTTGTTACTATCAAAATCATTCAGGGTCAACAATCTCCCCCTTTTTTATGGTGACAAAAATCTTAAGAATAAGGTCTAACAAAATCTTTAATATTCTTATTTTTCTCCCCCTTTTTGTCATAATAAAAAAAGGTGGATTTCAAAGAAGAGCTCCCCCTCAAAATATACTATTGAAAATATTTTGATGAAACATTTTGAGAAAAGAATCATTTTACAAGATGTTAAGAACTATAAAGCTTTTGAAAGAGTTCCTTTAGAACATAGAGATAAAATTCTCAAGATATAATAACCAAATTTAAAACAAATCCAAAAGAGTTTATCAAGTATTTAAAACTCATTTGAGTAAAATGATTTTACCAAAGGTTTTCTCTTTTATCAATAAATTAGATTTTCTCCCCCTTTCAAAAAGTCTAAAGTAATTATTTTTAACTTTCAAGAGAAATAAAATTGGATAAAGCTTAACAAGCCTTATCGGTAGTTGATTGATTGAATAATCAAGACAAAGAGCTCATCAACTACTCAAAAAGATGTTCAAATTGAAAATATCTATAAGTACTTGAAAAAAAATTACTTCTCCTGCATATATGCACCGAAATATAATTTTCAATTATCAATCAAATATCATTTTCAGGGTATGTTAGATTCAATAATTAGATGATTATCAATTCAGTGCAAAGATAATCATTAATTTCAAACTCAAGCATATATAATAGAAAGTTTCATATTCAGCTCATGCTTGATAGATAAATAACTCAAAAATAGTTCTAAATTCAAGCTCATCACTTGATTTATCCAATGCCAAATAAAAGAGAATTTATCAAAGAACAATTAATATTTGAGTATTAAATGGCTCCAAACAAAGTCTAGATGTACCAGTCGACTGGGTAACACTTACCAGTCGACTAGAAGATTTGGCAGTGACTTACCAGTCGACTGGGTCATATTTACCAGTCAACTGGATAAAAGGGCAGTGACCTATCAGTCGACTGGGATAGAGTTACCAGTCGACTGGACCCTTAAGAAAATTTTCAGTCTTGAATTTGCAGTACGAATTTGTTTATCTATGACATCTTGAGTGAGGGAAATATTTAAACAAGGATTAATACTCTTTCACTCAATGTCAAATATGCAAATGATGAAATGAGATGCAATCAAACATTCAGTTTATCAAAATCAAGCAATCCCATCAACATTCTAATCTTACAAAAACTAGCTTCACTTAAGGGTTTTGTAAGAATATCAGCTATTTGATCTTCTGAAGGTATAAATTCTAATCTTATATCACCTTTTTGAGCATGATCTCTTAGGAAATGATGTCTAATCTCTATATGCTTGGTTCTAGAGTGCTGAATAGGATTTTTGGCTAGGTTGATGGCACTAGTATTATCACAAAATATAGGAATATTTTTGAGACTCATGCCATAGTCTTCTAGTTGTTGTTTCATCCATAGTACTTGGGTACAACAACTGCTAGCTGCTACATATTTCGCCTCAGCGGTTGATAGTGCAACTGAATTCTGTTTCTTGGAGAACCAAGAAGTTAACATAGCACCTAAGAATTGGCATGTTCCACTTCTGCTTTTTCTATCTAACCTACATCCAGCAAAATCAGCATCCGAATATCCTACTAGCTCAAAAGATGATTCTCTAGAATACCATAATCCTATGGTCTGGGTCCCTTGTAGATATCTAAGGATTCTTTTTACGACAACTACATGTGATTCCTTAGGATTAGATTGAAATCTAGCACACATTCATACACTGAACATTATATCAGGTCTACTTGCAGTCAAGTACAGTAAAGCACCTATCATGCTTCTATAATATTTAGAATCTACAGTTTTACCTCCTTCATCAAGATCAAGTTTGGTGGTTGTGCTCATAGGCGTTTCAATTGGCTTTGAGCTTTCCATCCCGAACCTCTTTAGTAGATCTTTGATGTACTTTTGTTGATTGATGAAAATACCTCCTTTTAGTTGCTTGATTTGCAGTCCAAGGAAGTAGGTAAGTTCTCCCATCATGCTCATTTCAAATTCACCTTGCATGCACTTTGCAAACTCTTGACAGATAGATTCATTAGTAGCACCAAATATAATATCATCAACATATATTTGAACTATCAAAGTGTCATTTTTGTGAGTTTTTGTGAAGAGAGTTGTATCTATTCTACCTTTTACAAAATCATTATCAATCAAAAATTTACTTAGTCTTTCATACCATGCCCTTGGAGCTTGCTTCAACCCATATAGAGCTTTAGAAAGTTTATAGACATGATTTGGAAGACTTGGATTTTCAAATCCAAGAGGTTGTTCAACATAAACCTCTTCTTCTATAAAGCCATTTAAAAAGGCACTTTTCACATCCATTTGAAATAGCTTGAATTTATTAAAGCATGCAAAGGCTAATAACATTCGAATAGCTTCTAATCTAGCTACAGGAGCATAAGTTTCATCAAAATCTATTCCTTCCTCTTGATTATATCCCTTAGCAACTAGTCTAGCCTTATTTCTAGTTACTATACCATTTTCATCCATTTTATTTCTATATACCCATTTAGTTCCAATAATTGAATGATCTTTAGGTCTTGGAACTAGTTTCCAAACATTGTTTCTCTCAAATTGATTTATCTCTTCCTGCATTGCAATTATCCAATCATTATCTTTTTCAGCTTCTATAAATGTCTTAGGTTCTACTTGAGACAAATAAGCTATAAAATTGCAAATATTTCTAATGGAAGAGCGAGTTCTTACCCTTTGTGAAGGATCACCAATTATTTGATCAATTGGATGATGATTTACATACCTCCAATCCTTGGGTAGATTTTCTTCTTGTTGACTTGAGGATGGTTGGTCTAAATTAGGAGTTGTCATCCCTTTATTTGTTTGAGAAGAACTCACTTTTGGGTCAACAATGGGAGTAGGAGTTCCCATTCTTGGAATAAAATCTGCATTATCTTTAAAGGAAACTTCTCCACTACTCATTGGGTTAGATTCATCAATAGTTACATGCACAGATTCTTCTACTACTAGAGTTCTCTTATTGAAAACTTTATAAGCCTTACTAGTAGTTGAATATCCTAAAAATATCCCTTCATCGGTCTTGGAATCAAATTTACCCAAGTTAGTTTTATTGTTATTTAAGATGAAGCACTTACTACCAAAGGCACGAAAATAGGAAATATTGGGCTTTCTCCCTTTCCATAGTTCATATGGTGTTTTATCAAGCAATGGCCTTATCAAAATTCTATTTAAAATATAGCAAGAAGTGTTCACGGCTTCAGCCCAAAAATATTTTGATAAACTATTTTCACAAAGCATTGTTCTTGAAAATTCTTCTAAAACTCTGTTTTTCCTCTCAACAACTCCATTTTGTTGAGGAGTTCTAGGAGCTGAAAAATTGTGATTGATTCCATTCTCATCACAAAAATTTGAAAAGCTTTGGTTTTCAAATTCTTTTCCATGATCACTTCTTATGCTAGAGATACAAATTCCTTTTTCATTTTGAACTTTTTTACAAAACTTTTCAAAACCTTTGAAAGCTTCATCCTTGTAAGCAATAAAAATAACAAAAGTATATCTTGAATAGTCATCAACAATAACAAGAGCATATTGATGGCCACCTAGACTAATGGTACTAATTGGACCAAATAAGTCCATATGCAAAAGTTCCAAAGGTCTAGTAGTTGAGACTACATTTTTTGCTTTAAAAGATATCCTAGATTGTTTTCCCATTTGACAAGCATTGCAAATTTTTTCTTTCTCAAAATTGATTTTAAGAAGACCAATGACTAAATCTTTTCTTGAAACAATTTTCAGCAAGTTCATGTTTACATGACCAAGCCTTCTATGCCATAGCCAAGGATTTTCACTAAAAGCAGGAAAACATTTTTCATTTTCGAAATATAAGGATTTCAAATCAACTACATAGACATTTTCATGTCTATGGCCAACAAATCTGATCTTATTGCTCTTGATGTCTATAACTAGACAATGAGAGGTCTCAAATGTGACTTTGTTGCCTTTGTCACATAGTTGACTAATGCTAAGTAAATTTGGCTTAAGGCCTTGTACTAGTAATACATTATCTAAGGTAAAGAAATCATTACCAACTTTTCCATGCCCGATGATCTTTATTTTGGTGTTGTCTCCAATGGTGACATATTCACCATCTCTTAGAGTTAACTCCTTGAATACATTCTTATCACCGGTCATGTGCTTTGAGCATCCACTATCAAGGTACAAACAGTCACCTTTCTCCTTGGTGTGGAGACATATCTACATCACACAAGGATACACGATTGCACTTTTGGGTACCCAAAATTTCTTGGGTCCTTTGGGGTTAGTCCTTAAAAATACGGTTCCTTTTGGGACCCATACTTTCTTAACATGTGGTACTCTATGACAAGTTGATGATGCACGATCCTAGCATGATAGTCATAGAAATTTCTAGGATATCTTACATGTGCATTTCTATAATCCTTAGGAGAATAGTTCCTAGGATACATGTTTCTATGGTAAGGAGTATGAAAATGCATGTCATTTCCAGAAAATGAATGATGATGCATTCTAGGATACATGCTAGCATTATTTTGTGTATGCATATTGTTTCTAGGATAACCATGATGGTAATTCCTAGGATGAGCATGAGCAGAATGCATTCTTTGATTATACACATTGTTCCTAGAATGAGCATGATAATTATTTCTAGGATGTGTATAAGCATTTCTAGAATGAGCATACATATAAGCATGAGTATTTCTAGGATGCTTCAATTTAGTATGAACATTTAAATTTCTAGACTTCCTAGCGTTCATCGAAGGAGTGCTCTTAACCATGCTAGGAGATTTTGAAGTAGAGGCTCCATCTACACAAGAGGCTTTCATGAATAAGCTCTCCTTTGATTTTTGCTTTCCCAATGGAGTATATCCTAAACCAGATTTTCCTCCACTTGATCTTTGGGAAGATAACACTTCATCTAGCTTTTCTTTTCCAAGCATAAGTCTAGATATAGTATCATTTAATTCTATTATCTTCTTCTTTAAGTTTTCATTTTCATCTTTAAGAAGATCTTGAGAAGAATCATAAAGTAATGAAGATAATTTTTCTTTTTCTTCTCTAAGAACTATCATTTCTTTAGAAAGAGATGATACTTCTTTCTTAAGAACATAATTTCTAGAATCAAATTTCTTTAATTCTTCGTGCATTTCATTTATGACTTCTAGCAGTTCTTCACTACTAGTAACAATATTATTTTTTGAAGAGGGAGAAGATGTTACCTCACTTTCATCATCGATTGCCATCAAACAAAGGTTAGCAATTTTTTCATATCCGATTTCTTTGTCTGATAACTCATCTTCTTCGTCATCGCTCCAGGTAGTTGCTACCATAGCTTTCTTCTTGAAGCCCTTGTATGGTTTGCTTGAAACCGGACAGTCAGCTTTTATATGTCCTGGCTTCTTGCAGCCATAGCACATAAGTGGTTCCCTTTTTGAGGTGTGATCCTTTGAGTAAGGTTTCTTGCTTTTCTTCAAGAACCTATGGAATCGTCTGGTGATTAAAGCCATTTCACCATCCTCTTCACTGCTCTCTACTTCTTGTTCTAATTCCTTTTCTTTGTTGCTCGTAGAAGCTTTGAGAGCAATTTGCTTTTTCTTCTTCTCATCATCATTGATGATGGGAGTCATTTCTTCCATCTCGTATGTCAATAATGACCCAAGCAGCATCTCAACGTCAAGCTTGTCAAGATTTTTGGCCTCCTGAATGGCTGTCCTCTTTGGTTTCCATTCTGGTGGCAGAGATCTTAAGATTTTTCTGGTTAGTTCAACTTCCTCAATATTCTTGCCAAGAAATTTTAAACCATTTATAATAGTAGTGAATCGTGAGTGCATTTCGGAAATGGTTTCGTTAGGAGACATCTTAAAAGATTCATACTCAGAAATTAGCATGTAAATTTTAGACTTTTTTACTTCACTTGTTCCTTCATATGTGACTTGCAATTTATCCCATATTTCTTTTGCGGTCTTACATGTGGAAATTTGATCAACTTCATTTTGATCAAGAGAACTATAAAACATGTTCATAACTTTAGCATTTAGTTGAATGAATTTACAATCATTTACATCAAAATCATTTTCATTTTCAAGAATGAAATACCAAGCATAATAATCATGAGCTTGAATAAAAATCTTCATTTGAGCTTTCCAATGGGTGAAATTTGTTCTATGGAGAAGAGGTGGACTAAAAGAATCTCTTCCATCTAAAAATATAGTTGCCATAGGATCAACTTAAGGATATTAAGCCTAAAATTGAGAACGATGCTCTGATACCAATTGTAGGTCCAAAATATACTATGGCAATACCCAAGAGGGGGGTGAATTGGGTATTAAAAAAAATTAAATACTTTTTGCAATCTCAAATAACAAAATATATGCGGAATTAAATCTTTCTAAATTACTAGCACAAAGATGAGAGAGTTTATTGCTTCATATAGAAATGATAATTGAATTATAAAATAATTAAGCAATCAATCTCATTTACTTGAATAATAAATAATTATAAGCAAGTAATTATGAAAGTAATTAAGGAGATAGAGTTTGCAAACTCGATTTATAGTGGTTCGGCAATATCGGAATCCTTCCGACCCTACGTCCACTCTCTTCAAGGATCCTCCGTGAAGTCTTTCACTAAACCAAGCAACTTACGGGTGTTGCTCAAACCGAAACACAAGCAACTTACGGGTGTTGCTCAAACCGTACAATCCCCTTCCTCTCGGAAGTAATCCCCTTTCTCTCGGAAGTATCCCCTTCCTCTCGGAAGTAATCCCTTTACAATAAAAGCTGTAAAGTAAATGGTAGAGAGACAACAAATGAAAGCTTATACAACTGAATAATGTCTCTCTTTCAAAGAAAAGCTTGAAGAATAGCTCAACATGAGTATTTCAAAGCTTTTTTGAGTTTCAAAGAATGAATGACTTGATTGTGTGTGTTCTTCTCTTTTTGAATGTCTTCTCCTCCTTGTTGAATGCTGAATTGAGTGGGTTTATATAGCCATCAATTAATATGGCCGTTAGACTTCAATTTGAATTGATTGTGCTTTTAAAATCTCAGATTTCGAGTCCCAACGGTCATATTTTTGAACTACCAGTCGACTGGGTCGTGATACCAGTCGACTGGGTCCTCTTAAAAATTCACATTTTTGCTGCTATAGTGTTACCATTCGACTGGTAAGTCATACCAGTCGACTGGGAACCTTCTGCCACTTTTACCAGTCGACTGCATTATTCACCCAGTCGACTGGGTCACTGTTGGAGCGCTGCTACAGTGATTTCTAGATGAACAGTGTTTTCAGCATAATTTTCTTCATATCTCTTTATTCTTTTTGGATTTTTGAGTTCCAAAAAATCTCCTAATTCAATCAAACTTTCTTGCACATTAAACACACAAGTTAAACACTTCAAAAGTGTTTTGTTATCATCAAAATTAATCTAATCAATTTCTTGATTGAGGCATTTTTGATGATGACAAAACATATTACAAAAATAAGCATAATGTGTGTGCAAGATATATGAAGAATGATACATTACAAATGCTCAAGTAATTTTCTATGCCAACATAAATTCTTCTTAAATTTAATTAGATAATGTTAAGAATTGAGCCCAAGAATTTATTTGCATTTAATAAAATCACTTGGAGATTTTATATCTTCAATTAATTAAGACTATATAATAAAATGCAATGCAAATATAATTAGCTTCTAACAATTAAAATGCTTACAAAGTGTATCTTAGGATTCAAATCTATAATTTATCCCTATTGACTTTGAAGATGCATTTAAATTATTCTCCTTGAATTTGATCTTTTGGAGAACTTATTGACTTTTGAGATCATCAACATTGATTCACTAATCTTTACAATCTTGATCTCTTTTGATGTATAAGCACTATTAACAATCTATATTACTTAAGTAATACTCATTAGTGCTTAATTAAGATTTTTGTTACTATCAAAATCATTCAGGGTCAACATATATGTAGAGTAGTTTGGTAATCTTGTGATGCATAAGCTTGTAATTTTGATTAAGATGTATGAAAAATTTGATAATCGCCGGTTACAACATATCTTACCACAAAATTAATAGTCATGAGCTACTTAAATGACTTAGAAGTTTACAGAGGATTATAATATTTTAAGAGTCTAAGGCTTAATATTTTACTATGTTTCTTCTGATAACTTTGGTTATGATTAAGAGTTTGTTTTAGAGAGTTTACAAAACAAATTTTATTCTCTATAAAAAGAAGTTAGATCAAACACTTATAAAATTGGGTTTATGAAGATTTATGTTTCTACAAAATTAAATTTGTTTTAGAAAAACCGTTTTCTCTGTTGTTTTACTAAACACTAAATAATTTATAATTCATTACTTCAAAAATCATAAACTAAACTACAAACCACTTCTATTACTGATCAAAAAGTACGAGATCTGCCCCCAGGGCATATGGCGCAGTGGTAAGTTCGGCCTTCGAGATGGCGGTGACCCCGTAAGGTCTCGGGTTCGAGTCCTATCACTGCGCTGCACATCCTGCAATTTACATCATCCACAGGGTCCTAGGGTAAGGATTGTGGGGGCGGTCGTAATGGTCCGTTATCAAAAAAAAAAGTACGAGATCTAAGTTATAAAAGGATATAATCTATTTTTGATTCCATAACCTATCAAATCTTAAGTGTAAGAAAGATTTAGTATAATGTCATTGAACTTTACTTGTTAAATTAATTGATTTTTTTATATCGACTTTGTTTTGTCTTAATGAAAAATATTAAGAAAATGCATTCAGTTTCCATGTAAAATAATACTCCACTTGTATAAACAAGTAATAAAAATATACTATGACTAAAGTATAATATTACAATGAATTATCTATTAGGAAACTATACTATTAATCACGATTGATAATAGGAATCATTCCATACATCCATACGTGCCTCTATTAGTAGAAATACTTGTTGATGTTTTTTCAAAATAAATTGGATTTGAAGTTTTGGATGTTTAGAAAATCAAAAGAAAGAAGAAAAGAAAAAGAAATTCAAGTTGTGAATGATTCAGTTGACTGAATAGTGTATACAGTCAACTATATAAAGCATTCAGTCGACTGGATGGAAAGCAAAAAATTCCTGGAATTCTCTGTAACTTTTTGAGTTGACTGAACAATTGTTCCAGTCAATTGGATGTTCGAAAATGTTGAATTTTCAAAACATTGAATGATAGTTGAACGTGAATAAAAGTGTCATTTGAGAAAGAACACTTAGAATTCAATTTAAATCAGTGTCCTATTGAAACAATATGTCTCTAATGAAAAGATACTAATTAAACACTATAAAAATTGTTTATAACTGTCATAATTAACATATTACAATTAGACATACAGATTTGATTTTTTTTCTCTTTTTCTTCTTCTTCTCATTTCTAAAAATGCTGGTATACTTATGTTTAGAAATCTTGCAAATTTTCAGACATAAGTTTTCATCATCCATAAACTCATATAGAAGCTATTGTGGTTATTCTTCATGAGTGCAAAATGTAAAATAACAACAGAACTTCATTGTATCTTAGAGAAAATTCGTCAAAAACCTTTTTGCACCGTGAAGGGCAAATTAAACCTTAAGGAAAGCAACCTAGTCGTGCATTGAAGCCATTATCTCTCTCTCTCTCTCTCTCTCTCTCTCTTATTTTGATAAACAACCTTCTTCCCAAAAATTCCCCCAACAATCTTATGGTTTAATTATTCTCTTAGTTTATCAAAATGACTACTTCTTTGAGTGCCTTGAGAGATATGGCACTGGATTTCAACAAATTGAAGAAGTGAAAATTTATGAAGTTCTACGAGTATACAAGATGAAAGGCTTGTTGAAAGAAACTCTTAGACGATGACAAAGGCAATGGAGTCAGAATCAAGTGATGAACTGAGTTGGTAAATTGGACCTATTTGCATGTGAAGAAAGGTATACAGTGAATTAACTTTTTAGTATTTGTTCACCAATATTTTGCAAACACCATTCTAAATTTTTTGTTAAAGTGAGTTAATAAAGAAAAGGAAAAGAATGGTTAGAAGAAATAAAATATGATAACTATAATTTTCTCTTTGTTCATTGTCCTATGATGAAGTAGAACGAACAAATTAAAATACTAAATCTGTGATGATCTATAAAGTGAAAAAGCATGAAAAATTGAAAATGTACATGTTAGCTTTAACTTGTCAATTGATATTCAAGCATTGCAAATGCATCATGTAATCATGGTTGTATGACATTAGTTATAGTTTCTGGTTGTAGTCATATATTTTTAAAATCAAGGAAGATGATATATGTATGCATTAAATTGAAATTTGAAAGTAAAGTTCACGCAGATATTGCTATTTCTTATTGATTTTTTATTAGTGGTAAGGGATATGTAATCAAATGTCTAATATTTTTGTGAGTTGGTTCTTGGTAGTAACTTGCAGTTACAATAAATGTGTCAATGACTACTAGCTTAGCGGTTAAATAGCTAAGAGATGAACTCGGTTATTTGGTGATTGTTAACCAAATGATACAATAGAAAGTTATAGTATGTGGATGCACTATGTTTCTGTAATTATTTGTACTAGAAAGCATGCTTGAATTATGAATCTTATATCTTGTTAATTGGTATGTTCTAATTGCAAAAGTTATATATTTTTCTAGTGGTGTTATATATGTAAGAGGTATACATATACATTGAAATATTCCTTAAGGCAAGTGTGAAAATTTTATTAGAAGCACACTGGTTTGCATATATAAATAATGAAGTTTGTATTGAAGTATTTTTTGCTGTGAATTCTCAAATAAGTCTTGAGAAGATTTCTAGTGTATTTTAATCAATATCTGACTTAGAATTGAATGCATTCTTGTGACAGAAATTTACAATATATGAATCTCAAGAGGGCACTTGTAGTAAAATCCAGTTTAGATGATAATGTCACTTGGACTAGTGATATGAGAATATGCTACAGTGAGTATTGTACAATGGTATAAACCAAGTTAACACTGAGCATGATAATGAATTACAAGTGGGCAAAGTCAAGCAGTTATAAGTGATAGAAAAATATCATTTGTGGTGGGGGTGATTCTTAGTGTAAATGCAAATGGTATTATGTATGCAATGCATTACAATGAATTATCCTGGGTATTTGGCCAAGTATAAAAAATTATAAATGTTAACCGAGTTTTTAGCTAACAAATAATTAAAATTTATAAGGGATGTGGATCAAGCCCATATGATTAATCACCCATGATGGAACCTCGATTCAACGCTTACTAACCATAAGTCGTGAGTTCAATGAGACAAAGTACATCATCAGTTGTGATTGCAAACACCAACAGTAAATATTCCATCCCAAGATAAGAGTGTTTGGAAATCGTAGTGATAAAGTGAAGGGTGAACTTTAAGTTCTTAATAAGGCTTATAAAAGTTTTATTTGGTATGATAAGCTACGAAACATACTTGATAAGCTTACCTAGTGAGTGTGAAGTGTGGTCGTTTTTGTTGAGTTCAAGGGCTGGACTCTAGAGCACTCATGACATAAGATACATGACACAAGGCCTATGAATATGTCGGCAATTTTTTGGCAAATTCTATGAGGAGAAGTCTCATGTGTGAGACATGTCCGGTTAAACAAATAGAATTTGTGGTTCAAAGTATTATACTACTATATATTTTGTTTAACTTTGATGTGTTTTCACTAAGTGGAGATTCAAGTCTAAAAGGCATTCATCTAAGCATGAACTTCAATGGATGGTAAAAATCAGTTTTTCAAATATTTTATCGAGTTAAATTATTTTGAAAATGGTAGGGGATTGATGACGTTTTTTCAAAATAAACTTGGATTTTAAGTTTGGTATGTTTAGAAAATCAAAGGAAAGAAGAAAAGTAAAAGAAATTCAAGTTGTGAATGATTCAGTCGACTGAATAGTAAATATAGTCAACTATATAAAGTATTCAGTCGACTGGATGGAAGGCAGAAAATTCTTAGAAAAGTCTGTAACTTTTTTAGTTCAAAAATTTTGAATTTTCAGAACGTTGAATGATAGTAAAATATGAATAGAAGTGTCCTTTAAGAAGGAATACTTAGTATTCGGTTTAAATCAGTTTCCTACTGAAACAAGATGTCTCTAATGAAAAGACACACTAATTAAACACTATAAAAGTGTGTTAACTAACTAATCATAATTAACAAATTACAATTAGGCATACGTATTTGATTTTTCTTTTTTTTTTCTTATCCTTTCTAAAAATACTGGTATGCTTATGTCCAAAAATCTTTCAAATTTCTAGACATATGTTTTCACAAATACAAAGTGCACAATAAACAATAGAGTTTCATTATATCTTAGAGAAAATTCGTCAGAAACTTTCTTGCAAAGCAAACTGGTCATGCCTTAAAGCCATTCTCTCTCTCTCATTTTAATAAAAAACCCTCCTTCTAAAAATTCCCCCCACAATCCTAACGTTGATAGAATCGGTCACGATTAATTTTAGCACTTTTTTTTTCTTTCCAAATTATAGTGTATTTTTAATAAAGCTCTGATATATATACAACGAGAACATATATATTTTCTTGAAAATCAAATAGTAATTGATTGAAAATTAAGTAATAACATGGAAAGGCTTAAAATAAATTTTCAATTAACCTCTATGTGGCACGTTTTAATTGGAACACAACCCAAATGTACATTTTTGCTGTGCCCCATTTTTATCTATTTCAATGATACTCTTAATTAAGAAGCACGAGGAAATTATCCAATCATGAAGCATTATGCCATACATAAAAAGACCAGCAAAGACCCACAATGACTTGCAGTATACAATTATCTTAAAATATGCAAAATAAAGGGGGGGCGTTTGAATAAAAGGCAAGCGGCGACGGTGGCGACGGCGGCAGCAGGTGACTGAGGCACATCAATCCTCAAAATAAATTGAGAATTTGATCAACCCACTCCACTGATTCAAGTCAATTCAACTAAACTCAATTCAATTTCAAACATAAACAACAGAAAAGTGGGCATAATAGGGATTTTACGAGGGCTACCTTTAAAAAGGTGCAAGTTTGAAAGACCCACAAAAAAAAGTAAAAAGTCAAAAAAGGAGAGAAAAAGGCGGACAGTCTTGTATCGAAGGCAGAAAATAACAGTCTATTCCTCCTCTCCTCCTTCAGGTGCACAAAACAAAGAAAGCTAAAAAGGAAAGAAACCTCTCTTTCTATCCCTTTCTCTTTCTCAATATATCTATCAAATCCAATATATTTCATTTATGCTCTCCGAAAAGAAAAGAAGATAAACGATTACACATACACAGAAGATCAAATCAGGAAAAGAGAAACAATAGTGATCAAATCAGCCGTGGGTAGAAGGAGATATGTCGTGTTCGTCGTCATCGGGGTCAGAGGAGGACGATGAGGGAATCGACTCTTACAGGAAAGGAGGCTATCACGCCGTGAGAATCGGCGATCCGTTCGCCGGTGGCCGATACATCGCCCAGAGGAAGCTCGGGTGGGGTCAGTTTTCCACCGTGTGGCTTGCGTACGATACTCGAACCTCTGTATGTTTCTCTCTCTGTTTTATGTGTTTTTGATTCGTTTCAGTGTTTTGTTATTTTTTATTTTTTGATTGATTTTGCGTGAAATCTCTGTTGTATAGTATTTGATTTTCTAGATTGTAGCATTTTTTTTTCGAAGCTGGTTATTTTTTTTTAACTATGTGGGCATACGTGTACTATATGAACAAACCTGAAATTTTTGTTGGGTTATGATTTTTTTTTGGATTTGATTCGTTTTATTAATGTTTATATAATTATTTTTTTTTTAGTTTTTGGATCCTGGTCTGTACTTTTAATGGAGAGATCTTCGCTTGTTAATACATATGAGCCTCCATTTTCCTTGTGTATTAATGGGGTGGTTACATTTAATGATGGAGTTGTAGATTGTTTATTTATCAATCGTATTATATTCCTTTTTGGTGCTTGACCGTTTACCCTGCTCGAGGTCTTTCTTTTTAAGGAAGTTAGTTTCTTACTTCTATTTTCAATCGTTTTCTCCTGTTTTATTTTGAGGCTGGGGGCGATGAGATCCATGTGTATGTTAAAAAGACATGTTGGCTTGTATTTATCTGGACAAAAGAGTAGCTTATTAATTTTTTTTTCATTCAGTAGATTTTTTTGGGTGTCTTGACAAATGTTCAACTTTCATGTGTTCTATTCTGGTGCTTGTCTCCATATATTCTTTATGAAGCGATATATCCATTCAAATAACAAATGCATTACAACCTTGTTCTCTGGAATGAGTAACCATTTTATAGAATATTGTTATAACAAAAATTTGGTTAAAGGGAACCAAGGGGTGCTAACCTGAAACAAAGTTAATGCTTATGAGAAAGAAATTCAATACGATCAAGAATGTGTAACTCATTTTATAGAATATAATGATAACATAATCTATAAGCAATAATCTCTTAAGGCGTGCATTCTCCTTTCCCTAATAATTGTTTTAACTTTTCATCCTTACGTTTTTCTTTCTTCAATTTTTTTTCTTTTTCAAGAGTTACGTTGCTCTCAAGATTCAGAAAAGTGCGCAACAATTTGCTCAAGCTGCACTTCATGAGATTGAAATGCTTTCAGCTATTGCTAATGGTGATCCCTCAAATTCCAAGTGTGTCGTGAGGCTTATTGACCACTTTAAGCACGCAGGCCCAAATGGGCAGCATTTATGCGTGGTCCTTGAGTTTCTTGGTGATAGCTTACTCCGGCTGATCAGGTATAACCATTACAAAGGGCTTGAATTGAACAAAGTCAGGGAGATTTGCAAATGCATATTGATCGGCTTGGATTACTTGCATAGAGAACTTGGTATAATCCACTCTGACTTAAAACCTGAAAATATTCTTCTCATTTCCACCATTGATCCTGCCAAGGATCCAACCAAGTCTGGGCTCATCCCAATTCTTGAAAGGCCTGAGACGAACCTAAATGGTGGAGTTACCATGAATATTATCGAAAAGAAGTTGAAAAGGAGAGCAAAAAGGGCAGTTGCTAAGATATCTGGAAGAAGATCTTCAATGGGAGGAATAGGTGCTCCAAATTCTGAGAGAAATCTAGATGGCATTGATATGAGGTGCAAGGTTGTGGATTTTGGAAATGGATGTTGGGCTGATAAGCAGTTTGCAGAAGAAATTCAAACAAGGCAGTATAGAGCTCCTGAAGTCATCCTTCAGGCTGGGTACTCCTTCTCTGTTGATATGTGGTCATTTGCTTGTACAGCCTTTGAGCTTGCTACTGGTGACATGCTGTTTGCTCCTAAGAATGGAAATGGCTATGGTGAGGATGAGGTAGGATGGTTTTGTCTCTACTTTACTTTTGTTAATTCATTATTCCATGCAATATGCTATTGATATTGCGGACAGAATTCAGAATTGTTATTTGACGCCATATTGACTGCCTTAAATTATAATGCCAGAAGATAGGAGTAGAACAAAACAAATGAAGGACATAATGAAGGGTTGTTGGAAAGATAATGAAGATATTCTATGTACATGCTATACTCTTAAATTAATATTGGTTTCTGTTGTTCTTCATTCATGTTATTATTGATTATTTGGGCTGATCGAAGTATTGAACCCATGGGCCAAGTCCACAGTAAATCCATCTGTATGGCAACGTCTACATCCCCTTCTCTGCTTGTGTGTCTTCTCCTTTTTTCTTTATTGGTTTTCATGGTGGAATAGGCAAATGATATAGGGTGGGCGGTAATAGAAGAACGCATTGTGATAACAATGTTGAACTATCTTAGATAAATTAAATTAATTAGATGGATCTGGAGTGAACTCTAGGTTTATATACAGAATGGCGTATTTTACGGTATATGTTTCATTGTATTAATGTATCGTAGCAGATCGATAACCACTTGACAACTACACTGAAATATTTGAAATTGATCTAGTTATTAAAGCTCAAATTGTTATTTAGCCAGTAAAATCATCATGCATGATGAGTATGCCTCGGAATTGGATGTTTTTGGGGAAATATCGTCTTTTCTTTTTCTTTTTCATTTTTTTTCCTGGAGCTGTTTATATTGTGTCGTTGTCTTCACCTCCCCCCTCCCAACCACAAGAAAAGAAATAAGGAAGACATTTAATGACACTATTTCATTGCAATGGCTTCAGGATCACCTTGCCCTTATGATGGAACTCCTTGGAAAGATGCCTCGAAAGGTATGCACAACGTTCCATTAACGCCCTCTGTTGGTTATCCAATTATGTTGGTACCCATTTCTCTTTTATGATTGCCCAATCAGATCGCCATCGGAGGAGCTCGATCCAAGGATTTCTTCGACAGGCATGGGGATCTAAAGAGGATTCGGAGGTTGAAGTTCTGGCCACTTGATCGTTTGCTGGTTGATAAATACAAGTTCCCTGAGACTGATGCCCGTGAGTTTGCAGAGTTTCTCTGTCCGATATTCGATTTTGCACCAGAGAAGCGACCAACCGCTCAGCAATGTCTGCAACACCCATGGCTTAACCTCGACTCAAAATGAGATGCAAAATGAATCTAATGTGGAAAGATTGGGTGTTGGGATGAGTGAAATTCAGATTAAGGTGGGTAAGTGAAGCAGGGATCAAAGGGTGTTGGCGCAGCCATGCCAATTTCAAGGCCCTTCCTCCGAGTATTGATGTGATTTTTTTTTTCACATTTTCAATCAGATTTATTTTTTGATTATTGATTAACTACAATGTAAAATAGTAACGATTATTATGAGGAAATGACATGGGCAAGAGAATCTTTAACTGCAAAAGACCTATACACTGATGGATTCAGCTCTATTCAGAATAGTAAGCATCTATATGTTCATGTCACAATTGTTGTCAACATTCATGATTTATCTGTAAAGGGAAGTACAAATCTTCAAAACATTGCTGTTTGGGTTTCTCAATCTCCTTGTCACCTATCTTTGAATTACCTATTGCTGGATCCCTCTGTTCATAAGGCTGATCTATGGAGTATAATGAAAATGCTTCTCTTCATTGGTCGGTATTGTGCAAACGTTAGCATTCAAGAGGCTACTGACAATACACCTCTACGAACGACCTGCATCGATCAAGCAGTGGGTTGAGGGATGGCATTGGGTTGTTGTGGAGTTGAACAAATCCACCTCAAGCTTGAAGTCCATCTCAGGAAGAACAAACTTAATCGTCATCGTTCGCTCATGGAATAGCCCCATAGTTCAGCTGCCATACTGTTGCAGCTACCCAAGTCCACTTGGAAACCCTTAATCCAGTTCCCACCAAAAAAAACCACCTGCACCCGCTAATTTTTGGGGGCCTCACATAGAACCATCAGTATTAAATTTGAAAAATCACGCTTAGGGAGAAGACCAACTGACCAGAATGCAAGATTGTTTGACTCGAGACTTAGGCTTGTAACAAAATAATGGTTGTGGAACTTATTTCACCAGGATGTTTGTAATGCTACTTTGAAAGCCTTTCCCAACCAAAAACAAAAAAACACTTAATAGTTGACGGAAGAAATGGAAGGAATGTTTTTTTTTAGTAGTATGTTGGCTTACCAATATGCAACTCATATTTTCAATTTTTACAATTTTTCATTATATATTTTATCATAATGTTTTTGTTTATGAGTTGCTTAAATGTAATTTAAATAATCAAAACTTAAACTTTATTGATTTAAGTTACATTTAAACAAATGTTTAAACAATGTCATATCCAACCTTACCCTTCCACATACAATAAAATTATAATTGACGCAAATTCTCTAAATGTACTCGTAGACTTATACAACATGTGTGAAAGCTTACAAGCGTTTCCCTTCGTTCAAAAACACACTAACAAGAAAAACTAAAATATCTCTCGGTCAAACTTTTTTTTAAATTCATTTGTTTTTCAAGAAAATATTTTATCTTTAAAAGCATTCATAACTTCACATGTATTTCGCATGCAAAATGATTTGCTAATTTGACTGTTGTGGATGACAAGATATCATTTAATGTATTAAGCCAAAATGCAAAGTGAACATTTTGTAGCAATTGAAAATGTGATGAACATTTTTTGACTAAAGTACATGCTGCATATATCATAAAACTCTTTTTACTGTTTGATGACTATTTTCTTAAAATATTTTACCTAAAAATATAAGATAGTTTATTCATAATTAAAGAATAGAAAAAATGATATATTTGACTCATATAAATATTTAATTGAGTGATTATCTATTTTGTACTTCATTTCTTTTATAAAGACATCATAAAACTGTTTCACTTAGAACTTCACAAAGGAATTGCTTTAAGATTTTAAACGCACACAAAATAAAATAATTTTAATTAACTAAAAAGTGTTTATTTTATTAAAAAAAACTTTTTAAAAACTGCAACAAATGGAGAAACATGAAAAGTGCTTATTCAGCAAAAGGTAAACTATAAATGATTTGAGATTTGTGATAGTAAGAACTAAGAACAATTTTTTAGTATTTATTTCCTTTTTATTTTAAAGAAAAAACAGGAGAGAAAAGAGATTCTGTTAGATTTTGCTCTTTTTTCACACCATAACTATGATCATATTATAACGAAGCAAACTCACCTAAATCAGTAAAAAAAATTAAGAAATGGGAATCTAGAATGAAGACGAAAATAACATCACTACATTTATTCTCATAAATCCTGAATTTCAATATAAGCAAAAACAAAAGTTATAAAATAACTTGCTAAAATACAACAAAAAAGACATATCACTCTTTTGTACATCTATCAACAGCACAAAAAAAAAAAAACAAAAAAAAAAAACAATTGAATCTGCAACAAAGCAGCAAAGTACTACCTAATTTATTGCATCCCTCTCTCATCTAAACTTCAATCATGGTAGCCACTTGTCACCACAATAGGCATGACGATTATGACTGCATGACCTTATTTTGCCTGATACATGTTGGAGCCTTGAACTCCTGGCATTTCCAATTGGAATCGCACCGTCAGTAGAAGGGTCCAGGGAATACAAGGGCATACTACCAGCAGTAAGATTTCCCTTTTTCTTTTCTGTCAATTGAGAGCTTTTAGTAATCATCTCTTCTTTAAGACTGACTTGATCCCTATAGGTGCAAATCCTTAAGGGCAACTTTTTTAGCTTCACTCTCCCCCTCCTTTTGCCAGGGGACTCGTATCTTCCCAAGTTTTCTCCTTTGTGTGACTTCATTCTGCTTCCCCATTATCCAACTCTAATTAGCCATCTTTCTCGTATTTAGATGCCTTTTAATCTGCTTTAGTTGTGCGTACCTCGTGGCTGGAGGTTTCAGAATCCACTTCTCCTGAAACAGCATGTCCATTGCATATAGAAGCTGGGCTTCCTCCCAGTACTATACCCCCTTGGGAGATAGGTGATGAGCTTTTAGGTTTCTTATGCTTATGACCTTTCAACTCAGAACTTGAAGAATTCTTAAAGATTCTAGGGGAACTGTTTATAGCCCGATGCAACCTACGGGCTAATTCTTCATCAGTCCTATTATTCTGAATTGGCTGGTGCTTTGTGTATAAGAGTTGAACCGGGACATGCTTTTTCAGCTTATTCCTTTTTAGGTATCTCTCTTTGCAAGCTGCCTCGTCAGAAAAGTATGCAACCAAATCTAAAGCACTCTTAGCTGCAACTACCTTTTTTGCTGCAATTGCAGCCTTCTGGTCAGCAGCAGCTCTGGCAGCCTTTGCAGCCTCAACAACAGCAAAAACAGCTGATCTTGATGCCTCCGCAATCTCCACAAGTGTAAGATTTGGGTTATTCAATTGAGAAGTCAATAGATTGTTAAGATGGGTGTCAAGTTCACCAGAAGAAGTAGAAGGAGACATCGACGAAGAAGCAACCACAGGAGGATTTGGAGCACCATTGCCGTTGGAACTCTGCTTCTTGAATCCAGCAAGCAGACGCTTCCGAGGAGGCAGAAGGACATCATCATCCAAGTGATTGATGTCACAAATATTAGCCTCCATTATTTCTCTTCCGATTTATTAAGCTCTTTAGAAGAAATGATGATGGTTCTCTACGTGGATGATACAACCGGTCCAATCACGTTCACACTACGACAACAGAAACAATAACAGATTCAGTATTAAATCCATAACTAAACCCACAACGAAATCAGACTTTTTTTGCAAAATCTGAGAAACCCATCAAAGTCTCGAGAGAATTTTCTTTTTTTTTTCTTTTCAAAATCAACATTGATTGAACCAGCTCAATTGAAATTAGATCAGAATTCATAAATGCTTCATTTGCTCCTCCATAATCCATAGAAAATAAAACGGTATATAATTCAACACCTTATGCTCCAACTAACTCATTTCGATTTCTGATCAAACAGATGATAAGATATCAATTCAGCTAAATCATTGTACGATCACATAACTAAATTAATCTAAATCTTACAAAACTAGATAAAATAAACTAGTAAAATGCAAGACCGCAGGTTTCTTTCACCTTCTCGGCAACCGAACAAAGCATAGTCGAAATTGAATTCAACAGCAGAAGCAAAAATGATCAAAACAAAAACAAAATCCAACACATGCAAACAATTGCGTACTTAAAACTCATTTGAATTCTCCAATTCCTCAAGAACATAAAACTTACGATTCAAAACAGAGAATCACATAAAAACTAACGTTAACCCATAATGCTAAGAGCTCGATTCAATCAAATTATGCAAATCAGATTAGAATTCACACATCATCACGTGAATTCAGAAAAACATAAGCCAAAAAGAGTTAGCCACGGAGTTGAATTTCTTTCATTAATGAGGAAACCATAAAATACCTGACCATATTCTTTGTCTGGTAGATAGAGAAAGAGATATTAGGGTTTTCGCAGAGAGAGAAGATGAGGAAATCTAGATTGTGCAGAAAAATAGAAGATCTTGTTTTAATTTTGTTAGTTTGTAGTGTAATATATTTTTTTGTTGGTAAGAATCCATTTTATACTGCAAATATTTGTTGTGAAATAAAAAGAATTTTGATTGGTTTTGCTTTTAGAAGCCTAGGACACAAATCGCCATTACACCCGAGTTCTTACCCAAATGGCTTTTGCTTACTCGCATTTTAACAACTGGCCCTCGTTTTGTCCTTTAACTACTACCATGCCACCTCTGTAAGGGATGAAAATCGAGTTCGACGTCATTGAGGTAAAATTTTAAATTTTAACACTTAATTAATCGAAAAAATAGTGTATATTTTTTACAAATTAAATTAAAACTCGAATTGAACTTAAAATGTTTAACTTAAACTCGGTTTATTAAAAAAATTTGAAGCTCAAACTTGCGAGGCCTCTATCCAACCAAAATTTGAGTTCAAACTCAAACCAATAAAGCTTAAGCTTGATTTATACATAACTAACACTTTAATAAATATTATTTGCATGTTAATATGCTCTATTAATTTATTATTATAAAATAATAAATATAATAAATAAAAAAATTTATTTTGAATATAATTTATTTATTAACCATATACTAATTTAATAACTTGATGATTGAGTGAAACGTTTAATTTAATTTAATTTAATTTATTTGTTTAACTATCAATCTTACTGCAATTAAATAAAATAATTAGATTTTAAAATAACAAAATCGCAATTGAATTTATATTTCTTTTGAGGAGGCCATTGAATTATAAGTATGGTTACTTTCTTTAGTTACTAATTACCTTTAATCTCAATTTTCTATTAAAAACTATTATTCATGAACACATCATAATTAATTAAACGTGTCAATTTTATATCAATTATGGATTAAATAATTCGACTTCAATTTTACATTTTTAATAATCATATTAAACAAATCAACTCCATTTTTATCCGAACACGGCTAGAACAAACTTGAATCCATTTTTTACTGTCGAATTTGAGTTTTGCTTATTCATTGATCATGACCAATATATACTGCCATGTTTATAATCTAGTTTTGCTTTGGTATTTTTCTAACGGTAAAGAGAGAGTTCGAGAAAGTTTTTACCCAAAAAAAAAAAAAACAGTTTGTGGGAACAAATTTGGTAATTTTTTTTAAAATTGTTGTTCAGTAAAATTTTATTACTACAACTTTTCCAAAAAAAACTGTAATGAAAAGTTAAAAATCTATTTTTTTGGAGAAGGGTGGATGAGCTTTTAGAATGTGTTTGATCGGATAGTTCCTAAAATTTTAATGAATTTTTTATAAAACCAAAACTATCTGTAACACTTTTCACCGATTCCTATTTAACTCCGTATATATTCAAATTACCTAGACCCTAAATCATCATTTCTCAGTATCTAGATTTCTCTCCGGGTGGTTGTAAACAATTTTTTTCTCTTTAATTTCCCTGTAACTAAAGGGGGCAATCGAGTTTCTTTTTAATGGTAATAGTAAATCCAATGTTTGAGATATTGAAAAATAATGTACTACTTGTTTTGATGAGAAAATTTTTCAAAGAATATTCTTTTTTGTCGTTGTTTTGGTAGGTTTGCCTCTGTCGAGACTCCTAATGGCTGTAATATTTTGGCAACCCAATGATAATATTATTATTAGGTTGTAAATAAAAACAATAGTTTTTTTTTAGAAAAATAACAACAGTAATCTACCGATTTAGAAAATATTCTTTGATCATCTCTTTTTTTTTCTCTCTTAACTTTCTTTTAATGCAAATTGTAATAAATGTAAAATCTCATAGCTGCTAACCAGAAAGCATCGTTTTCATATTATTTAATTAATTTTGCCAACCCAATAACAATATTATTATTAGGTTGTAAATAACAACAGTTTTTTTTTAGAAAAATAACAACAGTAATCTACCAATTTAGAAAATATTATTTGATCATCTCTTTTAACTTTCTTTTAATGCAAATTGCCGTAAATGTAAAATCTCATAGCTGCTAACCAGAAAGCATCATTTTCATGTTATTTAGTTATTTTTTTTATTACTCTTCCAATATTTGTTGCGTTCTGTAAAATTCAGAGAATTTTGGTTATCAAAATGGATATCTTTTTAATTATCTATTTCGATTTAAGAGAGATAACGAAAACGATTTAGGAGAAATTTATAGGTATTTTCGGTATTAAAGAAAAGAGATGATTTATTGCATAATCTCTTCTCATCAACGATGGTAACTAATTTTACTATAAGAATTTCTTTTAATCGAAAATACCCAATTTGGTTATGACACAAGTTTGAAAATTTTGGAGCTTGGCAATGATAAAAATCCGAGGGAATGCGCTCATGATGAAAAAGATACTAAAATGGTAGTGCTAAGAAATAGTATTGCTGGTAATTTGATGATGGCACTAAGTTATATTAAATGAGAATTTCAAATTACATAAACTTGATATTATTAAATCATTTAATCATAATTGTAGAAACTTTTTATTTTACTATTAACTAATAAGTTATTTTATTATTATAAAGTTGATGATTATTAACTAATGATTTTTTCTGTTGTTAATAAAAAATACATATTTAGTTAATAAAATGATTTATTAAAATTATATACTTTTGAACTATATTTATTTTGGTAATTTATAGTTTCATAGTACCATTAAGGTTATAATTATCAAACATTATTATTGATCACAACACATTTTCACAATGTTTTTGCAAGACAATTTACCAAACGCTACACTGAGTTTTTACAACAACACTTTTCACAACTCTTTTGGTGCCAACACTCTCATAACACTTTTAACATCAACACAACTATAGCACAATACTCCCAATGCAACCTTAGTCTATAGCAAGACCTAAGTGTATTATATTTATAGGTATCATAAAAATACCTGCAAAAATATAGTGTAATTTGTTGATTTTATCCTTTTTTTTAAAACTATTTTACCATGTTAATGTTTTGAGATGATAATATCCAGTAGGTTTATATTTGTCATTTTTCTTTGCTTTACTTTGCTGGTGTAATGAAACTATCGTACCATAACAAGAACCAAAAGCAAAGTGAAATTAGACCTAAAAGATTGATTGCAAAAATATTTTTGATTTAGGAAAATTTCCAACCAGTAACATGATGATACGTGGACACTTTTAAATGACAAAATGATAATCTTACGTTAGAATCTTAATCTTATTAGGACACTCAAGCGTATGAAAACCTTAATTTTATCAGAATGCTCCAGCTTATAGAAATTTTAGTCCTATCGTAATACTGAGCATTAAATGCTTTCCTAATTGGATTTTGCTTCAAAACTCTATAAAAAAAGTTATCATTGTCACAAATACACGTACCTTACAATCATACAACTTTCTAACATTTTTATTTTATGATTATTCTTTCTGATCACTGACTTTGTCGTTGGAGAGTCCCATCGAAGGTGATGTCACCCTAAGAGACTTTTTAGTTTACGTGTTTTTCATATGCGTACGGTCCGTGAATTAATTTGATAGATTTTCAACATTAACAATGTTAAAATATTCATGATTATGTAACTGAGTTTAGTTTATGCATGTAAATGTATTCTTTCAAGAGAATCTCACAATTAAGGGAATTTACCTTAAAACAAGTCACCATAAAAATTGTCATTATATTTAACAATAATATAAGTTTTATTTGATGGTAAATTTTTCACATTTAATAGTAAGTTCACATATTACTACAAAATACAATAATTGACTACAAGCATGTCTTGCCGTAAAATTTACATTTCTAATAATAAAAACACGTATTTTTAGTGATAAAATTGTTTTTTATTTTTATTTTTATCATTAATATTTTCATTTTTGTCACAAGAAATAGAAATTTATCACAAAAAGTGTATGTTTACTATAAAATATATAGATGATACAAATTGCCATTTTTTTCTCTAAAAAAAACACCATAGATTCCACTTTTACTACTATCAAATTTGATCTAAATTACTGTCAAATACTCAAATGTGATAATTTTGTTTTAAAGCATGGCATCAAATATTAACAAACCAGTTTTTATTTAATGTTAAAAAAGAGACAAAGATCCAAGCTTTTTGATTTAATAATCACTTTTGGTTTTTCATGTAAAAAATGAGTTGGAAACTCATTCTATCAATGTAAAAAAAAAAAAAATGGAACATAGTATTCTTGTAATTAGACAACCATGCTTGCCCCGAAAAGGGATTTTTGCAAAAGTTTGTAAAATGGATAAATGGCTCATCACATGCTACAGATTTTAGCCATGTCGCGGACCAATAAAATCGACGGCCGTCAAAAGAATAAAATCAGCTATAGCAACATTTAACTAAGCACCCATTTTTTCTTTAAAAAAAAAGAAAAAAAAAAGCACTAAAAACACGCCACATCACTCTCGGTAGTTAGGGTTAAGGTCTATCGTTATATATATATATATATATATATATATAGAGCTGGAAGTATATATATATATATATATACTTCCAGCTCACTATATCTATGCAGTGGAGACCGCCTTTTCTTTTTCTTTTTCTGTTTTTTTCCAAATACGTCGACGTTTATCAAAACCCTAAACCCATAACCAATTTTCGCATCATCAAGCAAGCAAGCCCAGTTCCATTTCTTCAGTTACATAGCTCTCGGTAGTTAGGGTTAAGGTCTATCGTTATATATATATATATATATATATAGAGCTGGAAGTATATATATATATATATATACTTCCAGCTCACTATATCTATGCAGTGGAGACCGCCTTTTCTTTTTCTTTTTCTGTTTTTTCCAAATACGTCGACGTTTATCAAAACCCTAAACCCATAACCAATTTTCGCATCATCAAGCAAGCAAGCCCAGTTCCATTTCTTCAGTTACATAGCTTTCTTTATTCTTTATCGATTTTGTTTCTATATATAGATTACAGAGACATGACTAGTAAATGACAATGTTTAATCCTTACTTTTCCTTGTTTGGTTGCTGACAAAGTGGAGGATAATAGAACTATAGAAGAAAAGAAAAGGAAATTCGAAAATGTTTTACACTTTTCGTTTTAATTACGAAGAAAATAAAAATTCCCAACATGGTAATGCACAATTAATTCCCCCCCCCCCCCCAACAGAACTTGAGCACATTCTCTTAGTAGTAATATCATTTTTCCTCCATTCTTTTCAGGGATCCAGTTGTTTGTATTTTGGGATTGACAATGATAGGAAAGATGCAGGCACAATAGGTAAGGCATTTCTTTGGCTGGTGCTGTTGTAAGCACGACCAATTACATCCAGCTTGAAGATCTATATATATCTTTTTTGCTTCAAATTTCTCTCTTCCACCCTTCTTACGTTTCTCCAGCATTTTGTTATCTTTAACTCTAAGAAATGAGAAGTATTAGCTTCGGAGGTTCTTGAAAAAATGGAAATTCTGAACATTGACGTGTGAATAATGATGTAGTTTGATTGGTAGCCATTATCGTAAACTAATAAGGCGTTTATTATGATGGGGTTGCTCAAATGCTGATTTCACCAATATAGAATAATTTGCATATCTGCTTCTGCAAATAAAGCATTTATTGTTGCTAGCTTTGAATTGTTTAGCCTTTGGGGGAATCCCCTATTCAGTTTAAGCCTAATTTAAGTTTGTGGGATGAAGTACTTTATGCTTTTGTTTATGGAAGTAGATTTCTTTGAAGGATACAACTGCACTTTTAATGTTTGGGTGCTATATTAAAATGGAAAAACCTCATTTTGGTAAGTATTAAGGTAAAATCTGCTGAGTTCAAATGTGACTTGTCTTATGAAATAAGAGATACAAATTTATGTTGGACTATTACATGCAGAAAATGCGCTGATGAGAAATGTCCATGTAGAAAGATGGACACTTTTCCCCATCAAGGGAATGATTACCACTGTTGATTTTGTCAAGTTGCTAAAACCATGGACATGTTTAGCTGCATTTATATGTTAGCATTAATACTATTCAGATTCGTAGTTTTCTTTTCCTCCATTAGTTTCTTTCTTCCATATATTGTTTGCTCTTATTTTCTCGCTTATGGGCAATCTTCCAAATGTGCTCACTACTTGAAATTGCCTTGTTGTGAGTAGGACTTATCCATTCTTCTTGGTTAGTTAGCATAAAATGGTCTTCTCATCAATAATGACTTGGCTATTGGCAGTTGTTGTTCGTGATTTATTTTACAACCAACCTGTTAGGAGGAAATATATGCAGTCCAGGTTCCTCTTTTCCTCCTTTGTTATGCTTGGGGCATGTTCTTTAATTTTGGTGTTAGTTCTCAGCTTCCCCAAATGAAGTATAGTTACAATGCTCTTTACTGACTTTATGTGCTTGTGTTTTGCGTTAAAAATTGGAAGCCCCAAGAAGTTCTTGCACTCTGTCAAAAAATGTATACTTCGGATTGCTCTTGTACACTCAAAGGTTTCCTTGAATGTGGTTGATAGTGAAAGGTGTCCTCTTATTACAATTTGAATTTGGAGTTTTGTGGATATAAGGCTTGTTTAGTTACCTCTGTTTAATCTCTATATTTAGTGACAACGTGCTTCTCCACACGCATCCTTCCTCCTCTCCGTTGTCACTCTTGATGCAAAGTTTTGGGATTGAGGATTCTAGCTCTCTTCATGAAGTAAATGCTGGTGATGGCCCACTAGAGCTTTCTGGATACATATCTGGTCCTAGTGATAGTTTGGCTATTAAGGTAGAATGACTTAATACTGTCTTTTATTTTACTGTTGGTGGAATTAATAACTATCTTCTTTGTTCCATATTTTGTATCACTTTTTTCTTATGTTGTGAATTTTTTTCTTCCTTTCCCTTGCAGGCCTTTCAATATGTCTGTATCCATGTTTCTAGCTGCATATTTCTGAATTGTGATTACATTCTAAACTTTAGGTGGGGTGAGCTGGGGGGTTAAGGGGACAGTATTTCATTAGTTTTAGACCTTCACAATGGCAGATATTAATTCAAGGTTCGTCAGCAGCGGTCCCATTCATAAATTGCTAAACGATTTGGCTACTAGTTATGAGTGTTTGGATCCATTGAAGGCTAACAATGGGTCCCAAAAAAGGAAAAGAAGCAGAACTCAAGCTGATCCGACCTACATTTTGAATTTAAGTTGTCCTTGATCTCTCTATGATTTAACCTTTGAACCATCAAAGATATGCTGAGTTCAAGGTAAAGCTTTTTCCCCTGATCATTAATTATGATTTAAATTATACATATGTAAATTTGAATTCCTTGAATGGCTTACTCTTTATAAAGCAATTTTAGTGTTCTTCATTTTTGTAAATGATTTTTTACATGGGTTGGCACTCCCTTGGTGTCTTTATAGTGAATGTACTTTTTATTTATAAGTAAAAGCAATGTTAGTCTTATTTTTCCATCCATCATCTTTTGCTTGGTTGCTCTTAGACACACCAACTTTGGAAGGTATCTCTTCAAGTTATGGGACTCAATTATGTGCCCGTTCCATTCATGATGAAATTTGGGTTTGGAGTGGTATTCAAACTTTTAAAGAGAAGAGAGAATCCATTGTTTTTCTTCCTCCATCGTGTGGGCAGTTTGGTTGTAAAGGAACAAGAGACCTTTTGAGATTGTGAAGAGAGAGAGAGAGATGGTGTACAGAAGGAAGAATATAGATAAGAGTTTTAATTTAGGATATGGGGACAATTTTGTAATTATGAAATATTATGGGTATTTTGAGTTTTCAGAATTATTATATTTTAGTAGGGTTTTTAGGATATAGTATTCAATTAGTATTTAATTTCAAGTATGGGAGTAGGACTAGGATATAATATTTGATTAGTATTTAATTTTAAGTATTGGAGTAGGACTAGGACATCTAAGATCTCTATATATAGAGATTCCTATGTTAATTTTCAAGTTAGCTTTGAATAAATAAAAAATCTGATTATTGAAATTGAATATTGTTCAATTTTTCTCAACCTTCAGGATGACTTAGATTCTCTTCCAATCCTTAGGGTGGCCTGTTTTCTATTTCTTCTTTTCATTCTTGTTCTACATTAGTTTGGTATCAAAGCCTAAACACACCGCCTAGACCCAAATCACCATGCATCCACCAAAACAAACCCTAGCCTAAATTAGTGATTTTTTTTTGCTTTCTGTGCCATAAATAGTGCTGCTACAGTTCCATGAACAACGCTTTGCCAATTATTTATTTATTTTGCTTCCTATAGTTTCTAGTTTATGTAAAAAAAATAGAAAACAAAGAGGATGATGTTCTAGAAAACATAAGGGATTATCACCAAAAGGTTCTTTTTTCTTTTATGGAGATTGTCATGTCTGATGTTCTAGAAAACATTGATGATTGGAGTTTGAAGCTTCAAATTTTGGGTAGTTCTTCAAATGACTATAGTACGGTGGATGATGCTACATGCCAAGAAACAGCATATCCTATGGATATTTATGTGGTTGTTGAGAGGAAATAAAAAAGGGCATTGGTAGATGAAGAAGTTGATCAAGAGGTTGTACTAGCAACAGTTCCTCCTTCAAATGTTGAGCAAGTTCACAAAAAGATTGAAGATATGATTGAGGCAATGGTTGAAATGCATGTTCCTACTATTGATTTGATCCTGCCTATTTAGTTTGAAGCACCTCCACAACAGACATCCGCAGCCAAATTTTTTTCATCTGGTCAAGACCGCAGTTTTTAAGAATTTCATGAATATACTTTGTTGCTTGAAGCATCATAGATATTGCTGCTTCATCACTTCAAAACTCGAGGTCGAGTTTTTTTCTAAGGGGTGGAGAATGATGGGGTACAAAAAGAAGAATAGAGATAAAGGGTTTTAATTTTGGATATGGGGACAACTTTGTAATTATGAAATATTATGGGTATTTTGAGTTTTAGGAATTATTATATTTTAGTAGGGTTTTTAGGATATAGTAAATATAGTTTTTGATTAGTATTTAATTTCAACTATCGGAGTACTAATTCCTAAAACTCAAAATACCTATAATATTTCATAATTACAAAGTTGTCCCCATATCCTAAATTAAAACCCTTTTCTCTACCCCATCATTTAACCACTATAAAGGCCATCATGTGTCTTAAAAGTCGTCTTCCACTCATCTCTTGGCCTAATACAAATCTGATGATATCCACTACGCAGGTTAATTTTTCAGAACCACTTAGCTCCTGCCATCAAATCCAAAACATCTTCAAGACTAGGTATGGGAAACTTATACTTAATAGTGATTTTGTTGATGGCATGACTATCTAAACACATTCTCGAGGAGCCATCTTTCTTAGGGGTTAACAAGGATGGATAGCGCATGAACTAAGACTCCCTCGTAGGAATCCTTTATTCAAAAGTCCCTCCACTTACCTATTCATTTCAGCACGATTCTTAGGATTCATGTGATAATATGGTAAATTCGGTTATTAGGATCCTGGGACTAGATCAATGGCATCTGGAGGTAACTCCTCAGAGTTACATCTTGAAATTTAGACAATAGTTACCTCAGGAGGTAGGTCAGCATGTACCCGAACTAACCTCCCTAGCCACTAAGGCTAACACTAGACCAGACTCTTCACCCTCTTTCTCGAACTCCCTATATGTTCGTACTAGGTGTATCGAATGAAGATTGACAATTTAACTTGTTGTCCCTTTCCTTAGGTCTTGCGGGTTTTAGGGTGATGCTCATACCATTATGCCTAAACACAAAGGTATTTTCCTTTACATAGTTAGTCGTATCTACGTCATAAATCTAAAGACAACCTAATAACAGAGCAACATCCATAGGTGGGACATCACACCACACATCTCCTACCTACTCTCCCATCTGTATATGATCCTGACACCTCTCTGTAATAGGCAAGGAAGTCTTATTTACCCAAGCTACCCTATATGGTTGAGGATGTAGTTCTGGCTTAAGTTTTAATTTGGCAATAGCTGACTTAGCCATCACATTTAGACAACTACCTCCATCAATGACGATCTTGCACACCTTATCACCGCACTTGAGGAAAGTGTGAAAGAATACTGGTGCGCTTCCAATCATCTTTATCTGCAACAAGGGCTAATAATATGCGTATCATGACTCCAACTACAACACCCTCTTCGTATTCATCATCCTCTCCATCATTATGCCTTTCATATTCTTCCTCAAGGGGCTCCACTACACCATCATCATCATCCCCCTTTCTCTGTGGCCTCTTATCCTCCTACCCCTAATTGGATTAGCTCTCTGGTTAGGATTGGTGTTACCTCTTATCCGTGAGACTCCACTAGACCTAGGCTATCGGAACTCCTCGGCTTGAGAAGTCCCACATCGCTCGTTAGATTGTCTAAAGTAGTCTTCATATTTGAAAGCCAATTGAAAGGCATCGTGTAATGATTCGGGGGATCGCAAAGTAACCTATCTCTTGAGATCAAATCTTAATCCATTGATAAATTTAGAGACAAAAATCGTTGCCTCTTACTATAGGTTACACTTCAACGTGAATTCCTCAAAGCAGTTAATATATTCACCTACTGTAGAAGATTGCCTCAAGTTTAGCATCTTATCCACCTACTGGCTTCTACAATAGTGAGGAAGGTATTTCTCTTTCAATCTTCTTCTCATCTCATGCCACGATGTGATAAGTTCATCTCCATGGTTCTTGTGGACTGTCTGCCAATATCAATCAGCAAATCCTACTAACTTCATCCTAGCAAAACGGGCTCGAATCTCATTCGACATATCATGCCAATCAAATAATTTCTCTATCTGAGCTAACCACTCTAGGAAGACAACTGACCTAGCTTACCATCAAAACTAGGGACTTCTATCTTAACCTTTTTAGTAAGGTCAGTGAACTCAGTCGGAGGGTTCCTAGGCTGGTCATAAACATTAGGTTGCTCGTAGTGCCTAGGTGGGTCAATGTATTGTCTACGTGGCTCCAAAATATTGCCTAGGTGGTTCATAATAGTGCCTAGGTGGAGCAACATAAGGTTTATCGTGTGCTCTATTATGAAACGAACCCTCATGGACAAAACATTCTCCAATTGGAGCATTCTCTAAAGTATCCCTATCATTGGCAACTGAAATTGGATCTACTTGGGTGTGTGTTTCCCTATTGTTTTGACCCGTTGTCTCCATAAAGACAATGCCCCGTGTGAGGACATTCATGGGTATCCCTAAAAGACGTACGGGTCATTCCTGGATCTCCACTCCTGATTCCATGGGACATTTAGGTGAAGGGTATTGGAGTAGCACTAGGACATCTAAGATCTCTATATATAGATATCCCTATGTTAATTTTCAAGTTAGCTTTGAATGAATAACATAGAAGATTATTGAAATTAAATATTGTTCAACTTCTCTCAATCTCCAGGTGGCCTAGCTTCTCTTCCAATCCCGAGGGTGGCCTGGTTTCTATTTCTTCTTTTCATTCTTGTTCTACATCAGAGGGAGGGTAGCTTTATTAAAGAGGTTTGATTTTATCTCCTTATTCTTTTGTTAGAGAGGATTTTTTTTGTAAATGAACTACATTTCATAGAGTTCATAGAATCTTCTACTTCCTTTGCATATAGACGGCCCCCTTGGTGCATTATATATATATAAAAGCTTTTTACTTATAAAAAAGAAATGTTCTCTTTCAACTAAAAATTCTGTTTGGGTTCCTTACTAAGATTCAGGACTATAAGATTGTACATATGTTTTGGTCCGTTATTCCACTTGTGAGCAGGAAAAAGAAAACAATAAGTAAAAAATTCTTCCTAGAAATTTTCTTTACTTATAAAAAAATGTCTTATTACAACCTTTTTTCTATCTGTGTAAGTTTCTGCATAGCCTTATTAATCTGCCTATGTTGGTGAACTAGGGATCTCAACTGGAGTGCTCTTTCTCAAAGCATCTTTGGGAGATGACTTATTGTGTGTTGGGAATTACTTGGGTCATGGCCCATTCTATCCATGAGGAGATTTGGGCTTGGAGTGAAATTAAAGCTTCTAAAGAGCCGGAGAAGGTTTTTACATTTATTCCTCTCTATCTTTTGGTCGATTTGGAAAGAGGGGAACAAGAGGACTTCTGAGTGGTGTAGAGAGCTCAATTGATACCAGTAAAGTAGATAGGTAAATACCCTTTGTTTTTGGTCTAAGAGGAATTGTTTTGAAATGAGGAAGAGTTCCTAGATTTTGACTTACTATTGTGTTGATAGTCCTTTTGTAAATGGGTTGCATCCCTTTGATGGTTTTTATACAAATAATTATTTATTAAAAGAAAAAAGGATTAAATAATAAAAAGGACCTCTCAGTTATTATTTGTATCTCAAAAGTAATGTGTCCAGGATCAGAAGTGCATTAACTTAGTTTGAAATCTAACTGCAAGCTAAGAAATACAGTAATTATATTGAAGATTCTGAATCTTGATTTTTTTCTTTTTAACCTTCTACTCTGCAGCTCAACAATTATCATATGCGAGCTTTATTAGACAACTCAGGGTCAAACTTTTCTGAATATTGAAAGGGCAACTTTCATGCTCCGATTAGTCTATGACTGTTACCTTGTATCATGTCTAGATCAATAGTATTGTCAAAATCACTTTGAATGACTGAACCTTTTTCATTAAGGATATCAGGAATAGCACATGGGAAAAAGGATTGAAGATATTCATGCTCTTTTTTGTAGTAGCATAATATGGTGTGGCATAATGTACCTATATAGGTACTTATTTATGTCCTTTGTGTGGTATGGTTTATGAGGTTAATCTAATAGTTGTGTAGTTGCTGCTAAAGAGACATCCGCAAAATTGTTTAACACCTTATATCTTTAATTTTTGAATTTTGGATTCATTTTTAATTTATATGGTCAGAAAATCTTAAAACTTTGGCTACAACTTGTTTCTCTCTCTGTGCTAGGATTGGGAACCAATACATACCTTTATCAAGAAGGCCATTCAGCATCTCTGGAGGGAAGATATAGTTTGTGGTATACTCTCATCCTAGGAAATTGTCTACTACAAATTGTCATATAGATATATTGGCACCTTGAAATTTTTAATAACTTTTGAGATGTTTGTTGTAGAAACCTTTGTTTGTGCACCTGATATATTAGGAAATGATGATATGCGTGAGGAAGGTGACAACATCATATCAGTGGAAGAAGGTACCATCCATTTTTGATGTTGTTGTAAATGAAGTTTGAGACCACACCTACGGGTATCTTTTAAATGTTATCCAAATAGTATGCTTCATGAATTTGGATATCCTTCCTCATTGCTAGATTATTTTCACTGCAGATTTCACAGATATCTCAGAATTTGCAAGAAAGAAGTGCAGGATACAAAATCATCAGACTTCTCCCCACCTTCTGTATGCCCCTTTGGATGAGCTAAACAAAGATGGTGACTATTTGTTCAACAGGGAGCATGAAAGCATTCCATTTCGGGAGTTTCACAAGAATACGATGGGATTCAAAGAGCAACAAACTGAGGCTGAATTTCTTCACCAGACCGACTATTCTTTCCAACCATGGGATACATTGACCCAAAAGGATGAAAAGTGTCTGTGGACAACTTATGACAGCGACTTCTTGGGGAATAGTTTCACTGCTGCAGGAAGGTCCAATATTTTAAAGTCACATTCGACTAACGAGTCCCTTAAGGTTGAGCACAGTTTGAGGAATGGATCTGCAGGAGGTGCATCATATTTTGATTTTCATGAATTTAACAATGAATCAGAGATCAGCAAGGATATCGAAAAACCTTTTCTGCATTGTTGCAACTCATGGGGGAGCCTGCCACTAGATGGGGCTATACTGCATGTGAGAATGGATTTGAATCTCCCATTGATGTCTTGAAGACCAAACAGAAGTGGGTTCGCTCCAATGAAAAATCCAATATCCCACAAGTTGGTGTTAGGAACATGAGCTTTGATGGTTTTTCAAGGACTCTGTGGCAGGATGAGGCATCATCTTCTCAGCAGCATGCCAGACTCATTGCAAAAGGTGACTTGGCTGCGGATTCTAATTTTTTCTCTAGAGCTTCTGCAAAGTCCTTTCCATCTTCTGGAGATCTAAATGATTAGAAGAAATTTGATTCAGCTGCACAACTGGTGAATTCTGGTTTTGGTCATCAGTCTTCAAGTTCTCAGTGGTGCTCTTTAGATCCTTTATTTCAAACTTCATGTTGGGATGTTGAACATTTCACCAGTATTAATGTATTTGGAGGGAGATCCATATGGCATAAGGAGGCTATCCATGGGAATTTTGCAGATGACAAAGATAAGGATTGTAGATTTAGTTACGATATTATGTCAAAGAGCTCCAGCCAAGAAAATTGCATCCGAAGTTGCACAGACAATTGCTTTGATTTTAAGGATTATGCTGATTCTGGTGAAGATTTCAGAAAATTCCTTCAAGGACAAAATCTACGTGATAAATTTTCTATGGGCCATTCTGCTGTATTAATTGATGAGACGGACTGGTTATGTCACTCGAGTGGCAAAGATTTCACAGGCTAAAATAGGGTACCTAAATTAATACAATGCCAATAAGAATTTGCATGAATACAATCTGGATTCATACCTTTTACTGTAGTACACAGTGGTTTCATAGGGTAACACGGTCACTATCACAATAATTGTTATGTGAAGGGCATGCATCTGTAGACAACTTCTTGAGTGTGATGCCTATACACACGTGTACACATAGGCATGCATCTGTAGACAACTTCTTGAGTGTGATGCCTATACACACGTGTACACATACAAAAATATTCATCTTTAGAGAAATCTTCTGCAAAATTTTGGCTGTTTTTGTTACATGGGCATCATTTATCTTTTACAGCATGCTGCTGATGAAAGGATTCCGTTGGAAGAACTTCGTCAAAAGGTAGAACTGTTCTGGTTAAATTTGTGGAAGTGTTTTCTATTGTGACTTATGGGAGAAGTTGAATACTTAGGTTATATCTGGGGAAGGGAAGAGGATCACCTATTTGGATGCCGAACAAGAGTTGGTACGTTATCTTTGATGCTATATGAGGTTTCCCTGTTGGCCTGATGCTAACAGGATTTTCCTTTTTAAAGTCTAAGGAATCTAAGATTCTTAAGTTTAACATCTGATTATGACAGATCCTGCCAGAGATAGGGCTTCAGTTACTGCAGAATTATGCTGAACAGATAAAAGATTGGGGTTGGATCTGCAACATTCATGTACAAGGCTCAAAGTCCTTCAAGTAAGTAATTTGTTTATCTCTATCTTGCAAAGCTTTCATACTTGGTGATTATCTATTTGAATGAACTCAAACATTAGTCTCATGGTAAAATAAATTTAGAATTCTTCATTAGTTGCAAAATGAACTAAGGTACGGTTGTTGGTGGCCAAAACATCATGTGTTTATATGCTTGACAATGTTAAAAATGCTCTATGGAGATCTATTGTTACTCATTCCTTCATAATTTTTATCTTCAGAGACAACATTGATGTCATTCATTTTCTCTGATTTGAAGTTTTAAATTTTAATTGCATCTGCAGGAACTTAAGTGTTCTCCACCGGCAGCCAACTGTTTTCACACTTCTTGCTGTGAAACACTGTCACTTTTTTAAAAAAAAATTCGTTTGTTTAAACCTTTTGCAATTTTAAAGCATGTAGGACATAAGTTCTTCATCTATTTCTTTCATTTATTGGACTCGAAGTTGGAGACTGATTCATTGAAATATATTGCTGTTTTGTGTTCACTTTTTAGGTGCAACACAGGCTTGCCTGTTGTAATGGGCATTTGATTATTGATATAATCAATCATTCTATTTGAATGCATGCAGGTACCCTGCATTTTAGGTATCAATTTATCTGATGTAGATCTTCTAGAATTTCTTCAGCAGGTAAGACAGGTACCCTCCCCACACTTTCTCTTTTTTATTTTTAAATTTCTTACTCAACATCCAACTCTGGTCTGTATTGAATTCTTAGCTTGCTGATAAGATGGATGGTCAACAATGCTTCCCTCTGTACTTCGAGTCCTTAATTTTAAAGCATGCAGAGGTACACGCTTAATGTCCCCAAAAAGATGCTAGCCATGAGGCATGACTAATGTGTGATTAAAGGTTGTTCATGCGTTTTTAAGTTACTCTTTACTCAAGACACCATTGTGTTGATTATTGCATAATTATCCGGTGAAAATACTCTAATGTGGACTGGCATTACTAGGAATTCAGACTTCTCTCCTTTTACCTCGTGTATTAGGACTTCTTATACATCCTGCTTTATCTTTTTATTGTCCGATCTCCTTTTTTGTGTCTGAATCAAATTTTTCTTATGTCACAAACTTCTCTAACTTTTCTCATTATATCACTATCAAGGTGCAGTTATGTTCAGAGATTCTTTGTTACCTTCAGAATGTTCTTTGATTGTTGAAGAGCTAAAGCAGACCTCACTTTGTTTCCAAGCAAGTTAAAAGCTTTTGAGAGACCTTTAACTATAGAAGTGACTGCCCATTTATTTTGTGTGGGTGCGCGTAAGAGATTTTTTTAGCGTCCTTTTGAATGACTGGAGTTTGTTCTGCAGTGTGAGGGTCTTTTTAAAGATCTCAATGCAAAAAGCAGCCCAATCCTTTTATATGATGGATGTTACTTCAATTTCACCTCTTTCATGTTAACTGGTTTCAACTTTGCATTTTCCAGATGGAAACACCAAAGGATGTTCAAGAGAAATTTGGCCGGACTGTCCTTGAGAAATACTTGCTGTGATGAGTGCATTATGGGCTTATATGCAATGTGGTATTATTTTCCTGGATTCGGAAATTCATTACAAATTAGAGGGAATGAAAATCTGGAGACTTTAGTTGGTTTTACCCCTTTCTGTTAGGTGCTTATGTACTATTTTTTAGAGCCTTAATCACTGCTCAGTTGACATTCCAATTAGAATCATATAAAAGGAGAAGGAGGGGGCCTTCAAGCATAAGTAAGTTATTTTAAAATACAATTATGTGCCAAAGCAACATTTTTACAATACTATGCTCTCAACGGGATTAGAACGGATAAAAGCAGATGGTTAAGCAAACTCTCTGTCCAATTTGTTTTTTTGCATAAGCAAGATATATAACTAATAATTTTAATATACGTTCGCGAGTTCAATGCATATAAACCTTATTAAAATAAATTTTTTTTTTAATAGGCTTTATAAAACTAATGGTTACAATAGTTTTTCCAATTGATCAAATTGGTCCTCAAGCTTTTAATCCCGCATGGAAAGAACTCTTACTTAAATGTGATAGGTGGTCAAATTGTTTTTATCTTTCATGAAAATAACTTAAAATTAAAAAAGATTTGATTGGAGTTTAATTTGACAATTTTTTTAATAAAAAAAATAGGAATTAATTCAATCGAAATGACAAATATTGGTGTTGTTAAGCCGTATAAAAATTATTTGAGGCATTATCTATAATATATGTAATATGTATACAAAAAACGTCTTAATAAACTAGAATTTTCACCAAACAAAAATATCTTAAACGAGGTAATTCTGATTCTATAATTATTTGGGTTATATAAAACCCAATCTTTAAAGCCTAAATAACAAAGCTCACATACTAAAAATTTAATGTAAAAAATCTAATCAAGTTAAGTATAGTAAACAAACTTAAATTTTAAGATTATCTACAATTAAAATGAACATTTAGGCATGCATTTCCACACATGTACAAGTATTATTCAATAGTTGAGTTTACATTTCTTAAGGTATAAAATATTTATTAGACAATAAATGTATTTAATAGTATCTTTTCTTTTCCTCTTGAAATTAGGAATTTGTATAAGTAATTGTTTGACAAAAAAAATTCACTACTTGATATAAAACAAGTTATTTTTACAATAAATTATAATGTGATTAAATCATTAAATTAATTTATTAGTATACTCAAATATTTAAGATTTAGTTTTACTATATATAAGAAAGTAATTTATAGAAGAAAAAAAAAATCATATAATTATTTGGACAATATAAAACCCAATCTATAAAACCCAAAATAACAAAGCTCACTCAGTAGAAGTCTAATGTTAAAACCCTAATCAGGTTGAGTTTAATAAACAAACTTAATTATAAGAGTATCTATAATTGAAAAATTCAATTATAATTAGAAGAACATTTAAGTATGCATTTCTACACATGTAAAAATAGTGTCTCACCGACTGATATTCACTAGACAAAATACTCGTACTTAATAATTATCTTTTCTTTTTATCTTAAAATTAGGATTATGAAAAAAATTATTATGTTATATAAACAAGTTCTTTTGTGAAAAAATAAATTATTATGTAACTAAATCAGTTACATTAGCTTTTTAGTTTCCTTAAATAATTAAGATTTAGTTTTATTTTATATAAACAAGTTGTTTTCGAAAGAAAAAAAATAATTATTCTATACAAAAAAGTTTTTTCATGAACAAGTAATTAATTTATAATTAAATTAATAAAAAAATTTGTTACACTTAAATTTAGGATTGACAAAAAATTCTTTCACATCAAAAGGAGACTATTGTACTACTGTTTAACTTTATTAATGATTAGCTGAGCAAAATAGCAAAAAATTGTGGTCATTTTTTTTAATTTACCTTTCCTTTACATGCCAAAAATCTTAAAAGGAAGATGAAAATTAAATTAAAGAAATATTATTTCATAATTATTTTAAATAAAAATATATTGAAACATAGATCAATAATGAAAAGATCTAATACATTCAGTTTTACGGTGGCCCAATTCAATTTTTATTGGTGCCCAATGCCCTGCTTCCTTTGGTACACCTTTTAAGGTTTGTGCGGTTGTGCCCAATATGTTCAAGGCGGTCGGCAGATAAAGATTTTTTTTTTATGTACAGAACCTTCCCAGAGAGAGAAAGAAATAAAGAATTAAAGATATCTTCTTCTTACCAAAACCGATCTCTCCGCCTCTCTTCTCTATCCAATTTCCTCCCTCTCCTCTATTCTTTCTTGGTCTCACTCTCTCGTTTCCCTCTCTCCCTCTTGAAAATTTTATTTATATTTTCTCTCTTTTGGCGTGGAGGAAGAGATCCATGGGCAAAGAGAGATTCTATCAAGGTGTGGCCGGAAAATGCCGTCCGGCCACCATCAACCACCACTCTGTCCTCAAATTTTTGGTAAAGAAATAAAGAAAATAAAGATCGGGAGAGATGATCTCTCTCCTCCTCTCTTCTCTCTCTCCGATTTCCTCCCCCTCCTCCTCTATTCTCTCTCGGTCTCAGTCTCTCGTTTCCCTCTCTCCCTCTTAAAAATTTTAGTTCTGTTTTCTCTCTTTTGGTGTGAAGGAAGAGATCCATGGACGAAGAGAAATCCTACCAAGGTTTCCGGAAAATGCAGTCCGGCCACCACTGTGTCCTCAATTTTTTGGTAAATTCTTCCGTACCTCCTAACTCCCCATTTATACACATTTAAATGTATTTCAAAACCAGTTGATTTATTTTTATATAGCTCAAACGGAAATCTATAAAATAAAACATGGGATATTTCTGATTTTTTTGTGGGGCTGATTGAGTTAATTGTTGTTGGATTTCTAAGTTGAATGTAAATCGAAAAAAATGTATGTATAAATGTACGATTTTTGAATGACTAGTATTGAAAATCACAGTAATCCTACCCCAATTCCTAGTTTTCATGATCACGATCTTTCCTCTCAATATGACAACATTCAGTTTCTTGTTTCTCGAAGCTGTTGTGATCGATATAAAAACACTTTATTTTGTTTTTTTTCTTCTTGAAATTATACTGTCTTGGGAGAAAGAATGAATTGTAGGGAGTGAGAATGAGTTATAGTGAGCTTAGTTCGGAGGTTTGTTTTCTAAAGAAAGATTTATTCTGAATTCTAATTCTAATCGAATTCCATGTTGGCAAAGATTGTATTATTTTGTTCCTTCAATGCTGCATTTCCCTTGGTTTTTTTTATAGGAAAGGCATTCTGAATTCTAATTGCAATTGAATTCATTCTTGGTAACATTATATGTTTTGTCCCTTCGGTGATGCCTGTCCATTTTGTTTTTTGAAGAAAGACATATTATGAATTCTAATTCAAATTGAATTCCATGCTGACAAAGATTGTATTATTTTGTACTCTTCAATTTTCTAGAGGAAAGGCTAATTCTGAATTCTTATTGCAATTGAATTCATTAAGGGAAACATTGTATTTTTTTGTCACTTCGGTGGTGCATGTCCCTTTGTTTTTCTAAAGAAAGATTTATTCTGAATTCTAATTGAATGCCATTGTGGTAAAGATTGTATCATTTTGTCCTTTCGGTGGTGCTTTAATTTGGTTTTGTAGAGGAAAGACTAATTATGAATTCTAATTGCTGTTGAATTCATTATGGGAAATATTGTATTTTTTTGTCCCTTCGGTGGTGCCTTTGATTTATGAAGAAAGACTTATTCTGGATTATAATTCTAATTGAATTTCAAGCTGGCAAAGATTGTATTGTTTTGTCCCTTCGGTGGTGCATTTCCGTTGGTTTTATGAAGGAAAGACTAATCTGAATTCTAGTTGCAATTGAATTCTTTCTCGAAAACTTTATATTTTTTGTCCCTTCGGTGGTGTCTGTCCCTTTGTTTTTTGAAGAGAGACTTATTCTGAATTCTAATTCTAATTGAATGCCATTGTGTTAAAGATTGTATTATTTTGTCCTTTCGGTGGTGCTTTAATTTGGTTTTGTAGAGGAAAGACTAATTATGAATTCTAATTGCTGTTGAATTCATTATGGAAAATATTGTATTTTTTGTCCGTTCGGTGGTGTCTTTGATTTATGAAGCAAGACTTATTCTAAATTATAATTCTAATTGACTTTCAAGCTGGCAAAGATTGTATTATTTTGTCCCTTCGGTTGTGCATTTCCGTTGGTTTTATGAAGGAAAGACTGATTATAATTCTAGTTGCAATTGAATTCTTTCCCGGAAACTTTATATTTTTTGTCCCTTCGGTGGTGTCTGTCCCTTTGTTTTTTTAAGAGACTTATTCTGAATTCTCATTCTAATTGAATGCCATTATGGTAAAGATTGTATTATTTTGTCCTTTCGGTGGTGCTTTAATTTGGTTTTATCGAGGAAATAATAATTATGAATTCTAATTGCTGTTGAATTCATTATGGGAAATATTGTATTTTGTTGTCCCTTCGGTGGTGCCTTTGATTTATGAAGAAAGACTTATTTTGAATTATAATTCTAATTGAATTTCAAGATGGGAAAGATTGCATTATTTTGTCTCTTCGGTGGTGCATTTCTGTTGGTTTTATGAAGGAAAGACTGATCTGAATTCTAGTTGCAATTGAATTCTTTCTCGGAAACTTTATATTTTTTGTCTCTTCGGTGGTGTCTGTCCCTTTGTTTTCTGAAGAGAGACTTATTCTGAATTCTAATTCTAATTAAATTCCATGCTGGCAAAGATTGTGTTATTTTGTCCTTTCGGTGGTGCTTTAATTTGGTTTTGTAGAGGAAAGACTAATTACGAATTCTAATTGCTGTTGAATTCATTATGGGAAATAGTGTATTTTTTTGTCCCTTCGGTGGTACCTTTGATTTATGAAGAAAGACTTATTCTGAATTATAATTCTAATTGAATTTCAAGTTGGCAAAGATCGTATTATTTTGTCCCTTCGGTGGTGCATTTCCGTTGGTTTTATGAAGGAAAGACTGATCTGAATTCTAGTTGCAATTGAATTCTTTCCCGGAAACTTTATATTTTTTATCCCTTCGGTGGTGTCTGTCCCTTTGTTTTCTGAAGAGAGATTTATTTTGAATTCTAATTCTAATTAAATTCCATGCTGGCAAAGATTGTATTATTTTGTCCCTTCGGTGGTGCCTTTCTGTTGGTTTTCTGAAGGAAAGACTGATTCAAATTCTAATTGCAATTGAATTCTTTCATTGAAACATTATATTTTGTCCCTTCGGTGATATCTTTCATTCAGTTTCTTGGAGGAAAGACTAATTCTGAATTCTAATTCTTGTTGAATTCATTATGGAAAACATTGTATTTTGTTGTCCCTCCGGTTTTCTCTGTCCGTTGGTTTTCTGAAGAAAGACTTATTCTAAACTATAAATCTAATTGAATTTCATGCTAGCAAAGATTGTATTATTTTGTTCCTTCGGTGGTGCATTTTCGTTGGTTTTCTGAAGAAAAGATCGATTCTGAATTCTAATTGCAATTGAATTCTTTCGTTGAAACAATATATTTTGTCCCTCCGATGGTGCCTTTCATTCAATTTTTTGGAGGAAAGACTAATTCTGAATTCTAATTCCAATTGAATTCACTATGAGAAACATTATATTTTGTTGTCCCTTCGGTTCTACTTGTCCGTTGGTTTTTTGAAGAAAGATTTATTCTAAATTCTAAATCTAATTGAATTTCATATTGGCAAAGATTGTATTTTATTTTGTCCCTTTGGTGGTGCATTTCCGTTGGTTTTATGAAGAAATGACTGATTCTGAATTATAATTGCAATTGAATTCTTTCTTGGAAACATTATATTTTTTGTCCCAACGGTGGTGTTTGTCCTTTTGTTTTCTGACGAAAGACTAAATTTGAATTCCAATTTTAATTGAATTTCATGTTGGGAAAGATTGTATTATTTTGTCCCTTCGATGATGCCTTTTCGTTCATTTTTTAAAGGAAAGATTGATTCAAAATTCTAATTGCAATTGAATTCTTTCTTTGAAACATTATTTGTTGTCATTTCGGTGGTGTTTGCCCTTTTTTTATCTGAAGATAGACTTATTATGAATTCTAGTTTTGATTGAATTCCATGCTGGCAAAGATTGGATTATTTTGTCCCTTTTGTGGAGCCTTTCATTTAGTTTTCTATAGGAAAAACTAATTATGAATTCTAATTGCAATTGAATTCATTAAGGGAAACATTGTATTTTTTTGTCACTTCGATTGTGCATGTCCCTTTGTTTTTCTGAAGAAAGACTTATTCTGAATTCTAATTCTAATTGAATACCATTGTGGCAAAGATTGTATTATTTTGTCTATTCAGTGGTGGCTTTCATTTGGCTTTGTAGAGGAAAGACTAATTATGAATTCTAATCGCAGTTGAATTCATTATAGGAAATATTGTATTTTTTTGTCCCTTCGTTGCCTTTCCCTTTGTTTTCTGAAGAAAGAGTTATTCTGAATTATAATTCAAATTGAATTTCAAGCTGGCAAAGATTATATTATTTTGTCCGTTCGGTGGTGCATTTCCGTTGGTTTTATGAATGAAAGATTGAATCTGAATTCTAGTTGCAATTGAATTCTTTCTTGAAAACATTATATTTTTGTCCCTTTGGTGGTGTCTGTCCCTTTGTTTTATGAAGAGAGACTTATTCTTAATTCTAATTCTAATTGAATTCCTTGTTGACAAAGATTGTATTATTTTGTCCCTTCGGTGGTGCTTTTGGTTTACTAATTCAAATTATAATTGCAATTAAATTCTTTCATTGAAAAATTATATTTTGTTCCTTCGGTGATGCCCTACTTCATTTTTTTTTGGGAGGAAATACTAATTTTGAGTTCTAATTGTAATGGGAAACATTGTATTTTGTTGTCCCTTCGATTATACTTGTCCGTTGGTTTTCTAAAGAAAGACTTATTTTGAATTCTAAATCTAATTGAATTTCATGCTAGCAAAGATTGTATTATTGTGTCCCTTTGGTAGTGCATTTCCGTTGGTTTTCTGAAGGAAAACTGCAACTGAATTCTAATTGCAATTGAATTTTTTATTGGAAACATTATATTTTTTGTCCCTTCGGTGGTGCATGTCCTTTTGTTTTTTGAGGAAAGACTTAATCTAAATTATAATTCTAATTGAATTTCACGCTGGCAAAGATTGTATTATTTTGTCCCTTCGATGGTGCATTTCCGTTCATTTTTTGAAGGAAATATTGATTCAAAATTCTAATTGCAATTGAATTCTTTCTTTGAAACATTATATGTTGTCCCTTCGGTGTTGTTTGTCCTTTTTTTGTCTGAAGATAGACTTATTCTGAATTCTAGTTCTAATTGAATTCCATGCCGGCAAAGATTGGATTATTTTGTCCCTTTTGTGGAGCCTTTCATTCAGTTTTCTATAGGAAAAACTAATTATGAATTCTAATTGCAATTGAATTCATTAAGGGAAACATTATATTTTTTTGTCACTTCAATTGTGCATGTCCCTCTGTTTTTTTGAAGAAAGACTTGTTCTGAATTCTAATTCTAATTGAATACCACTGTGGCAAAGATTGTATTATTTTGTCTCTTCGGTGGTGCCTTTAATTTGATTTTGTAGAGGAAAGACTAATTATGAATTCTAATTGCAGTTGAATTCATTTTAGAAAATATTGTATTTTTTTGTCCCTTCGATGCCTTTCCCTTTGTTTTCTGAAGAAAGTTATTCTGAATTATAATTCAAATTGAATTTCAAGCTGGCAAAGATTGTATTATTTTGTCCGTTCGGTGGTGCATTTCCATTGGTTTTATGAATGAAAGATTGAATCTGAATTCTAGTTGCAATTGAATTCTTTCTTGAAAACATTATATTTTTGTCCCTTTGGTGGTGTCTGTCCCTTTGTTTTATGAAGAGAGACTTATTCTGAATTCTAATTCTAATTGAATTCCATGTTGACAAAGATTGTATTATTGTCCTTTCGGTGGTGCCTTTGGTTTACTAATTCAAATTCTAATTGCAATTAAATTCTTTCGATGAAACATTATATTTTGTTCCTTATGTGATGCCTTACTTCAGTTTTTTATGGAGGAAATACTAATTTTGAGTTCTAATTGTAATGGGAATTATTGTATTTTGTTGTCTCTTCGGTTCTGCTTGTCCGTTGGTTTTTTAAAGAAAGACTTATTATGAATTTTAAATCTAATTGAATTTCATGCTGGCAAAGATTGTATTATTTTGTCCTTTCGGTAGTGCATTTTCGTTGGTTTTCTGAAGGAAAACTGCAACTGAATTCTAATTGCAATTGAATTTTTTCTTGAAAACATAATATTTTTTGTCCCTTCGGTGGTGGTTGTCTTTTTTTTTGTCGAAAGACTTTATCTGAATTATAATTCTAATTGAATTTCGTGCTGGCAAAGATTGTATTATTTTGTCTCTTCGATAGTGTCTTTCCGTTAGTTTTCTGAAGGAAAGATTGATTTAAAATTCTAATTGCAATTGAATTCTTTCTTTGAAACATTATATGTTTTGTCCCTTCGGTGGTGCTTGTCCCTTTGTTTTCTGAAGATGGATTTATTATGAATTCTAATTCTAATTGAATTCCATGCTAGCAAAAGATTGAAACATTTTGTCCCTCGGTGGTGCCTTTCACTTCCTTTGGTTTTCTGGAGGAAATATCAATTCTAAATTCTAAATACAGTTGAATTCATTATTGGAAACATTGTATTATTTTGTCCCTTCGTTGGTGTCTTTTCGTTGGTTTTCTTAAGGGAAGATTGATTCAAAATTCTAATTGCAATTGAATTCTTTCTTTGAAACATTATATGTTTTGTCCCTTCGGTGGTGCATGTCCCTTTGTTTTTTGAAAATAGACTTATTTTGAATTCTAATTCTAATTGAATTTCATGCTAGCAAAGATTAGATTATTTTGTCCATTCGGTGGTGCCTTTCATTTCATTTGGTTTTCTGGAGGAAAGATTAATTCTGAAGAAAAACTTTTTTTTTGAATTCTAATTCTAATTGAATTTCATACTGGCAAAAATTGTATTATCTTGTCCCATCGGTGGAACATTTTCGTTGTTTTTCTGAATTCCAAATTCCAATTGCAATTGAATTATTTCTTAGAAACATTATTTTTTGTCCCTTCAGTGGTGCTTGTCCCATTGATTTATGAACAAAGACTCATTTGAATTCCATGCCGGCAATGACTGGATTATTTCTCCCTTCAGTGGTGCCTTTCATTCAATTTTCTAGAGGAAAGACTAATTCTGAATTTTAATTGCAATTGAATTCATTATAGTAGACATTGTATTTGGTTGTCCATTCAGTTGTGCCTATCCGTTGGTTTTCTGAAGAAAGGCTTATTCTGAATTTTAATTCTAATTGAATTTCATGCAGGCAAAGATTGTATTATTTTGTCCCTTCGGTGATGCCTTTCATTTGGTTTTCTTGAAGAAAGACTAATTTTGAATTCCAATTGCAGTGGAATTCATTCTGGGAAACATTATATTTTTTGTCCCTTCGATGGTGTCTTTTCGTTTGTTTTCTTAAGAAAGACTTATTCTGAATTCTGAATTCTAAATTCTAATTCTAATTAAATTTCATGCTGACAAAGATTGTATTATTTTGCCCGTAAGTTGTTGCATTTCTGTTGAAGGAAAAAATTATTCTGAATTCTAATTGCAGTTGAATTCTTTCTTAGAAACATTATATTTTTTGTCCCTTGGTTGGTGCATTTCCCTTTGTTTTCTGAAGAAAGACTTATTTAGAATTTAATTCTAATTGAATTTCATGTTGGCAAAGATTGTATTATTTTGTCCCTTCGCTAGTGCCTTTTATTTGGTTGTCCGGAGAAAAAGACTAATTTTGAACTCTAATTGCAATCGAATTTATTATGGGAAACATTGTATTATTTTGTCCCTTCGGTGGTGCTTGTCCGTTTGTTTTCTGAACAAAGCCTTAATCTAAATTCTAAATATTGTATTATTTTGTCCGTTCGGTGGTGCTTTTCTATTGTTTTTCTGAAGGAAAGATTAATTCTGAATTCTTATTCCAGTTGAATTCGTTATGGGAAATGTTGTCTTTGTTTTTTGAAAAAAAAGACTTACTCTAAAATTCTAATTCTAATTGAATTCTATGCTGACAAAAATTGTATTATTTTGTCCATTCGGTGGTGACGGTCCCCTTTTTTTTGAAGAAAACTTATTCTAAATTCTAATTGAATTTTATGATAGGAAAGATTGTATTATTTTGCCCCTTCGTTGGTGCTTATTCATTGTTTTTTGAAGATAAGTTTAATTTTGAATTCTTGTCGCAATTGAATTCCCTGTTGGCAAACATTTAATTGTTTTGTCCATTCGGTTATGCCTTTTCGATGACTTTATAAAGGAAAGAATAATTCTGAATTCTAGTTGCAAATGAATTCCATGCTGACCATCATTGCATTCTTTGGTCACTTCAATGGTGCCTTATAGTTGGTTTTTTGACGGAAAAAATTTCTAAAATTTGAATGGCAAATGAATTCCATGCTTGGAAATATTGTCTATTCGGTAGTGCTTGTTTGTTGGTTTTCTAAAGAAAGGCTTATTCTGAATTCGAATTCTAATTGAATTTCATGTTGGAAACATTTTATTTTTTGTCCCTTCATTGGTGCCTGTCCCTTGGTTTTCTTGAGAGCAGACTTATCCCGAATTCTAATTTTAATTGAATTTCATACTGGTAAACATTTTATTTATTTCCCTTCAGTAGTTCCTGTCCGTTAGTTTTCTAAAGAAAGACTTATTCTGAATTCTAATTCTAATTGAATTTCAAGCTGACAAAGATTGTATTATTTTGTCCCTTCGGTGGTGCCTACCCCTTTGTTTTATGAAGAAAGACTTACTTGAATTCAAATTCTACTTGAGATGGTGCCTTTCCTTTGGTTTTCTAAAGAAAAGTAATTTTGGATTTTAATGGCAATTGAATTCATTCTTGGAGACATTGTATTTTTTTTGTCCCTTTGGTGGTGCTTATCCCTTTGTTTTCTAAAGAAAAAGCTAGACTGAATTTTAATTCTTAATTAATTTTATGCTGTTAAAGATTGCATTGTGTCAGCTCACTGTCGAGATCAACAATGATGATTCTCATGCATATTTTCCCTTTTCCTTTCTATATTATGTATGTTGTTTAAATGTGTGGTAAATATGAGAGTGTCTGCCTTTGTTGCTTTCATTACCTCGTCTTGTGATTATTCCTTTGGGATGGAAGGGAAGTTTCCAAAGACTCTTCTATGCTAGTTGGCACACCAAGGAACAACCTAGTCATGATTGCTTAGATGTTAACATTTAAAGTTAGTACTCAAATTTTGAGTTGATCAAGGCTAAGGTCATTAATGATCTTGACGGGTCAAATGTCTTAAAGCTCCTTTGGCTTGATTATATTGGTGACACTATCTTATTTGTGTTGATTACACTTTATTTATTTCTGTGCTATTTGTTTGAAATGCATATATGTTCTTGGATGTGTATCTTCTGATTCATTGATACAGTTAGAAAGTGAAAATCTAAAATCATTAAATGACATGTGGTATGACTGATGTGTAAGCGCAGTGAATCTTAGAGTCAGTCAATCATAGTATTTTTTTAGTTGATGGTACCTTTCTGTTGGTGAATATATATATTTTTGGGTTGACTCTCTATGAGTATCTTCAAGCAAAGTATGCCATTGTAGCAAATCCACTGCATGTATTATAATACGAATTTGACTTAGTGATTTGATGATATAGTTTATGTGCGAAAATCTTTTGTGCAAGTTACTGTGAAAATATGGTGACCATGTGATATTTCATTTTGTAGGCTATAATAGGACTCTTGTTATCTGCCTATGTTTCTGAATGTTTGAAAGGAAGGAAAAAGAGAATTGTGCTTTGTCAACTCCATGCCTTGCCTTGTGTGTCTTGACAAACTAGTATTACTAGACTTGTGTTTCATGTTGTACTAAATGACGACACTTGAACCTTGTTTTCCATATAACCTCTTTGTTTAATGGAATCTAATGCTCTAAAGTCCAGAAGTCGTGATATATACTTATGGTACAATTGGTTTCATTAAAATTTGAGTGCTTATGTGAATAATAAATTATATTTGCTTTATATCAAATATTGTTTGCGTATTGATTATCAAAGCATTATAAGCATTCTTTAACATTGCGATGTGCACTGTATCACTTCATATGTATTTTCTTTTTTACTATGTAGATTATGTTTGTTGTTCAAATGTGTTGTCAATATGAGTCGGTCTGCCTCTTTTAATTTCGTTGTCTTGTCTTGTGATTTTTCCACTGGGATAGAAATGAAAGTTTCTTATGAACTCTCCTATGCTAGTTAGCACACGAAGGAACAACCTAGTCATGATTACTTGCTTAGATACTTATGGTACAGTGGGTTCTTTAAAATATGAGTGCTTACATGAATGATAGATTATATTTGCTTCATATCAAATATTTTTTGCGTATTGATTATCAAAGCATGATAAGCATTATTTAGCATTGTGATGTGCATTGTGGCAGTTGATTTTCGGGATCAACAATGTGTATTTTCTTTTTTCATATGTACATTATGTCTTTTGTTTAAATGTGTGGTGAAATGAATTTGTCTACCTTTGTTGCTTTCATTACCTTATCTTACGATTATTTAAAAGGGAAGTTTTTCAAGTAAGCACACCAAGGAACAACGTAGTAATGATTGCCTTGATGTTAACATTTAAATTTAATAGTCAAATTCTGAGTTGATCCTTGGTTAAGGTTAGGGTCATTAATGTTCTTGGCGGATCCAACGTCTTAAAACTCCCTTGGCTTGATTATATTGGTGACACTAGCTTTATCTGTGTTGATTACAGTTTTTTTGGTCCTATTTGTTTGTAATGCATATATGCTCTTACTTGTTTATCTACTGATTTATTGATACAGTTAGAAAGTGAAAATATAAAATCATTAAATGGCATATGGTCGCGGTGCATCTTAGAGTCAGTCAGTCATAGGTATTTTTTAGTCGATGGTGCTTTTCCGTTTGTGAATATATATGTTTTTCAGGTTGACTCTCTGTGTATCTTCAAGCAAAGTATGTAATTGTAGGCAAATCCACTATGTGTTATAATAAGAATTTGACGTGGTGATTTGATGATATAGTTTATGTGATAAAATATTTTGTGCAAGCTGCTGTGAAAATTCAGTGATCATGTGAGTTCTTGGATATTTAGTTTTTCAGGCTCTAATAGGACTCTTGTTATCTGCCTTAGTATCTCTGAATGTTTGTGTTGATGCCGAAAATAGGTCGTGTGTACTTGGGTCTTGTCAGGTCAATTAATGGAATCGGGTTTGAGTTGGTCAAAGGCACGTTGACTTGGGTTAGTTCGATGAGCTGGATCCGAGGTACCTGAAAAAAAAGCTGACCCAGAGTGGTTTGCTCCGAGAAGGACCTTCCGAAGCTTAAGTCAGAATAGGTATTGATATTGGGGGGAGCAAAAAGTAAAAAAAGTGTGAATAATGAATACTATTTGGGGTCCCCTATTTATAGGTCCAAGTGAGGTAGAGATTACCATTTTATCCTTGTAATTGATGGGTGTCATCTTCTGGTTGGAGGGTATATTTGTCCTATATCATATGTCTCCCACTTCTTTGAAGTTGAGTTAACTTTTAAGGAGTAGAAGCTCCTAGTCTCCTTGAGGTAAGTCGTGCTTTGATTTCGAAATATCAATTGAAATTGTTCTTTTTAAATTCTAGTCACTCGACAGGCCTTCTCCCTAGTTGGTCGACTCACCTTCTCTTTAGGCGACTAGTCGGTACTTGGACTTGTCTCGAGCCGAGTTGGTTGGCCCTTTGTGGATTTTGGGACACCCGACTCGATACTCAGACTTGTCTTGGGCCGGGTTGGTTGGTCCTTTATGGATTTTGGGACACCCAACTCGGTACTCGGACCAGTCTTGAGGCCGAGTTGGTTCCTAATCAACTGGATGGGCCTCTTTTCTTGTCAACTGGCCTCCTTTTTAGTCGACTTGCTTTTTTCTTAGTCGATACTCGAACCACTCTTCGGCCGAATTGGCTGATCTCTTATGGATTTTGGGACATCTAATAACTCGGTACAAGAACCAGTCTTAGGCCGAGTTGGTTGGTCCCTTGTGGACTTTGGGACACCTAGCTCGGTACTTAAACCAGTTTTAAGCTGAGTTATTGGTCCCTTATGGATTTTGGGACACCCAACTTGGTACTCGGACTAGTCTTAGACCGAGTTGGTGGTCCCTTGTGGATTTTAGGACACCCAACTCGGTATTCGAATCAGTCTTAGGTCGAGTTGGTTGGTCCCTTGTGGATTTTGGGACACTCAACTTGGTACTCGGACCCCGAGGTGAAGGCCATTTTGGGTGCTTCGTTCCGGTCCTCGGCTGTGGAAGATGTCCGAGGTGGAGGCCATTTTGGATGTTTCACTTCGGTCCTCGACTGTGAAGGATGTCCGAGGTGAAGGCTATTTTGGATGCTTCACTTCGGTCCTCGGTTGTGGAGAATGTTCGAGCTTTGTTTTGCTAAAAAGTAATAAGTATGTGCAAGTATTGATGAAACTCATTTGATTAATAGAGGCAGAGTGCTTACATAGGGAGTCCGGCTCTTAGGCCGTTTTACATTCATAATCTATTGATGGAATTTTCTTAGATTCTCTGAGTTCCATCTTTGTGGTATGGGTGTGCCATCCAACTTTTTCAAATCGAAGGTTCCTGCTTTAATCACTTTTCTGACGTGGTACGGGACTTCCTAAAGAGCTTTCCCATATCGCTGGGGTTTGAGACCTCTTTCTTTCGAAGAACCAGCTCTCTGAGCTTGAAAGTTCTTTGCTTCACTCTAGAGTTGTAGTATCTGGTTGTCCCTTGGTCGTATATCACGAGCTTCAACAACGCTTCGTCTCGAGCCCCCTCGATTAAGTCTAGGTTCGCTCTAGGCCTTCATCATTGTTGCTTGGGTAGAAGAGTTGAACTCTGAAGGAAGGTTCTCTTACCTCGACCTGGACCACAACCTTAGATCCGAAAACGAGGAAAAAATGCCTTTCTCTTGTTGGTGATTAGAGTGTGGTCCTGTAGGCCTATAGTGCATGCTGTAGCTCTTTGATAGGTGTGGAAAAGTGAAAGATATTGTATTGAACCTGTATATTTTACAAGAGCCTCTGTTGGGCTACATATAAGAAGTTACTGAGAGGAAAAAATCAGCAACTAACTAAATTTGGAAACTATAGAATCGTGAATCCCTGATTCTCTATCAATCAAATCCCTACACTTTAGGAAACAAATATTTACACGTTTCCTAGTGCTAACCGACCACTAATCAAGGAAACTAACTCGTATTTTTCCACACTCCCCTTCAAGCTGGTGAATAGTTGTCAACCATTCCCAGCTTGGAAATAATTTCCTTGAAGGTAACTTGGTTGAGCCCCTTTGTAAGAACATCTGCCAGTTAACCTCCCGTGGGAACATATGGTGTGCAAATTAATCCGCTTTCTAGTTTTTCCTTGATAAAATGTCTGTCTACCTCGATCTGCTTGGTTTGGTTGTGTCTTACTGGATTATGCGCAATGTTGATTGCTGATTTATTGTCACAATAGTCTCATTGGCCCGCTCAATTTAATCTTCAAATCTTCCAGTATAATCTTCAGCCATAACAACTCACAAATACCTTGTACCATTGCTCTAAACTCAGTTTCTGCACTTGACCGGGCTACAACACTTTGCTTCTTGCTACGCCATGTTACCAAATTGCCTCCAAGGAATGTACAATAACCTGAAGTAGATCTCCGATCCGTAGGGGATCCTGCATAATCAGCATCTGTGTAGGCTTTAAGGACAAGCTCAGAGTTTCTCTTGAACATTAACCCCTTCCCAGGATTAGCTTTCAAGTAATGAAGCACACGGTAGGCAGCTTGAAGATGAATCTCCTTAGGGTCATGCATGAATTGGCTGATGACACTAACAGAATATGCTATGTCCAGCCGGGTGTAGACAAGATAGATGAGTTTTCCAACTAATCTCTAGTACATCTCTCTATCTACCGCTTGATCTCCAATAGCCTATCCATGTATATGGTTCGGCTCTATAGGTGTTGCAGCTGGTTTGCTTGTGAGCATTCCTGCTTCCTTCAGAAGATCAGTGACATACTTTTGCTACTAAATGAAGATACCTTGTCTAGAATGAGCCACCTCAATCCCTAAAAAATATTTCAATCTCCCCAAATCTTTTATCTCGAATTCCTTGATCAAACATTGTTTCAAGGCTTGCTTCTCCTCCTCATTATTTCCAGTCACAATTATGTCATCCACATAGACTATCAAGGCTGTGACTCCCCCTGAAGCTGAGTGTTTGATGAAAAGAGTGTATCTCCCTGACTCTGCTTGTATCCTGTAGCTAACATCTCCTTAGAAAATCTCCCAAACCAGGCACGGGGTGACTGTTTCAAACCATATAAGGCCTTCCTTAACTTGCATACCTTGTTTCCTTTGACTCCTCCAAATCCTGGCGGGATGCCCATATAGATTTCTTCTTTCAGGTCACCATGTAAAAAGGCGTTCTTCACATCATACTGCTGTAATTTGCAATTAAAATTGGCTGCTAAAGACAACAAGATCCTCAGTGTTCATTTTTGCAACTGGAGCGAAGGTGTTCTTCCCTACTGCCTTCTTTCCTTTTGGTAGATCAACTAACTCCCATGTCCCATTTTGAGACCACACCTACGGGTATCTTTTAAATGTTATCCGAATAGTATGCTTCATGAATTACATTGAATAATACTTTTATGGTTTCTCTTAGCTCATGTTTGGAGATCCTTCCGCATTGCTAGATTATTTTCATTGCAGATTTCGCAAATATCTCAGAATTTGCAAGAAAGAAGTGCAGGATCCAAAATCATCAGACTTCCCCCCACTTTCTGTATGCCCCTTTGGATGAGCTAAACAAAGATGGTGACTATTTGTTCAATAGGGAGCATGAAAGCATTCCATTTCGGGAGTTTCACAAGAATACGACAGGATTCAAAGAGCAACAAACTGAGGTGGAATTTATTCACCATACCAACTATTCTTTCCAGCCATGGGATACATTGTCCCAAAATGATGAAAAGTGTCTGTGGACAACTTATGACAGTGACTTCTTGGGGAATAGTTTCACTGCTTCAGGAAGATCCAATATTTTAAAGTCACATTCGACTAACGAGTCCCTTAAGGTTGAGCACAGTTTGAGGAATGGATCAGCCGGAGGTACATCATATTTTGATTTTCATGAATTTGACAATGAATCAGAGGTCAGCAAGGATATCGAAAAACCTTTTCTGCATCGTTGCACTTCACGGGGGAGCCTGCCACTAGATGGGGCTATAATTGCATGTGAGAATGGATTTGAATCTCCCATTGATGTCTTGAAGACCAAACAGAAGCGGGTTCACTCCAATGAAACATGAGATTTGATGGTTTGTCAAGGACTCTGTGGCAGGATGAGGCATCATCTTCTCAGCAGCATGCCAGACTCATTGCAAAAGGTGACATGGCTGCGGATTCTAATTTTTTCTCCAGAGCTTCCGCAACGTCCTTTCCATCTTCTTGAGATCTTTCTGATGAGAAGAAATTTGATTCAGCTGCACAACTGGTAAATTCTGGTTTTGGTCATCAGTCTTCAAGTTCTCAATGGTCCTATGTAACGTTAGATCCTTTATTTCAAACCTCATGTTGGGATGTTGAACATTTCACCAGTAATAATGTATTTGGAGGGAGCTCCATATGGCATAAGGAGGCTATCTATGGCAATTTTGCGGATGACGAAGATAAGGATTGCAGATTTAGTTACAATATTTTGTCAAAGAGCTCCAGCGAAGAAAATTGCATCCCATGTTGCACATACAATTGCTTTGATTTTAATGATTATGCTGATTCTAGTGAAGATTTCAGCAAATTCCTTCAAGGACAAAATCTACGTGATAAATTTTCTACAGGGCATTCTGCTGTATTAATTGATGAGACGGACTGTTTATGTCACTCGAGTGGCAAAGATTTCATAGGCATTGACAAGTATGAAAACCAGAGAGATAAGTTTAGATATCAGGACTGCAAACAAAATCCTTCTCCGAAAGGAAGATCAATAAGATGTCATTCAGCTCCTCCATTATATAGATAGAAGAGGATGTTTAACTCCTTAAATCATTGTTCGGAAACAAAAGTGGGGAAATCCGATGCACACAGCTTCATTGATGCCTTTACTTCTTAAGGTGGTGTTCCTGAATCCTGATATAAATTATTATTCGAGGTTTGGCACAATGATCGAAGACTAACTAATATATCATTAAGTTTTGCAATTGCTGTTGATTCAAAGCATCTCCAACAATCTTCTGATGTGCGTCATGTACATTTTAAGCCAACTTGTATGGAGGGTGTAGCATGTCGTGCCAGGTACTATAGATTATTGTATTGCCTTACCTTCAGCAATTTTTAAGTTGCCTACTGAAACACAATTTTACTGTCGCCCTGGTTTTCTGGCAAACCAGATATGAAGAACAAGCTGGATACTACATCAGACATGAAAAAGATTGATGAATGTAGAAGGTCCCTATGATCAGCGGCTCAAAAAGCTGCTCCAGTTGAAGGTAATTCTATTATTCTGGAAAATGCTGTTCCTCTACTACTACTAGTTCTAGGTTCTAGCAGGGTAGAAGTCCATCTATTATAAATATGCGGCTTTGAGAAATTGTGGGAGCTTATACTATTATTTTCATATAGATGATTCTGTAGATTGGACGCAATTATTCTTTGGACAACAGGGGATACATTTTACTTAAATTTTAGATAAACATTAGATATCTTCATTCTCATCAATAGAATAATGCAGTCATGTTCCCATCATCTTTCAGACTTCATCTCGGAAGCAATTCAGGATTCAGTGAATTCTGGGAGCAAGTGGCCGAATAGCAGTCCACAGTTTACAGTTGAGTAGATTTCCAGGTCTTGAAGGTGTTGTTTTACTGAATGTGGCTCTCATCAAAATACAAGTTGATTAGTGATAGCCATTTTTATTCCTTTTCAATGCAGACTACCAATGAATCGTGTGAAATTCACCATCAAGATAGTGTACTTGATATATCCTCGGGGATTTTGCAACATCTTACTGGTGTTTCATTAGTTCCTGAGTCTATCAATAAGAATTGCCTTGAAGATGCCAAGGTTCTGCAACAGGTGGATAAGAAATTCATCCAGGTTGTGGCTGGTGGAACACTTGCTGATATTGACCTGGTCCGTTCGTCATGCTCTTATTCCTTTTGGTTGTTATTTTAGTCTTGGCATGCAGTTTTTACTTTTCAATATCACAATCATGTGTCTCTTGCTAAAATAGGGTACCTAAATTAAAACGATGCCAATAAGAATTTGCATGAATACAATCTGGATTCGTGCCTTTTACTGTAGTACATAGTAGTTTCATAGGGTAACATGGTCACTATCACAATAATTGTTACGTGAAAAGCATCATCTGTAGACAACTTCTTGAGTGTACACATTCAAAAATATTCATCTTCAGAGGAATCTTCTGCAAAATTTTGGATGTTTTTGTTACATGGGCATCATTTCTCTTTTACAGCATGCTGCTGATGAAAGGATTCGGTTGGAACAACTTCGTCAAAAGGTAGAACTGTTCTGGTTGTTAAATTTGTGGAAATGTTTTCTATTGTGACTTACGGTAGAAGTTGAATACGTAGGTTATATCCGGTGAAGGGAAGAGGATCACCTATTTGGATGTCGAGCAAGAGTTGGTACGTTATCTTTGATGCTATATGAGGTTTCCCTGTCGGCCTGATGCTAACAGTGTTTTCCTTTTTATAGTCTATGGAATCTAAGATTCTTAAGTTTAACATCTGATTATGACAGATCCTGCCAGAGATAGGGCATCAGTTATTGCAGAATTATGCTGAACAGATAAAGATTGGGGTTGGATCTGCAACATTCATGTACAAGGCTCAAAGTCCTTCAAGAAGTAATTTGTTTATCTCTATCTTGCAAAGCTTTCATACTTGGTGATTATCTATTTGAATGAACTCAAACATTAGTTTCATAGTAAAATAAATTTAGAATTCTTCATTATTTGCAAAATGAACTAAGGTACGGTTGTTGGTGGCCAAAACATCTTGCGTTTATACACTTGACGATGTTAAAAATGCTCTATGGAGATCTATTGTTACTCATTCCTTCATAATTTTTATCTTCAGAGACAACATTGCTATCATTCGTTTTCCCTGATTTGAAGTTTTAAATTTTAACCACCTCTGCAGGAACTTAAGTGTTCTCCACCGGCAGCCAACTGTTTTCACATTTCTTGCGGTGAAACACTGTCACTTTTCTTTTTAAATTCATTTGTTTAAACCTTTTGCAATTTGAAAGCATGTAGGACATAAGTCATTCTTTATTTGATGTATAGCTTTCTTTGTGATAGTTAAGCTTACCAGCTAACCATAAGCCACGTCATAAAGCTTCACTAGTAACTGATCATTTTACTCCCGAAATCACTGTAGGGAGTGAGGAAAAAAGTGGATATTGCTTCTAATTGGCCCATGCTTGGTTGTTAAAACATACACAAAAAATTACGTGGTTCGGAGCTAAAACTCTTACATCCACAGGCGATGGTCAGGAGATTCCACTATAATCATATGTGGAGCACAAATCAAGATAAATAAAACTCTCAATCCCAAATCCCAAATACACTCAAATCTAGACTACCACAAATTAAATTCAAAAAATACAATAGCTTAGAAAAAAATAAGTTTCGACCATTCAAAGGGGTCTGTTTGTTCTCTTGTAGCTTTTTTTTTTTCTGTTGCACAAAAGAGAATAAAGGCCTATTATATATAATACTCGCTACCATGAAGAGATAATGTTCTCTTCCTATTAGGATTCTCTGTCCAACGCCATATAGAAGTCTATATGCCACTCCTATTACTTTTCAACAAAAAACTTATACTAAGTGTTAATGACATCATTACACCCACAAAATACTAATGGGTATTGGTGACATAGCCAAGCAACAAAATAGGGTGCATTGTTTTTTTTTTTCTTTACTAGAAAATTACAAGCCACAAAATTAACAAATATCCACATTGGCTTGAATTTTCACAAGTAATAAAATATTCTCGACCATCTCCACAAATACCCTATCCAAGCATAATTCAAATGTTGTAAGTGACACCAATCAAGTCCAAGCAATACTTGAACTTTGACATTGGAAGTGGTTTAGTCAACACATCTGCTAGATTATCTGTTGTCCTAATTTTCTTCATAACAATCTCACCACAACTATGTTTCGAACAAAATGGCAAGGAACATCAATATGTTTCGTTCTGTCATGGAACATTTGATCCTTAGTCAATTGAATGACATTTTGACTATCACAGTGGATAACAATAGCATCATAAACCCAACACAATTCACTACACAACCCTCTTAACCAAACGACTTCCTCGACAGCCTTTGTTATAGCTATATACTCTACTTCTGTAGTCGACAGAGCAACAATTGTTTGTAGAGTAGCCTTCCAACTAACAATGCATCCACCAAGAACAAATACATAACCTGTAGTAGATCTTATCTTATCAAGATCACCTGCATAGTCTGAGTCAACATAACCAATAACATTACTCTTGTGGCTTCCAAACTTCAAGCATACGCTTAAAGTACCTCTAAGATGGTGAAGTATCCACTTAACAGCTCTCAAATGTTCCTTTCCAGGATTATCCATATACCTGCTAACCACACTAATAGTGTAACGACCCATCCCAGGTTGGCCACCCCTAGACGGTGTCATCACATTTTGAAAATCCAAGCACGATACATATATGCAACAATAAATATAATACTACCAGATTTTTTTTCTTTTTTTTTTCCTTTAACAGGAGAGGTAAACAAATCTAATATTCACTTAAACATAAAATACATAAATGCATGAATATTTACAATAAAATTTTTACAAGTCTTTAACTCGATTGTCTGAGGATATTAACACGTACTTGGCTTACAGAAAAAGATCTCGACTGATTTTCAACCCACCAGACTATTTATCTTGACTGCTACCTGAAATTATTGAACAGTGAGGAGTGAGCTTCACAAGCTCAGCGAATTAAATTTACTGAAAGTATTCCAAATTCTATCAATAATCTTTTAATATTAAAATTTATTTTTCGCATAACCTAATGACAACTTTCTACTATCAATCTCTTCTTCTCAATCATTGGTTCACCTTAAGACTATCAATTATTTCCTAATTACCTCGTAATGAGGTTTATATCAAAAAGTCCATCATTTAGATAAGTCTTATCACTGTCTTTTTATATGAAACTCAACCTTCTATAATTAAATTCACAAAAAGTATCACATCTCAGCATATCGAAAATCTCATCATTATAGCTGTCTCTTTTTATGAGACCCAACCATCTATAATTTAATTCACAATTAATATACCACAACTCAGCATCTCACACATCTCATCATTATAACTGTCTCTTTTTATGAGACTCGGCCATTTATAATTTAATTCACAATTAATATACCACATCTCATCATTTCAAATAATGCAATGATAATTAAAACAGATGCAGATGCATGAATGATTATGATGGGAACGTCTTCCCACCTGTCGACAGGCTATTATTATCTTAGACCGGCTACCCTCCCCGTTCTTTTATTCTCATCAGACCGGCTGTCTTCCCGGTTAATTCCAGCATATACTGGCTGTCACGGTTTTCACTTTTCATCCCAACATATACCGGCTGACACGGTTTTTATTTTTCATCCCAGCATATACCGGCTGTCACGGTTATTTCATTAGACCGGCTGCCTTTCCGGTTCTTTTGGTTATATTATTTAATGCATATGTGCATGAACAATGATATGAAACAGTAATATAAACAGAAATATAAAAACAATATAAAGATTCCAACCACTTAATTTGACTATCCTAATTATCCACAAATTTTATCTAACAAAGTTTCTTTAAAATTTCTTACATCCAATCATCCAGATTTTTTATCAAATTATAAAAATTCCACAAGATTCTTCTCTTCCCAAATCACATCAAATAATTCATTAAAGTCTGTCCAGATCCACTAAATTTCATCTCAACTTGTCCATCAGAATTTGTCAAGATCCACTAAATTCATCTTAAATCATCCATAAAAATTTAACAAGATCCACTAAAATTCATCTCGTCATAATTCGTGCTAAAACATCAGTATGTCTCATCAATAATTTATTTATTGCTTTTATTCTCAAATAAACTTATAAATTTCCAAAAAAATATTACTACTCACCGAGAAATATTTCTACATGTCCAAATTTTCTATCCTACCCATAAATCAATTTTTCATCAATCACCCAAGCATACTTAAATAATTAAAATTAATAATATCACTAAATAATTGATTTTTCATTTAGACTACTTAAAGTAAATCTAACTCACCACGTAGCACTTAAAACTACTCGTGGGCTACCTCTTTGCTTTTCCCGATCTTTCTCAAATTTTCTCCCGATTGCTGACTACCAACACCTGACATAATATTGGAATTTAAAATTCTTATTATTTCTTCTTTTCTCCATAAACCACACAGTTTGAAAATTTTCTATTTTAACCTCCTGAAACTTTCATAAATGATAAAATAACATTACCTTATTACCTTCTGCTATTTTGATAGCTTCCCGAAATATTTTCGAAAATACTCTCAAAATTTTGTTCTTTCCACCTTTCTTTAAACTCCCAAGTGTTTTAAGAACACAGATGAATTTTTTTGAAACTGTAGGAAAATTTCTTCGTGTAATTATACGAACCCATATCCCATATTTATAGGGGAGCTCGGCTGAAAATCAGCAGCCCCCCCTTCCCTCTTCCTCAAGTCTTCATAAGATACCAATTTAATAAAAAAAAACAAACATAATGATAAAAACATCATCATTATGTTTTGTTCTCCACTTCCCATTAAACAACAAAAAAACCAATATATAAACTATCCCACTTGGAATTGTTCTCTCGGTGGCAGTAGGTATGCTGCCCCGAGTTACTGTTCCAAGTTGACTTTTTTTTTTTTTTTTTTTTTTTACTTTTCAACCTTGGTCTCCAGAAATCTTCATTCAGCCATTCAGGGATTTAACTTTTTGTCATATTGATAAAAATATACACTTATCCAACTTTTAAAATACGGATATTACAATTCTACCCATCTTAAAAAAATTTCGTCCTCGAAATTTCCTTGTTGAAATCAAGTAAAGAGTTGGGGATAATCCTTCCTCATTATTGCTTCATGTTCCCACGTGACTTCTTCAACATCTTTATTGCGCCATAATACTTGAATCAAAGGAATAACTTTATTGCGTAAGACTTGCTCTTTTCTGTCTAGGATTCCGACTGGGGCTAGCATAATAGTCAAGTCCTTCTGAATTTCTATCGCTTGATTTGTGATATCATGGGACTCATCGTGCAAGTACTTCCTCAGTAGTGACACATGAAAAACATTATGTAATTGCCTTAATTCCAGAGGAAAATTCAAACGATATGCTACAGGTCCAATTTTTTTGATCACCTCATAAGGCCCCATAAATCTCGGGCTCAACTTTCTCTTCTTCTTAAATCTCAACACTCCCTTCCACGGAGATATCTTCAAGAATACCCAATCACCAACTTGGAATTCAAGAGGTCGTCTTCTTTTGTCAGCATATCCTTTCTGTCTGCTCTGAGCTGCTCTGAGATTCTCCCTAACCAGTTTGATTCTTTCAGTAGTCAAGTCTATCATTTCTGGGCCATATATCTTTCTCTCTCCAACTTTTTCCCAGCATACTGGAGTTCTACACCTCCTTCCATACAAAGCTTCGAAGGGTGCCATCCCAATACTAGTTTGATACTGATTATTGTATGCAAACTCTATCAAAGGCAAGTAAGCATCCCAGCTTACTGAGATGCTCAATACACTTGCCCTCAGCATATCTTCTAGTATTCTGATGATTCTCTTTGTCTGTCCATCTGTTTGTGGGTGAAAAGCTGTACTAAACTGTAATTGCGTACCCATAGCTTTTTGAAAACCCCTCCAAAATCTAGAAGTAAATCTAGAATCTCTATCTGACACAATACTCAAGGGCACTCCATGTAATTTCACTATCTCTGCCACGTACAACTCATCCAACTTTTCTGGACTCCAGGTAGTTTTAATAGAAAGAAAATGTGAAGATTTAGAAAGTCTATCCACTATAACCCACACAGCATCATGCCCTCGCTGGGTACGAGGAAAACCAGAGACAAAATCCATACTTACATTTTCCCATGGCCATTCAGGTATCGAAAGAGGTGGTAATAAACCTGCTGGATGTCTATTCTCCGATTTTACCTTCTGACAAGTCAAACATCTAGCAATGTATTCTGCTACATCCCTCTTCATTCCTGTCCACCAATAATTCTGTTTTAACCCCCTGTACATCTTATTATTTCCCGGGTGCATGGAATATATCGAATCATGAGCTTCCTTTAGTATTTCTTTTCTCATCTCCACATCATTGGGAACACAAATTCTTTGTCCCGATACTACCATACCATCATCTCTGATTCTAAACTCGGTCAGCTTCCCGCTCAACACTTCCTGCCTGATTTTCTCTATTCCTATAAACGATCAATAATAGGAGATTGAACTACCATATTTGCCATTAATGCTCCTTTATCATTGACACTCAATTGCATCCTCATTTCTCTTAATTCTATCATCAAGCTAGTATCATGACTCCCAAAAGCAACTAATCTCCCTGTAGCTTTTCTACTCAATGCATCTGCTACTACATTAGCCTTTCCTGGATGATAATGAATTGTACAATTATAATCACAAATTAATTCCATCCACCTCCTCTGCCTTAAATTCAACTCCTTCTGGGTTGGTAAATACATCAAACTTTTATGATCAGTAAAAATTTCACACTTGGCTCCATATAAATGGTGTCTCCAAATCTTCAAAGCAAAAACTATGGCAGCCAATTCTAAATCATGGGTCGGGTAATTTCTCTCATGATTTTTCAGTTGCCTAGATGCATAAGCTATAACTTTCCCATGTTGCATCAACACACATCCCAACCCCTGATGTGACGCACCACTATAGACCATAAATCCTTCATCACCAAATGGAAGCACTAATACTGGGGCAGTAGTCAGTTTTTCTTTCAACAGCTGGAAACTTTTCTCACATTCCTCTGACCACCTAAACTTTTCATCTTTTCTGGTCAATTTAGTCAAAGGTCTAGCAATCATAGAAAAATTTTGAATAAATCTTCTATAATAACCAGCCAATCCCAAAAAAGCTTCTAATTTCAGTTACATTCGTGGGTCTCTCCCAAGTCAACACTGCTTCTACTTTTTGTGGGTCAACTGCTATTCCTTCTCCCGACACAACATGTCCCAAGAAGGATATTTCATTCAACCAAAACTCACATTTAGAGAATTTCGCTTATAATTTCTCCTTCCTCAGAATCTCCAACACTATCTCCAAATGTCGCATATGCTCCTCTTCATTCTTAAAATATACTAAATTATCATCAATAAACACAATTACAAATCTGTCCAAGAATGGTTTAAACACCCGGTTCATAAGATCCATAAATGTCGCAGGAGCATTGGTCAACCCAAAAGGCATCACCAAGAACTTATAATGACCATAGCGTGTCCTAAAAGCAGTTTTAGGCACGTCCCCTTCTTTTATCCTCAATTGATGATATCCTGACCTTAGGTCTATCTTAGAGAACACTCTAGCTCCCTGTAATTGTTCGAATAGGTCATCTATCCTGGGTAAAGGATATCTATTTTTGATCGTGATCTTATTTAATTGTCTATAATCAATACACAACCTCAATATCCCATCCTTCTTCTTGACAAATAACACAGGGGCTCCCCAGGGTGATGTACTAGGTTGGATAAGCTGTTTATCTAGCAATTCCTGAAGCTGAACTTTTAACTCTCTCAATTCAGCTGGTGCCATTCTATAGGGTGCTATGGATATAGGTGCTGATCCTGAAATCACTTCAATAGAAAATTCGATCTCCCTATTGGAAGGCAATCCAGACAACTCCTCAGGGAATACATCAGAAAAATCTTTTACCACAGAGATTTCTTCTAACTGTCTACCCTCTTTGCTAGAATCCACCACATATGCTAAATACCCCTCACAACCCTTCCTCAACCATTTACTAGCAGTTAAGGCAGAAATCAGACAATTAACAAGTATTTTACGTTCTCCCTGAAAATTAAACTCCTCCTGCCCGGGTATCCTGAACACCACATTTTTCCTAAAACAATCTACCCATGCATGACATGCAGATAGCCAATTCATCCCTAAAATCACATCAAAATCTGTCATATCTAAAGGCAATAAATCAACCTCAAATTCTCGGTCCGCAATATTAATCACACAACTTTGATAAATTGTTGTGATAATAACCCTATCTCCAGTAGGAACCTCAACAATAATGGCATGCATCAAAGGACTAGCACTGACATCAATAGATTTCATATAACTACTAGATACAAAAGAATGGGTTGCTCCAGGATCAATCAATAATCTAGCAGCCCTACCAAGGATAGATATCATACCCATAACAACATCAGGAGTGGCTTGTGCATCCTGCTGGGTCAGTGCATAGACTCTGCCATCTCTGGAATAAATCTGACTGCCACGTCCTCGCTCTGCTACAGATCCTCGACCTCTGCCCCGAACACTTCCTGATCCGCTGCCTCTCTCCATCGGTCTTCTCCTGACACTTCCAATGCTTGCTTCAACTGACTTCCCCGCTGGACAATCTGCAGCAACATGTCCTCCCTCACCACATACAAAGCATATCTGTGTAGGGCAGTTCCGAGATAAATGCCCCATCTGATTACATTTAAAGCAAACCCTTGACTCTCGATCATAAATCAGATTTCCACTTCCCCTTGGTGGCATATTCATTCCTCTACCATAACTCCCAATCCCCATAGCCTGTCTCCCAAATTGAGGGGTCCCACTAGTATTACTCTGAGCTACTGAAGTAGCAGATCTTGCTTGCCTCTGAGTCTGCCCTACCGTTCCTTGTGACAAAGAACGCCCCCTCTGGGGTGGTCTCCCACCCTGTACAGCCATACTGCTACCACCTCTAGATTCCTCAAATCTAGTTCTCTTCAACCAATCCCTCCTACCTTTAAACTCTATTAAATCTCTCTCAATCTGCAATGCTTTATCTACCAGTACAGCATAATTTCCTATGCCCATGTAAGAGAGTTTAAAACGAAATTCATAGTGTAATCCGTCTAAAAATCTCTTGCATTTTCTTTCCTCCGTATTCACGAACTCGGGTACAAATCTTGACAGGGCTACAAATTTACTATTATATTCAACCACCGATAAATTTCCCTGTTTTAGGTGGATAAATTCTCTTTCTTGTTGTGCCCGAAAAGAATCTGGGAAATACTTTGCAAAGAATTCATCCTTAAATTTATTCGAAGTCAAAGGTTGATCTATTCGTGTACTCATTCTGGGCAAAATATCCTTCCACCATTGAGAAGCCTCACCCTCCAGCATAAACGAAGCAAAGGCAACCTTCTGTTTATCAGACACCGGTAGGACCTCAAAATATTTCTCCACATGCTCAATCCACTGTTCAGCTTCCACCGGATTTACAGATCCTTTAAATGACTGAGGTTTAAACTTAAGAAACCTCACAAAACAATCCCCTTGCATTTCATTTACAAATACCCCTCCATCAGGAACCTCTTGCCTTACTACCTCTGGTTCTCTTCCATTCCTTTCCTCTAATCTTCTTTGCAAATTAGCAGCCCGTTCTTCGGCTGCATTAATTCTCTCTAAAGCACGGTTAAGAGCATCTTGCAATTCATCATTTCTACTTTTAGATACTTCCCCAGCTCTACTCGTACCAGCTGCACTATCACCATGTTCCCTTGCGGGAACCACCGACTCGACTTCTTCCTCTACTTCAGTCCTCCTAAAAATTGGGGGTCTACCACGTCCCCTTTGATTTTGAACTCTACCTCTAGTTCTCGGACGACCACGTGTCATCCTCAGACTCTGCATTTAAGAATATTATATATTTAGATCTTCCACTTTTTAGGTTCTCATGCAGTCTACAGAATCATAAAACCTAATCCTCTGATACCAAAATTGTAACGACCCATCCCAGATTGGCCACCCCTAGACGGTATCATCACATTTTGAAAATCCAAGCACGACACATATATGCAACAATAAATATAATACTATCAGTTTTTTTTTTTCCTTTAACAGGAGAGGTAAACAAATTTGATATTCACTTAAACATAAAAACATAAATGCATGAATATTTACAATAAAATTTTTACAAGTCTTTAACTCGATTGTCTGAGGATATTAATACGTACTTGGCTTACAGAAAAAGATCTCGACTGATTCTCAACCCACCAGACTATTTATCTTGACTGCTACCTGAAATTATTGAACAGTGAGAAGTGAGCTTCACAAGCTCAGCGAATTAAATTTACTGAAAGTATTCCAAATTCTATCAATAATCCTTTAATATTAAAATTTATTTTTCGCATAACTTAATGACAACTTTCTATTATCAATCTCTTCTTCTCAATCATTGGTTCACTTTAAGACTATCAATTATTTCCTAATTACCTCGTAATGAGGTTTATATCAAAAAGTCCATCATTTAGATAAGTCTTATCACTGTCTTTTTATATGAAACTCAACCTTCTATAATTAAATTCACAAAAAGTATCACATCTCAGCATCTCGAAAATCTCATCATTATAGCTGTCTCTTTTTATGAGACCCAACCATTTATAATTTAATTCACAATTAATATACCACAACTCAGCATCTCACACATCTCATCATTATAACTGTCTCTTTTTATGAGACTCAGCCATTTATAATTTAATTCACAATTAATATACCACATCTCAGCATTTCAAATAATGCAATGATAATTAAAACAGATGCAGATGCATGAATGATTATGATGGGAACGTCTTCCCACTTGTCGACAGGTTATTATTATCTTAGACCGGCTACCCCCCCGGTTCTTTTATTCTCATCAGACCGGCTGCCTTCCCGGTTAATTTCAGCATATACCGGCTGTCACGGTTTTCACTTTTCATCCCAGCATATACCGGCTGTCACGGTTTTTATTTTTCATCCCAGCATATACCGGCTGTCACGGTTATTTCATTAGACCGGCTGCCTTTCCGGTTCTTTCGGTTATATTATTTAATGCATATGTGCATGAACAATGATATGAAACAGTAATATAAACAGAAATATAAAAACAATATAAAGATTCCAACCACTTAATTTGACTATCCTAATTATCCACAAATTTTATCTAACAAAGTTTCTTTAAAATTTCTTACATCCAATCATCCAGATTTTTTATCAAATTATAAAAATTCCACAAGATTCTTCTCTTCCCAAATCACATCAAATAATTCATTAAAGTCTGTCCAGATCCACTAAATTTCATCTCAACTTGTCCATCAGAATTTGTCAAGATCCACTAAATTCATCTTAAATCATCCATAAAAATTTAACAAGATCCACTAAAATTCATCTCGTCATAATTCGTGCTAAAACATCAGTATGTCTCATCAATAATTTATTTATTGCTTTTATTCTCAAATAAACTTATAAATTTCCAAAAAAATATTACTACTCACCGAGAAATATTTCTACATGTCCAAATTTTCTATCCTACCCATAAATCAATTTTTCATCAATCACCCAAGCATACTTAAATAATTAAAATTAATAATATCACTAAATAATTGATTTTTCATTTAGACTACTTAAAGTAAATCTAACTCACCACGTAGCACTTAAAGCTACTCGTGGGCCACCTCTTTGCTTTTCCCGATCTTTCTCAAATTTTCTCCCGATTGCTGACTACCAACACCTGACATAATATTGGAATTTAAAATTCTTATTATTTCTTCTTTTCTCCATAAACCACACAGTTTGAAAATTTTCTATTTTAACCTCCTGAAACTTTCATAAATGATAAAATAACATTACCTTATTACCTTCTGCTATTTTGATAGCTTCCCGAAATATTTTCGAAAATACTCTCAAAATTTTGTTCTTTCCACCTTTCTTTAAACTCCCAAGTGTTTTAAGAACACAGATGAATTTTTTTGAAACTGTAGAAAAATTTCTTCGTGTAATTACACGAACCCATATCCCATATTTATAGGGGAGCTCGGCTGAAAATCAGCAGCCCCCCCTTCCCTCTTCCTCAAGTCTTCATAAGATACCAATTTAATAAAAAAAAAACAAACATAATGATAAAAACATCATCATTATGTTTTGTTCTCCACTTCCCATTAAACAACAAAAAAACCAATATATAAACTATCCCACTTGGAATTGTTCTCTCGGTGGCAGTAGGTATGCTGCCCCGAGTTACTGTTCTAAGTTGATTTTTTTTTTTTTTTTTTTTTTTACTTTTCAACCTTGATCTCCAGAAATCTTCATTCAGCCATTCAGGGATTTAACTCTTTGTCATATTGATAAAAATATACACTTACCCAACTTTTAAAATACGGATATTACAAATAGCCTGTGCAATATCTGGATGGATGCAAACCATGATATACATAAGACTCCCAACAGCACTAGAATAGGGGAACACGTGGCATATATTCTTTGTCTTTATCTATATGTGGAGACAACGCAGTTGAAATTGAGCAGCAAGAGGATTACTAACGGATTTGACATTCTTCATGCCAAAATGTTCCAAAACTTTCTCAATATACTTCTCTTGTGACAAATATAACAAACTTGTATGTCTATTTCTTTTGATCTCCATACCAAGAATTTTCTTAGTTAGACCAAAATCTTTATCTCAAATTCATTACTGAGCAATGTTTTCAGGCTAGCAGTCTTAGATTTATTTTTACAAGCAATTAGCATATCATCCACATACAACAATAAATAAATAAATAAATGATCCATTGGCAAGCTTCTTGAGATATACACAACTGACATACTTGCTTCTCGAATACCCATGACTCACCATGAAGGAGAAACCGCTTGTACTACTGACGAGGAGACTGTTTCAAGCTATATAGAGACTTCTTTAACAAACAAACATGGTCTTCCTTGCCATAAATAACAAAGCCCTCGGGTTAATACATATATATTTTCTCTTCAAGCTCACTATACAAAAATGCGATTTTAACATCAAGCTATTCTAATTCAAAATTTTGCATAGCAACTAATGACAAGAGAACACGAATGAAACTATGTCTCACAACCTTAGAGAACACATCATTAAAATCAACTCCTGCAATTTGACTGTATCCCTTAGCAACCAAATGTGCTTTATGCCTTGCGTTTTCAATCCCCGTGATGCCTTCCTTTTTCTTGAATATCCATTTGCAACCAACTATTCTTTTACCCATTGGTGATTTAACCAATTTTCAAATTTGATTCTTCTCAAGAGGCTGCATATCTTCATGCATGGCTACTAGGCACTTTGAAGAATCTGCACAAACAATGGCTTCTGTATACGTAGAAGGTTCACATGCATCACTGGTTTCTTGCGCAACTGACAAAGCATAGGCAATTGCATTAGTATTACTAGACAAAACAATATTATTGTACCTCAATGGTAGTCTAGTCTCTCTTCTTAGTTTATGTTTGGCAATGCTTTTAAGGTTTATCCTGAACGTGATGAGTGTGTTCTTCACCCAAATTCTCACTTTGTTCATAAACAAGCTGTGTAGAAATGTTATGCATAGGATCTGAATCAAAACTTTCTAACTCAACCTGCTATGTGCTATTCTTACCCTGATCAAAATCACAAGCAATATACTCATCTTTTTCCGGGTTAAGCATAGCAGATTCATTAAAGGTAACATCACGACTAATGAGAAATTTAAGTGACTTCGGATCAGGACATCATAATCTATATCATTTTACACCATCAACATAACCAAGAAAAATGCACTTTTTACCTCTAGGCTCTAATTTTACATTATTAACATATGCATATGCATATGCAGGACATCCAGATATTTTTACCATGGAATAATAATGGTTACCAGACCATGCCTCATATGGGGTTTTAAACTCTATAACTGTAGCAAAAGATCGATTCACCAAATAACGTACTGTAAATGTTGCCACTACCCAAAACTTCTTAGTCAACCCAACATTTTAAAGCATACAATGAGCTCTCTCCAAAAGAGTTTTGTTCATTCGCTCAGCAACCCCATCTGTTATGGTGTACCTCTAATTGTCTTGTGTCTAACAATACCCTCATCTCTGCAATAATCATCAAACTCATTTGAACAAAATTCCAAACCATTATATGTCATCAGCCTCTTAATCTGATTCCCTAATTGTTTCTCAATAATTATTCTCCACTGTTTAAAACGCTTGAATGCCTCAATATATACACCCAAGTTTTTCTTGAGTAGTCATCAATGAAAGTACGCATATACCTGGCACCACCTTTAGATGGAACATGTGAGGGTCCCTAAAGATCACAGTGAATATAATCCATAATACCCTTGGTTCTGGAATCGTTGTACGGAAGATAACTCTCTTTTGTTTCAAAAAAACACAATGCTCACAGAATTCCATTTTACCTATATTTTGTCCACATAGCAAACCTTTTTTGCTCAACAAAGTTAATCCGTTTTCACTCATATGACCCAATCTCATATGCCACAATTTTGTAACCTTGGAAGCTGGCATAGTAGAAGCAGTTGCTGAATCAGTAACAATAGTACCTTACAGAATATACAAATTTGGCGACGTTATCTTCATTTTCATGACAAATTTGAGCCATCATGCATCCTGATTTGGACAGTTCATATACCAGTAATTTTTCGGGCTACATCATCACCCGGCAATACAACTCTGTCATAAAGCTCATATTATGAAAATCAATCCTTATTTCAGCAAATATGGTAGGAACAAGCAGAATCCATAATCCAATCAGATATAAAGAACTCATTACCACTGACACCAAGAACATGATAATAGTCATTAGAGTCTTCTTCAATAACATTAGCTTCAGGTTGTTTCTCTTTCCGATCCATATACCAATTATGATTCTTACATCGATTTTGACTTTGATTCTGATTGTTTTCTTCTTGAATTTTCTTTTTCAAATTCCAACACTCATATTTGTAATGTTCCTTTATTTTACAGTAATGACAGGTCATATTCTTATTTCTAGACTTAGATCGGAATTTCTGGCTACTAAACCTTTTTCTCTAGATCTACTTTTAGAGCCTCTAGTGACTAGAGCATCACCATGGCTCTGTTTCTCATAATTATTTCCAGACATATGTAGATCATGCAATTCTTTAGAAAATAGAGAATAGAGAAGCTTTAACATCTTCTAAAGAAATTGTATCTCTGCCAATCAGAAAGGTTTCCCTAAAGTGTGTAAACGATGGTGGTAGAGAACACAACATCATCATCTAATTTAACTTCTATTGAATTCAAATCAGTAATAATGGAATTAAATTCATCAACATGGGATTTCATTGATGTACTTTTTGCCATACGCAACAACAGTAGACACAGCTGAATTGCAGTCAAAGCTTTCTCATCTATCTCTAGCTTCTGTTCATTTTTCATCGTACTAGGCATCTTATCCTTTCTCACTTTCACTTTATTACTACCAATGCATAATCAATACCATAATCTTGCAATATGAAAATAAAAAGAACAATACTATATTATTATATTACCTCAACTAGGAAAAGATTCCAAACATTTGCTAAAAGAATACTGACAAAGAAGAACATGAAGAAACTCCTTGCACCTCTTTTTCGAAGGATAACATGGTGGATGTCAATTGCCTCACTCGCTAAAGCTCTTGGCTGTGACACTGCCTCACCCCATCATTTTCAGTCACACAAGAACCAACCAACAACTTTTTCTAAGCTTTTAATCCTACTTGGAAATTAAGACATATTTGTGCGTAATTCTAAGCATATTGTTTGCCTTGTTCTAAAACAAGAAGGCTGATTTTCATGGTGTGAATATTTGTTACTCCTCCTTCCCATAATAACGGTCCTCTTTGTATGGGCCCAAAAATTAAGAAAGTGCATTAATCACATTTAAACTACTGTAGATGGATATGAAAATACTACTTTTACCACTCAAAGATTAAAAAAATACATTAATTACATGCAAATCACTTGAGTAATTGGAGCAATAATGAAGAGTATTATTGAAAGATTGGTTATTTGTGTCTTTGACTTTTGATTGAGGATAATTATTTTGGGATATCCCATAATGAAGGGTATTATTGAAAGATTGGTTATTTGTGTCTTTGACATTTGATCGAGGATAATTATTTTGGGACATCCGAAAATGGAAATAAGGACAAACTTTATCGGACAGAGGGAGTACTTTACCTTTTAAACCTGTTTCTACCTTGTTTTGACCAGGCTTATATTTTGTTCTTTGTATGTTCTACTATTATCTTTGATCTAGCTTATTTGTGTTCTTATGTTTGTGTTATTTGTTGCATTTTCCTTTTCTCTTTTTTGTTCTCAGCTTTCTATTGAATATATTAACACAAGCTGTTATATAATGACAGGGTTTTGATGTGAAATTGATAGATGTGAATCAAACTTGTAAAGTTACAAAGGTATTCTCATTTGACCTTTAAAATCTTTGTAATTCTCTATATAGAATAACATATATAAATCTTATTAAATATTGGAAAAAGGTCTTATCAATTTTTTACATGCTTTAGGATGGTCAAGTGGTCAAGTATACTACTGCTATGGTAGCTTGTGGGAACTATCAAGGTGTTGTTGGATTTGCAAAGGCCAAAGGTCCTGCCATACATATTGCTCTTCAAAAGGTTTACTTTTGGTCTTTTACATTTATTTTTATTTTTGATGATAAATTTTAGGTTTTTTTCCATATGTTCAATGAATCCTCATATTTGCTCTTCAAAAGATTTTTTCCATTTTTATATGGCTCAGAATCCTCAGATTTGTTTTGTTAATTTTGATGTAAGTCAAACTGTGAAACCAATCTATCAAATAGGAGTAGTTGATATGGATATTATGTGATACACAATAGAGAGACACATACACACTGATATGAGCTCAACTCAACTAAGCCTTAATCCCAAGCTAATCTGGTCGGGTGAATGGATCTCTCTTATCCTATTTGCCTGATAAGAAACTGTATCATCAATTAAATATTTTTAAAAATTAAGTCCTTTTTATCTATCCCACTTATAAAAAAATTCTGTTTTTCTATCCCAAACCTTGTGATTTTAGGTCTACCTTTAACTTTTTTGGACCATCTACCTGAATCAAGTCAGTTTTGCACACTGGTGTATTCATAGGCTTATGTTATATTTTTTGACAGCAGGCTTACATTGCACATGTAAACCGTCTAAAATGCCATTCTCTCAATTTATCCTCTATTGGTGCTACTTTCAGCTTTTGAAAAATGAATGCACTTTTTATTTGAATTTTTCTTGTTTTACCACACATTCACCTCAAAATCCCAGTTTTGGTTGGTGGAACACTTGCCGTTATTGACCACGTCTGTTCGTCATGCTCTTATTCCTCTTGGTTGTTATTTTAGTCTTGGCATGCTTTTCCATATCACAATCATGTGTTTCTTGCTAAAATGGGGTGCGTAAATTAATACGATGCCAATAAAGAATTTGCATGAATACAATCTGGATCCGTACCTTTTACTGTAGTACACAGTGGTTTCATAGGGTAACATGGTCACTATCACAATACTGTTATGTGAAGGGTATGCATCTGTAGACAACATCTTGAGTGTGATGCCTATACACACGTGTGCACATGCAAAAATATTCATCTTCAGAGGAATCTTCTGCAAAATTTTGGCTGTTTTTGTTACATGGGCATCATTTCTCCTTTACAGCATGCTGCTGATGAAAGGAATCGGTTGGAAGAACTTCGTCAAAAGGTAGAACTGTTCTGGTTGTTAAATTTGTGGAAATGTTTTCTATTGTGACTTATGGGAGAAGTTGAGTACTTAGGTTATATCTGGGGATGGGAATATATCTGGGGAAGGTAAGAGGATCACCTATTTGGATGCCGAACAAGAGTTGGTACGTTATCTTTGATGCTATATAAGGTTTCCCTGTTGGCCTGATGCTAACAGCGTTTTCCTTTTTAAAGTCTATGGAATCTAAGATTCTTAAGTTTAACATCTGATTATGACAGATCCTGCCAGAGATCGGCATCAGTTACTGCAGAATTATGCTGAACAGATAAAAGATTGGGGTTGGATCTGCAACATTCATGTACAAGGCTCAAAGTCCTTCAAGAAGTAATTTGTTTATCTCTATCTTGCAAAGCTTTCATACTTGGTGATTATCTATTTGAATGAACTCAAACATTAGTCTCAGTAAAATAAATTTAGAATTCCTCATTATTTGCAAAATGAACTAAGGTCATGTTGGTGGCCAGAACATCATGTGTTTATATGCTTGACGATGTTAAAAATGCTCTATGGAGATCTATTGTTACTCATTCCTTACTTCATAATTTTTATCTTCAGAGACAACATTGCTATAATTCGTTTCCATGATTTGAAGTTTTAAATTTTAATCGCCTCTGCAGGAACTTAAGTGTTCTCCACTGGCAGCCAACTGTTTTCACACTTCTTGCGGTGAAACAGTCATTTTTCCTTTTAAATTCATTTTTTTTAACCTTTTGCAATTTTAAAGCATGTATGACATAAGTTCTTCATCTATTTCTGTCATTTATTGAACGCGAAGTCGGCGACTGATTCATTGAAATATATTACTGTTTTGTGTTCACTTTTTAAGGTGCAACACAGGCTTGCCTGTTGTAATGGGCATTTGATTACTGATATAATCAATCATTCTATTTGAATGCATGCGGGTACCCTGCATTTTAGGTGTCAATTTATCTGATGTAGATCTTTTAGAATTTCTTCAGCAGGTAAGACGGGGACTCTTAGTATCTAAGTAAACTCCCTCCCCGCACTTTCTATTTTTTATTTTTAAATTTCTTACTCAACATCTAACTCTGGTCTGTATTGAATTCTTAGCTGCCTCCCTCTGTACTTGAGTCCTTAATTTTAAAGCATGCAGATTTACATGCTTAATGTCCCCAAAAAGATGCTAGCCATGAGGCATGACTAATGTGTGATTAAAGGTTGTTCTTGCGGTTTTAAGTTGCTCTTTACACAAGACACCATTGTGTTGATTATTGCATAATTATCTGGTGAAAATACTCCGATATGGACTGCCATTAGTGGGAATTCAGACTTCTCTCTTTTTACCTAGTGTATTAGGACTTCTTATACATCCTGCTTTATCTTTTTATTGTCCGACCTCCATTTTTGTGTGAATAGAATTTTTCGTATGTCACAAACTTCTCTAACTTGTCCGATTATATCATTGTCAAGGTGCAATTATGTTTGGAGATTCTTTGTTACCTTCAGAATGTTCTTTGATTGTTGAAGAGCTAAAGCATACCTTCACTTTGTTTCCAAATAAGTTAAAAGCTTTTGAGAGACCAATTACTATAGAAGCAACTGCCCATTTATTTTGTGCGCGCGCTAAGAGATTTTTTTTAGCTTCCTTTTGAATGACTGGAGTTTGTTCTGTAGTGTGCTCATAGGCGACCTACTACTGTTCTTCTTGTCAACATGGAGGCATTGCATAAGCAGATCGCTAAGCTTGATTTTACTGAGTTGTGGCATGGGTTGTATCGATGTGAACTCAGTATCCATCGCGCCATGATGCGCTTAAGCGCTGTTAGGGAATCTTCTTGTTGAGAAATCAAAACTTGTTCCTGCAGAAACATTGTGGCAGCTTCTGTACATTTATAATTAACAGTCCTTGCAAACCTCTACGAGTACAATTGACCCAATCAATGTAAAGTCGTTCTTTATTTGATGTATAGCTTTCTTTGTGATAGTTAAGTTACCAGCTAACCATATGAACACATTCATTGATCCTGTAACAAGATGTTCTAGTGAAGGCAATGGTGGCAGTTAAGTGATCCCGTCTCCTATTGTCCTTTACTAATTTTATAGCACCTGGATCTTAAATATCTTAACATATTAATTCAGTTTGGCAAACAGGTGGATTAGGTGGATGGCATTTTGTTCAAATACCCATCATCTCTACATGTAAATATACACCATAGTTTAATAAAATATACTCCTTTCGTCATAAAAAAAAAAAGTTCAAAGAGAATGCTCCTATAGTTTGCTATGACAAAAGTTCATTAATTTAAGCGAATGTATAAATGGAGAAGAAGAGTCTTAGGAAAGTCGGGGAAGGATCCCTCTTGATGGATTCTAAAATTGATAGGCTCCTCACAAAGCTCACTTTTTCTAGCAAATAGAACAGACTACTTGATAGGGTTAAACAAGAGGTCATCATCTTCCATTGAAATGGTATCACCTACAATGATAGCAATACGTTCGTTTAACTCAACAAAGATGCATCTCCACCAATCCCATGATGCATATTTACCCACAGGTGGTTCTTGCTAATTGATGTAAAAACTATTAGTAAATATAAAATTGTTTACTGATATCAACCGTCTTCTTTAATTGCCTCTGTGCTTTTATCATTGTCAATAGCAGCACACAAGGCCTTCCAGATGGGGACCAACATCTTCATTGGTGGACGTAGTTCCTGGATAAAAGAATCGAGTTCACAATCAAAAGCCTAAACTACGCCATACAAGTACACAAACGAAAAAAATAAAACTGGTCAATAATTCCTGATACTGATTACTTCAAGGGTTCGGGAAAGATTTTTTAATCCCAAAAATAGCCACACAAATTTAACACCCGGAATAGTGAACTAGTAATTTTACGCCACGTCATGAAGCTTGACTAGTAACGGACCATTTTACCCCCCGAAAATCACTATAGGGAGTGAGGAAAAAACTGTAGGGAGTGAATATAGCTTCTAATTGGTCCATGCTTGGGTGTTAAAATTGGGTGGCAAGGGTTGGGTGTTCACCTAGCAGCACCTTTGAAGGATAGTTCAACGGTGCACATGAGTCACCTTGCCCATGGTAATTCAACGGTTAAGATTTGAAGATATTTTATATCTAAGGTACTTTAAATCATAGTTAGTAGTGCCCACACTTCCAATAATGGCAATGTAGTTTAATCCTACATTAAGATGGGTAATAAATCACCCCGTTTAATATGTTGTGTTGGGTGTTCACCTAGCAGCGCCCTTAAAGGATAGTTCAATGGTGCCCATGAAATCACCGTGCCCATGGTAATTTAGCAGTTAAGATTTGAAGATAGTTTATATCTACAATATACTTAGAATCATAGGCAGCAGTGCCCACACTTCCAATAATGGCATTGTAGTTTAATCCTACTTTAAGATGGGTAATAAATCACCCTGTTTAACATGTGCTGGGTGTTAACCTAGCAAAGCCCTTAAGAGATAGTTCAACGGTGCCCATGAAGTCATCGAGCCCATGGTAATTCAATGGTTAAGATTTGAAGATATTTTATATCTACTGTACTTACAATCATAGGCAGCAGTGCCCACACTTCCAATAATGGCATCGTAGTTTAATCCTACTCTAAGATGGGTAATAAATCACCCTATTTAACATGTTAAGCAACACTAGCACCAAAAATTTACATTTTCATCTCATTTCTGGCTCTTAAACTCATCAACAAGAGTTTTAAACATAAGTTTTAAAATATTGTTGAACAAACAAGATCACTTTACCTTAAACACCAATGTAAGATCTTCACCGCATACAAGTAATGAGAGCCTCCAGTAGCAAGAAACTGGGGTCACACATTCTACTAGTACAGGTTTCAAAATCTTGTCGATGGGAACAAATTGGCGTACAACTTTTCCCCTGTAAGAAAGTAAATAAAAGAGAAATGACAATTCTAACTTTATTACAACTACTGCTATTTTCCAGTGCAAGATTTCCTTCAGATGAAGGAGAAAGATTTGCCATCTTTCAGCTCATGTAAGGTAAGAAACAGAGTCTGGCCCTAGGGCAAAAAATGTAGTTCATAAATTCAAACAACATGGGCAAATATGGCATGATGCTGAAAGCATAATAACACCAAGACCTAAGATATTCTTCGACCAAAAAACCCGAATTCAGTGCCAAACCACAACATATTGTAACAGTAAGAAGTCATCCCTTGCACTACAATCTTTTATTTCCCAATTAGGAGGAACTTAAGGTCAGATTAGGTATGCACCTAAATATCTTCTGCAAATATACAGATAATTGTAATAACATTTAAAAGGATGATGCTCAACTCCTAAAGAAATGATTTTATATTGGTGGTACACTATAAAATGAATATCTAAAGATGGCATTTCATTCACTTCGCCAATGCACTAAAAGTTCAAATACATATTAGAGAAATAAACAAAAAGCCACCTTAAATAGTGAGTCTCAAGTTGAACTCCAAAAGCTGGTATAATAATAACAGACTCTGAATCATTCAAACAAAGATAAAAGTAAGTAAGAAGATAAAATGATAAACATTATAATCCAGTTTTCCTTCTTAAAAAATGATATCACGCTTTAAGATAAAAGATTAGTTTATTGGGTTTTTACCTTTTTCAACAGGCTTCCAAAGCAGTAACATGACAAGGAATCCACTTAAAAGGAAGCTCCAGAAAATAACGGCAACTGATTTGTCCTGTATTTATATAATCACTACATTAGATACTTGCACAGATAACTCAAGTATCATGATGAATGTAAGAGTTTATTCAACTTTCAAGAACAAATGTAATACTCCCACATGTATCTTTAAGGTTTTATCTGGAAACAAATATAACAAACATTAACCAACAAAAATGTAATGCAATAGAAGCATTTTCAGGTACAAAAAATCATGCTTTCCTTTCGTTTCTGTTGCACTTCCGCAACACGTTTCCACAGACCCTAACATATCAAAGACGAAAACTTTTCAAGAGAACTTGAAAAAAAAACGTTGTTTATTTTTTTTTATAAGTAAAACCCATTGCTTATATTATTTACGGTTCCAAATGCAATGCAGCACAAAACCTAAAGCACGGCTTCAAATTTTGGATACAGAAGAACAACAAAACCTCACTTTCACTTCATTACTACCAATGCATATTCTATACAATAATCTTGCAATGTGAAAATAAAAAGAACAATACTATACTATTATATTACCTCAACTAGGAAAAGAAACAAAACATTTGCTAAAAGCATAATGACAAAGAAGAACAGGATGAAACTCTTTGCACCACTCTTTCGAAGGATAACATGGTGGATGTCAATCGCTTCAAGAGGCCACTGACAGTCATGCGAGTGAGTGTATCTCTGAGTGGCAATCGGAAACTTCACCATTCTAATGCTTAATTAAGAAGATAATTTTTTTTATAATCATTACTTATACCTGCATTGATAAAAGAGAACATATCAAACAAAGCACAAGCTGTTACAACTAGAAATTGCTTAATTAGTATCATCACAAACTATTAGTAGCTAAAACAAAACATTATCCAGTTATACTACTGTATGAAAAGAACTTTAAGATTTCATATTTCGAATTCATGAATTTCAGATACCCAATAAGTTAAATAAATAAAACAAAAGTCACTTGTTTTCCTCGAATATACAAGTGATAAGAATTTCATTGTGGGTTTTATTCAAACAACTTGCGTGCACCGTTAATTACAGTTGAGCCTGAAGGATATCTAAACTATAACACAGCTTGCCAATTAACATTACCTTTCACGGATACAACGTTCTTATTCATCAATAACGCAGTGATAAAATTTACTCCAAAATACTAGATTAAAGTAAACAGAAATAAGGGAAAATTAAAAAAAAGGACACGTTTCTCTACAACGAAGAGAGAGCTAACCAGAGAGAGAGAGAGCAAAAGCCGGGTTTCTGGGGAAGTTGGGTCGCCAATGCTTTGCGGTGTTGTGCTAATTGTGTCACTGAGGAGAGGCAAAAAGGGAAACCGTTTGTCTCGTTCGCTCTTGAATCTTGTCAAAACCGCCGAACAACCTTCTCCAACAACTCTCCGTTCTTTCTGCTTTACATAAAAAAAAATGGCATGTGGACTTTTCTTTTTAATAAAAAACCTCCTCTTTAAAGTTGTAATTATCAATTTAGTTTAAAGTGTAAACGGGTCCAGCCCAGCCCGGCCCAGCCGAATAGTATTTTGTTTAAGCTGTTGGATAATATTTTAATCAAGCTTTTAAAATTTTGTTCAAATTTGTCCGTATTGAACTCGAATACGACTTCAACAACTTTATTCAAATTCAATTATATAAATAAGTTGAGATCAAGATCTTTTATAAACTAAGTTTGAAATTATTCATGAACATATTATACAAATATTTTTTTTTTGACATAAGGATGACGGTCGAATAAACAGAAAATGTTTAAGTTCTATCAAAAAAAAAAAAGTTGATAGTTGTAAGTGATAATGAAATTAGAGAGCTTGTGATTACTATTAATAACTTATTATATACTCCTTACACAAACCCTAATCAAACATAAACAAATTCTTAGTGAATACCTAAACAAGCTTTTAAACATATAATGAGCAAATCATGAGTCCAACACATTTATATTCGGCCTCAAATCCTTTAAACGAGTACTAGAATTTTATTCAGATTCTTTCATGTAATAATCTAACGGACATAAATAAATAAATTCTAATTGAGCATTTTCATGAACGTATTGATTCACTTATTGGGATATAATGAATGTTGCCTAATTAACATACATTCGAGACACGTCTCAAGAAAAAAAAAATCCATAATTTCCAAAAATTAATTTATCAAGTTTATTTTTCATTGATATTATCCTTGCAAAAAATGGGAAATTAAGAGTTGGTTTATTATTTTCTGTTTTGTTCTTAAATGAAAAATAGAAACAAGTGACAAGTTATAGTTTCTCAAACTTTGAAAACAAAAAACAAGATTTTTGAAAACGTTGGGAAAAAATATGCTTCCTAACTTTCATTTTCATCCTTTCAATTGTGAGTAATTAATTTCATTTCCATATTTATCTTTATTTCTAAAATATTATCGTAATGTTAAAGCCATATTAAGAACCAGTCTTTTATGCAAGTTGACAATGATCTGCATACTACCCACTATCAAGAAAAGAAAAAAAAAAAAAAAAAGGAGGATAATGCAGTGAGGAAGAAGGTCATCTCTGCTTGAAATCTTTCCTATGATCAAATCATGTATCTATGACAATATATAAATAAATATTAATAATGAAAATAATAAAAGCTAAACCATTCCAAGCTTTCTTTCATTATATGATTGATGATGAGGCACATCCTCTTAAAGAGCAGAGACACACCAAAATTTCCCAAACACAGGATGATTACCAATACACCATGACTTCTCAAAGCATACCAAAAGTCTCATTCTATTCTTATAATACAAAGCTAGTCAAAACACACAGGAAAAACACCCAATTCAAAATTATATTGCATTCTCATCTGCTGATTCACGCACTTATATCCAGTCACTGGCATCATTAAACTAGTAAGTACTAAACTTTACTACATTAGGCGTGATATATAGCCGTAAGTAAGACTAAATTCAATTTCTTCTGCTCGCTATTAGCCCAACAATGTAACTTAGCTGAACAAGTAATCAATAGTGGCAGACAAAATGAGTGTCACCCTGCCATGCTGTAGTCTTCCGCATGGTCATAAAGATTATAGCTACCTGGTAGCATCTTTCCAGTCAGGTGGTCGTCTCCTGCATCGATAAATAAGGGAGGCAACTAAGACTTCTGCTGCCATTTAGAGCAGCTGGGAAATGATATGATGATCTCATTAAGTGATACCAAAAAAAATAACAAAAAATGATCCTACCTACTAAATTATAAAACTATTTCAGTTTATCCCCCTTTTAATCTTATACTCCTCTTACTCCGTTGCACCAAACAGGCAAAAATTCCTAAGCTACATGGCCTGTCAAAAAGGAAAATTTATGAGTGAAACAATGGTACGTACTTGGATTTGACAACACGTCCAAGAAATGCAGTTCAGAGGTTATCTCAGGGCTCTGAAAGCATAGATCTTCAGGCCTTGGAGCTGAGTTCTGTTGAGAGTGAAGATTCTGCGGTTGTGTCTTCTTTTCATTAGGTGATTCAACTTCTGTCTCTACTTCTGATTCACCATTGTTAGATGATGAAACCAATTGTTTCCTTTTAGATCGAGCACGTCTATTTTGGAACCAATTATAGACATTAGTTTCAGAAATTTGGCCATGTTGGCTGAGTTCAGAGGTAATGTCTTTGATCTTTTGTTTACTCGGAGTTCCAGTCCCTTGATCAAAGATACTCTCCAGAATCTGAAGCTGCACCGGTGTTGGAGTCCACCGCTGCCTAGCAGTCATTTTGTGCCCAACAGATGTCATCAATGGGTCACAATACAGATTTCCCAGCCGGCCTCCTGCACGAGCAAGAGGAGAAAAACTTTGTTTATAGGTCAACATGGAGCCTAAACATTCATCTAAAAAGAAAAACATCAAAATAAGCAAGTAGAAGCCTACACAGAAGAGTTGAGGTTGGGGATTAAGCATCTAAAGCAAAGGTAAAACCACAACATGCATTTCATCTTAAAGATAAGCATCCACGTTTCCAAGTCAGTTTAATTGTTCAACAACCTTCTGATACAAAGAGAAAAGGATGCAATTGCAGATGGGAAAGGATCAAGATGGATCAACAACTAGATCAACATCCAACTGAACCATGAGGAGTTAAGGACAGCAAGACAACTGCAAGATCAGGAAGAACTGGAAGAAGGCGGAACAGAGGAACAAGATGAAAAAGAAGGAACTGAAGCAATAAAGGATACAAAATAAAGGAGAAGTACTCGAGGGAGAAAGAAGCATATCTGGAACAAGGATTATGAGATATGAGTTACAATAAACTCAGTAACAAAGCTGTCAAGAGAGAAGTATTAAGCCCAAGCTGTAACTGAAATTAGTTAGTAATAATAATTAGGTTGTTAGTAGTTAAATAAACAGTTATAACTGATATAACTGCCTGTAACTAGAACTAAAGAAGCCCTATAAATACCATGTACAGAGATCAGTAATTCAGAAGCATTTTGTTTAGAAATCCTTCAGGAGCTTGTCACTTGCTCGAAATAGTGAGATTTTCTTTCCCCTTCCTCTATCACCTTCACAGACTGGTGAGATTAGCTAGAATTGGGACCATAATCTTGACTAAAAAAATGTATTCAATTTGCTGTAGGAGAAATGATGAAATGGAATGAGAATTCCATCAAGACCATAAAATTCATGTTCCCCAACCACCCTCCATGCAACCCAATGTAAATGCATGTGAACATAAATATACAAACAGCAAGGTAAGTGTGTCCAAGAGAAAAGATTGTATGCTAGATAAAGCATTATTTTGATTATCAAATGCAGAACAAAATGACTTATCTGTCCCTCCTCCCTCTTACGAGGAAAAGGAAGTAAAGAAGTTAGACATGAAACATCCCTTTCTTCAATGAAGGAAAACTGGTAAAAAAAACAGTGGAACTTTATGCAAACAATCAGAAAAACAAAAAGAGGGCTGGCCCCATGATGCTGTGACAGATAAGACCATGAGTTCTGTGTGGTACATCCAGTGCAATTTTTTTCCTATCTACCACAAGAAAAGAGCTCGGAATTAAAGCTTCCCCCTATATTGCCAGTAATTAGAAAACCAACTTGCCAAAATTGTTAAAAGGGTATTCAGATGTGAGTAATCAAGACATGGGTAAAAAAAGTTAATGAACCCAATCAATTACTACCCAAACTGCACCAAATAGACCCAAATAATCAAAACATTTTTATAAAGGGAAGATTTTGTAAATTTTGTATCAGAACCTAACAGTTTACCATTTTGCTACTGATAAACCGGTTATGCGCCTGAGATTGCTCTAAAGATGAAGCAATCAACCCAATAATAAGCTCATACCTTGACCATATGGAGGTCCAGGATCAATGATCAGCACGCATCTTCACTCTCAACAATTGTGATTAAAATCAAACACAAAATGAAACAAAAGGCACATCCAATCGAGCCACAAGTGGAAAATGCTAAAAAGGAGGAAAATTTACAAGTTTCCACAGCATCCTACTTACTATTGTTTTCTCCCAATGGAACCAAAACCTAATATCAAAAACAAAATCCAAATGATAGATCAAGAAACAGAACCATCAATTTAGGTATCCAAAGACAGATGTATTCACATAATTCGAATTATAAGCAGCTAAAAATAACAACAAAAAAAACAAAACTAACTCCTATATTTAAAATTATCCAAAAAATATATTTATATTTAAAAAAAAAGCAACAATCATATGGTAAAATGACAAAAGTAGCACAAAAAAAACCCATGGAAAACCCATAAATGAACCATAGAAGCTAATCTATCAAAACCCAATGACCTGAATCATGAAATGTTATATAAAAATCAAACTCGAGAGAGAGAGAAGACCTGCAAGATCTTGCTGAGCAGTAAGGGTTTTATGCATCTCAACAAGCTGTTCACAGATGGTGGCATAAACAGCAATTTGCTTCCTCAGAGTTTCCAATTGCTCATCTGTCATTACCTTCACATACATTACTCCACTCCCGTTAACACTACTTTCTCTCTGATTCTGCTGGTTTTCTTGTTGTTGCTGCTGATTATTATCCCATTCCATCATTTTCTTTTTCACTCTTCAACTCTCTCTCACCCTCTTTCTCTCTGTAGTTGTGGAAGAAAGAAACAGAGGAAGTCAGTGTAATATGAGGAGAGAAAAAAGAGGAAAGAGGAAAGAGGAAAGGACAAACAGACAAGAAAGGAGAAGACGTGGACGAAAGTGCAATTGTATTATGTTAGTGGTGGTTGTGGTTTGTCAACTCCCTGCGTACGTTAGCATCACCGTTCTACTCGTACGCAGTTTTGGTTTTTTTAGTTTTTTTTTCCTCTTCGTTTTCTCAGAGTCATTGACTCGTGAGATGTTTATATTACCAAATGTGGATGAGAGTACTGTTTATGGTTATGGAAGTAGACGTTTGGGATTCAAAATATTTTAAATTTGTAAAAAAAAAATTTACCGTTTTTTGTTTTCCTTATCTGAAACCTTTTTTTTAAGGTGCTAGGGGATTCCTAAAACACCAATTTTGGCAACTAAAATTTCATACTTTAAGTGCTTATTTGTAAATTTCAAATAAAGTTAAAAGCATTTCAATTATAGATTTTCTTCACTCTAATCCTAAATCTAATTTATAAGTTGGATTGGTTTTTTATCAAATAATAAATAAATGATAGATATTATCATATAATGATTTGTTAATACATATTACTTCAATTATTGAAACGATATTACTCTGGTATTAATAAAATATTTATTATAATACTGACAATCAATAATAAAATTTAGGTTAAATTAAATATTTCACATTATGGTTTGGATGGAATGATTTTAAATCTCAAGTAATTTTTCATGACAAATCTAGTAAATTGAGCTTTGATATTTGAAAAATTGAACCCTAATCAAAATTTAATGGTTTGCGATGACAAGATTCTCAGTAGTCTCAACCATCGCATCAACTTGCGATGACAAGGTTATTGTGCAACCTCAGTCATTGCAAAATTGCGACAACTAACATGACTGTCTAGCAGATTCAACCATGTGATGACGAAGTTAACAACAACCTCATCGCTGTTAAGGTTGTCTAAGCCTCGCCATCGCAAATTAACACGATAGATAAGATTACCTAATAACTTTGCCATCACAAACTGCACTGATTGATGAGATTACTGGTTAGCCTTATCATCTCATGCCGTTCAATTCCAACAAGAGTTTGATTCGAGTTCAATTTGCTAACAAATATAATTTCAAGGTTTGATTTCTTAAAAAAAAAAAAATTAAAGTTTTAAATAAAAATACGCCGAAACCACAAAATAGAATATATATAATTAAAACCTAAAATCAAAAGTTAATCTGTTTCAAGAAGGCATATGAATTTTTCAGACCCAAAAGTTATAAGGCGTCATGGGCTCCAGTTGTGTGGAGCAGTTGCTCCACCCCAAAACATGCCTTCATCATTTGGTTTACAGTCAAGAACAAACTGCTAACCAAGGACAAGCTTTTCTATGCTGATCTGGACAGAGTCTGCCCTCTATATCGCGCCACTGATGAGTCAGTGAAACACCTATTTTTTTTTTGCCATATCAGTGCACTCATCTGAAAAGATATTAGAGACTGGTTAGGTATCAGAAGGGACTTTAATTCCATTAAAAGTGCAGTGAAATGGATATACAAAGAAGCCAGAAAGATTGGTCCTCCTGCTAAAGCTAAGCATGCTGCCTTGGCCAGTATGGTTCATCACATATGGTTGGTTAGGAACGCTAGACAGTTTGAAGGCATTATAGCTTCCCCAAATAGCATAATCAAGAAAATTAAGATTCATATCTTTAGAGTTGTATATACTATTTTTCTTGATTTTCGTTAATTGTTCTTCATAATCTTATTTTCTTGGTATACCTAATGTCTTTTTGTACATAAATTTTTATCCATAAATTAATTTTACCAATAAAAAAAAAAGTGAGCAAATAGTAGTATTACTAGTGGCAGAGTGGTACTGTAAGTAGTTTGTTTCTGACGCTTATAGGGAACTGAGAGACATTCCGTCAATAATAAGGATAAGTAATCCAATCTTTTGATTCTTACGGGCATACAAAAAATCTGACTTGTCGTTTGGTCATCAAATCTTTGATTTAGGTCAGCACCCATTAATTAATCCATTACCCAAACAGAAAAGGCACTTTCTAAGCGGTACTATTGGACTGATCACGAGCAGAGTTACTTGTGAATGTTTTTTTTTGTAACTTATGAGTTGCTTGCTCTACATGCATGTGATATCCGAAAACCATGTGCAGCATCACACAATACCGTAGACCAAGTCTTTATCCAGAAAAGTTTGCCACTTAGCTTTTCTCTTGACCAAATGATTCTCTATTGTAACAACTAATAATTAATTTGATTAATATATATGAAACCGTATGAATTTAAAATCCAATTTGAGATTTTGGTTTAATTTAATTTCTCAAAGGGTAAATATTTTGACTCCCTTTTTTTTATTTGTCCATTTTGTAAGGAAGAAACTCAATTTTAAAAAGAAAAACAACAAATGCACACTACTACATTAACGTGATCAAATTAAAAGTTATTTGGCGTTTATAAAAATTGTGCCAGAAGTATGGTTAAATAATTTTTTTCTCAAAAAGTATGATAATAAATTAATTTTCAGCTTTTAAGTCAACACAATTGCTTTTTTTTTTTGTCAGAATCGTTTTGGGTAATGTTATTGATACTCTAAAATATTTATTGACAATCATTTTGTTTTTAATAATACACTTAATTGAACATTCGAACTTCTATGATAAAATGATATGATTAAATTTGTTATTTAAATAGTTAATACCTATACTTTTAAATCAAGGACTACACCAATAATCACGTCAGTTTTACTCAAAATAATCACCGCTCATTTATAAGTGGTGTTACTTTTTTGAGATAGTAAGTGTTGTGAACTTGTGTTACTTGTTAAATGAATAAAGAGGTAAAAATAATAATTCTCTTGAATTACATGTAGATAATTTTTTTCGAGTTTGAATTAGTACACATAGACAAGACAAATTGCAAGTACATGAAAATTTGTTAGGCTAAAAGCTTAGATACCTCGCTACTAGCTAAAAAATATAGCTTAAATGTAATTTAACCTTTGACTTTTTACTCAATAAACAAATAATGTCTTAATATTTTAAAGAAATTAATTTAACCCTCTGTTTCCCAAAAACAATGTAATTCCTAGTCTTCAGATAATTTTCAGTAAATTCGATCACTGGAGATCATGTGAAGCGCATTTGGAGGAAAACTAACATCCACATCAGCTAAATATCTCATATAAAAATAATAATAAAAAAATTAACAAAAACCAAATTTAAAAACAATTAAAAGTTAAGATATAAACTTAATTAATTAAACGTAGAATCAAGAAACATAAAAACAAAAATACCACGATTCTCTTTATTTGATAATTTAAATGAAAGTTAAGTTCACGATGAGATTAAATGTTATTATGATAAATTTGAATTCAAATATTTTTTATTTGATGATGTGATATTCAATTTCACCACAAATTTGACTTCATTTCAATTCCCAAACGGTGAGGATCACGATCCAAAACAAAAAACCCTAATTCTACCTAATCTAATCTCCTTCCCTCCTTAGATCTGTCACTCTCAACTGTTTTTCATCTTATAGTGTCACCAGCATCAACATCAAAAGCTTTTAGTAATCAGATCTTGAAAATTTTAATCTCGATATGCACCTTGCCTTTGACCACGTCACCACATTCCACCGGTGCAGGCATCGAAAAACTTCTCCAACTGAATCAGAGCACACTACAAAGATCAGAATTCTCCGATGTCTACTGATATGGTATCCACGTTTTGAGTACCCATTGTAAAACTATTGGTCTCATTTTCCTGTGAGCCTCGTCGAGATCCACTACCACTTCTTCTTTTTCTTCTTCAAGAAAAAGAACTGATTGGAGAAAAGAAGAAGATCAAATTTGTTTTTCTAGGATTTTGATTTTTGGAGAACCCGATTTGTTTTTTGGATTATTTCCAAAAAAAGTTGTTTTTATTTTTTTTCAAAAATGATTAGTATATTTTCCAGTGGTAGTTAAGGATGAATAAAGATTTCACTTATGTGTGCTAATTCTTGAAAGAGGAAGAAGAAAAAGAGGAATACTTTTTTTTTCTTCAATTTTTTGTTTTATTTTTCGTATTTTTAATGTTAGTCTTGTAGTTTTTTTTAAATACTTTTTTTATTGCAAAAGAATTATTTTTTTTGGACGTGACACTTGTTTTTTAAGTGTCTTCAAATGAGCTCCACGTAATCTTCGATGATCAAATTTGTCAGAAATTGATCAGAAGTTAAAAATTGCATGGTTTTCGAAAAGTTAAGGGTTAAATTAATTACATTAAATTAGAAGAAAAAAAAAAGAGGTCCCGAAATATTAAAGAGAATAACAATATTGGCTGCTAAATTTTTAAGAGGGAAAGAAATAACTTAAGCTTAACGAGGTTACTGTTTAATACCACCATTTTAATTTTGGTCGGTGGGTCGGTGTTTAACTACTAAAAGACCTTATTTAAATCATGAATAAGACAAAACTATAAGCACATGCACTCAAAACAACCATAAGAAAAATCAAATGGCTCCAAATATGTTTCATAGAAAAAAAATTGGAAGTATATATATATTTCCATTAATTTGTCTTATTTGACAAATTAGCATTTGGCTTTGGTTAACATTAGTTGGGAGTAGGGAGAATCATCAGTTCAAATTTGACTTAATAATTTACTTTATTTTTAAGTAAAATTTTTATGAATGGTTTAAATAAATAAAATATATAAAATTTTAATTAAAAATTATCAGTTTAGTTTGTGATTTAACTTATAATGTATTTTATCTATGATTTAAAACTTATCAATTTTTGTACGAAAAATTAAAGTTTAGATAGTAAATTAAATTTATCAAAACGTGTTAACTTTTTGTAGTTTGAAATTCTAATAAATGCATGTTAAATGTATAAAAATCTTTAATTTTATTGATGTAAAAATAAAATTTTAAATATAACTTTTAGAACTTCATGTAAATTTTACCTATTCAATATTTATCACAGATACATTTCACATGTTTTTAAGATTTATGTGTAAATAGGGACGAGAAAAGTTTTCGCCTTCAACGAAGCTTCGATATTGAATATTTATTTTTTATTTTGATTTTGTCTAATGATGCTATATTTTATCTAATATCAGTGTTATTGTGAAGTGTGTGTATGTGTATATATATAAAATCCAGTGTGGTTGAGATTTTTAATTAAAAAAAATTGAGTTAACCGGAAATTCTCAATTTTTTTATAAAGTAATCCTCGTTCTCGTTTATAAAAAGGGACGAGGATGAAGATTGAAGTATTTCAAAATCTTTATCGGCGGTGAGACAAAGGACAAAATTAAATCTTTGATAGAGACGAAAACAGAGACAAAGACGAAACAAAAATTATTTTTGTAAATAGGAATGGAGACGAAAATGATTTTCTTCGCTTCAAATCCATCCTTTGTCGTCCCTATGCACAAATATGAAATACATGAATTAAATAATATAAATTGAATAATCGTAACTCGCAGTTGTGCCGAGGATACATAGTAAATTTTTGCTGTTTACTTGCTAAATCAAAAAGAGTATTTTTTGGTTGGTTTTGATCTAAACAATTGAATTTAGATCAATTGAAAACTTCACTGTTAATCTTAAATTTTTTTATTGATAATATTAATTTTTGAATCTTACGTTTATATTAATATTATTAATAAAAAAATTAAAAATTATCAATAAATGTAAGCCGTTAAGTTAAAAGTCGAACCAACCAAATTTTTTTTCAAAAGACGGAAGAATAGAATACTACAGAAGATGTCAAGCAAAAGCGAAACACTAGATTAGCCTAAAATCTAAATAGTTAAAAGGTATCCAGGCAGTGTGGGACCATTCTACCCAACTCCAAATAGTGCTTTCTGGCAAAGGGCTGCATTCATACTGATCCTCCTTTCTCCGGGTTTGAATGGCTAAGATATCTTTTGAATGTAAGAGAATTGGTACTCCCTCGGATTCTTACATTTTCTTTGGATTCTCACTTGAACATGATATATTGGTGTACCTAACAAGAACATAGAGATCTAATAGCTCCATGTCTAGAGGTGGAATTTGATGTGCATATGCCAAGTTTATGTTAATCCAATCCAAAAGGTTCGTTCCTGGTAAAATAAATCAAAATAGACGTTAGTTTTGGATTTAACTTTTCAATTTATTTCGAGTTTTAATCAAAACAATTCGATTTGCATATATCCGTGATTAATCGAGTCAAAAACTTAAATATTTTATTATATATATAAAATTTTGGATGAGCAAAATAAGCCCACAAGATTCTAAAATTAGTGGGAGATAGATCTTCTTTAATTGTTTTTCAATTCTTTTATTTTTTTTCGCTTTTGTGTCTCGCACTTTTACCCTACTTTATTACTAGTAGTATTAAACAGTATTGTCACAATAGATTATGTTGTTTCTTTCCCCTCTTTCAACCTTTAATCATTAGTATTTGGTAAATCTTACTTTTCAAAGTTTGGCAAGATTTAGTACTATGCTTTCAGTTTTTTATTTTTCTATCATTTAAGAAAATAATACAATCAAATTCATCGATGTATTATTTATAAAATATACTCTTAAAGTTGTAAATTGGTCTAGTGATTATTTTTAAATTTTTTATATAAAAAAATCAGATTTAATCCCTTTCCCGTTAATATTGTAAAAATAAAAAAATACCATACAATATTCTTATTGTGAGAGAGAGAGAGAGAGGGAGAGACCATATAATACATGAAGTTTAGTATTTTTAGAAAGTAAAGAGGATCCAACCGGGTATTCGTTCAAAAATGACAAATAAATTAAAAAGGCTCAAATCAATTGGCATTGCTTGTTAACCTGGCAGTACTGATTGGCCGCTAATTTGGCAGCAAATAGAGAAGTTGAAAGTGACCATTAAATTAAAAGGCTCCAGTCAATTGGCATTGCTTAACCTGGCAATACTGATTGGCCGCTAATTTGGCAGCAAAAAGAGAAGGTAAGGTAACAATTTGTTCTTTGGGCAAATGCATTGAACAAATGGCAGAAAGTCTCGTCACTGATAAGCCCATAATAGTGGACTACAAGTCCAGCTCACTTTCTTAAATTTCAACATTGTGGTCTAGAGTTTGTTAGTCAGTCTTCTAATTTCACAAAAAATCAGTCTTCATAAACTTTAGTCCAAGAAAGGGAAAGAAAAATAAGAGAAGAAAAAGAAGAAGTGCTTTTTTTTTTGGTCAAATCCTGATAACAATTGATTTGATCAACTCTCGGCAGCAATTGATTTTTGGGTTAGTGCTTTAGCCCTCAAGTCATAAGTATTTAAGTGCTTTGATTTTCTTTTGGATAAGAGAGTTGTTAACTGGTTGAGAGAAAATAGAGATAAAGTTAGAATTATCTTGTACTATAAAGAAAAAAAATTAAGACCTGTTTAACCCAAAAAAGGAAAAAAAAAAACCAAACAAACTAGACAAGGACCAGTGTCATGTTATACAGATCTAGGACGCCAGGCCTTTTATAGTTTAACTGACACAGCAGTTAAGTTTCTGTTGTGATGTGTGGGGCAAGAACTGAACAAAATCAAAGGCTTTGGTTTTCATGGATTTGTGAAATGGATCCAAGCCCCCAAAAACCAGTCGGTCAACAAAAACTGATTTAACTTCTTTGGCAGAGCTTATTGAGGATATTAAGACAACCTTAATTCTGTGGTTCCTCTGGCACAGGGAAGTGATACTGCCAATTCAACGAACAAGTTTTTAGCATCAACAGAAAGTTTATTTCAAAAAATCAGAAAGTGATTTATATGCTGCCAAGACTATTGGTATGAGAGAAATATTAGAGAAAAGAAAGTGAAAGAAAAGAAAAGAGAAGGGAACGAGGAATGAGACGAGAAAAAAAAACATTGATATTTTCATAATACGGTTGGTAGAGAAGATAGAAAAATAGAAAAAAAACTTATTTTTAATTTTTACTATTCAATCCTTTCAATTGAAAGATTGTAATTTATACATGAAGGAAGAAAACCTCTAGGTGTGTTTAGTTGTAATTTTTACTATCCAATCCTTTCAACTTGGAGCAGTTTTAATTTTCACAACTAAAAGTACTCTCAATCTTCTTAATTTTCTCTCCTACCATATGAAAGAAAAGTTCTATCCACCTCTGTTTCATTCCTCTCCCTCTTCCTTCCATTCATTTTTCTTTTGTATCAATCATATTCATAGCGTAAAACAGCTGCTGAATCCAGTAAGATTTTTAAGGGCTAACAACAAAACTCTCAATTAGCAAACAGTCTCCTTGTAAAGGTTTTCGCAAGGTTAAACACCCTCACAAGTTCACAACAGAGAATAAGCTGAAGTTGCTCATATTGTAGCTTGTTCAATTACATGAAATGGCTTCTCAATAGTATAATTATATCTTTATCATCAACAAGGCCTAGGATTTGCATGAACAATTAAGATTATGTCAAAATAATATACAGCATTTAAGAAAAAAGAACAAAAAATGTCAGAAAAGTAAATCAACATTCACACTTGAAAATGATACTACAAACTCTTTCGGTTGAAGTCATCAAGCCAGTAATAAGATGTCATCCAAAAAATAGCCCAATAAATAACATATATTGAAGAAAAAAAACAAATAATATAAGCAATCATGTACAGTGTGTAAACCTGATCGACTCAATTCCTATATGACAAACACCCACAAGAAACATATATACATGGCAACCCCCAATTTGGGATTTAACCACGTAATAATGTATACACGTTGCCTCCATATATACGCCACTTCTAACAGCCTTTTTCATTCTATCAGTCTCTCCCTATTGACGAATAAAATGCTAAGCATGAGAATAACCTCACTAGTCCATTCACCCATCATAACTGCATATCCTTCACAATTTCATTAACCAGATCTCCTATAATGAAACATTCCACCTCTCTTCCCAAAGCATTAATTTCTTCATCCATCAAGCCAGACCATGGGGTAGAACCCAGATCCTGAGCCACCATGCTATCAAGCGAGTAATAGGATCGATCAGTTGGAGGAAATAAGTACTCACGTATGATCTCCCATACAGAATCCAATAATTTCTTCCCACGTAGAGGTGGCAACATTGAGGAGCCAATAATCTTTCTCCTGAATATAGACTTTGTAACAGGTGGTCCAAGTACAGTTGTAAGTGCTTCATTCAACAAATCAAGCAAAACTTTATGTTCTATCTTCTTCTCAGTATTATCCTTCATAGTACTTTCATTCTCCTTGGCCAATTTTCTATGACATTCTTCCACTTCTTCAAAGACTGAGTTGCTGATAGGCTTGGCAAAGGGGTCCCATCTAGAAAAAGATTTATCACATGATCCATCATACAAACCAGAAGCAACAAGTAGATCTCTTAAATAAGCTTCTTTCTGATCCTCTAAATCAATCATATCAGTCTCCATAGCTTCTTGTTCGATGGCTGTGTCCTCTAGCCGGCCAGATTCAAGCTCATTTAGCTGCCTCTGCAGCTCTGTATAATCAAGAAATCAGACATGGTATAAGAAAAGAATTTCAACAAATCAGCTTGCAATTGTATCAAATTGTATTTCAAGTGTCAGTCTTTTTGGTTTGGTACGGGGACTGAATTGTGTGGATAGCAGATCAAGACAAGTATCAACACTCAATATATCTATATATCACATAATATCATAACAATAAACAGATATACAACCTAAATAATTATGTATCACTCTATGCATTAAAGGAAAACTAAATTCATGCTACACTGAACATAAACTTTTAATGGACACACGGCTTAATGTTGTGATATAAAAGCAAAAAGAAAAACTGTCTTCCCATACCATTCAGATTAGAACTGATCTCTCGGAAAACCTGCGGCACAACATTATCAACTCCAACAGTCATGTCCGGTGTTGATATTGGGGTGAGATGATCTGCTGGCCGCCAGAACTCTTCCTGAGTACTGCTGCACATGGATGCAGGGCTAGGAGGCACCTCAGTAGAGTTCTCCTATGACCGCATAACAAAACATACGTTGTTAGAGGCAACTAGAATCAGTAAATATATCAAACCATTATATTAATTTTTAAGTGTGTCTGTTTATGAGTCCAAGTCTTACATGTCTCTCGCCAAAGTTCGTAACAACTGTTGGTCCACTCATAATATCCTTTACACAATCATGCTCAAAGCTATGTGATTCCATCATTGACTGAATCTTTTTACCAAACAGCCTCCCACTAAGAGTGAAACCGTATCTGAAATCGGAAACTTTTTTTCTGAAATTAAACCTTTTTTTCTTCCTTTTTCTCAAATCGAGTGACACATTTTCACTGGCTTCATGCTTCCTCCTGATTTGGACACCAGTTAAAATGTGGTGGTCCTCTAAAAGAAGCTTCCCAAATGATGTTCCTGATACAGGGGCTGACAATGACCTAATGAGATTTCTAGGGGATAATTCTCTGTTGACAACTCCATCATCATTACTATGCCTGAAAGATCTGGTTTGCATTTCTTGTTCGTCTTTCACAATTTTCCAGTAGTTTTGCGCATTTGCATCCTTTAAGGCATCTTCTGTCTGTTTTAGTCTTCTTTCAATATCTAACACAGATGAACCACTGACAACTATTGGAACATCCAAATGCGTCTCTCTCTTTTGAACATTTCTTAGTCTCTCCGACAAGAATCTCTTTGTATCTCTGTTGATAAACTCAGGGGAATCTGGTCCATTGAACTGAATTTCACTTCCATATGATCTTGTTGATTCTGATCGGAGTAAATTCATTCCAAGGTCCCGAGTAACACTTTCTCTAACCTGTTTTGCTATATGCTGAGCAATTTGTTTTGGATCTGATGGCTTTTCACTGAAAGGGGTCTCGATACCACTTCCTCTGACCGCAGAACTTTTTTTTAGAGTTTTACCTTGCAGTTCGCATTTTAGCCGTTCCTTGACCTCCTCAAGAAAATCTTCTATACTGCCTCTGTCCTCTAAAGTGCCTGAAGAACTGGTCCAGGACTCTTCATGTTCACAAATCCTATCAGGACCTGGCTTCAAAATCACTATCCTTGTTGGAGCAGCATCCAGTTTCTGATCATAATTTATCAGGGAGGACTGCTGGAAATCTCTACTAACGGTTCTGCTTCTCAAAGGAAATGTTTCCTTTTGCTCATCTGGGAAGAATTCCATTTTATGCCTATGGTGTTGCGGGCCACGTCTTTCATGTGACCTCCCATTCAATGTAAGACCATTAGGTTCTATAGAATTCACAGTTGCTGCTCCCCCATAATTTGCATAGAGTGCTATCTTTTCCTTATTGAGGTTCTCTTGAGCAAGCGATTGTGTAGGAATGCTGCCACTGTCAACAATTTTCAAGCATTCCTTAAACCGGGCTGCTTGCCATGCTTCGAATTCTTTCTTGAACTTTTGCAGTTCCTCCTCTTGAGGATGTTCTCGAGGCCTTGGCTTTCCTAAATTCTGGCCAGTGCTCCATCTGTCAGCATCTTTATCTTTAGTGTGGTAAACTGAATCAAGCTCCATTTGTCTGGAAGAATTTGAATTATAAGAATAATGTGGAACTGAGTCCCTTCCATTTCTTTCCTTTTTTGATGACTTTACTCCCTGACAAACATCCTTTTTTTCAGTCAACTGAACTACAGATTTCGTATCTAATGGCAGAGCATCCACCCCCATCAATCGAGCCACAATGCTTGGTGTCTTGTGTGTGGTGTTAGATCGTTTAGATATTTCATCATTAATGAGTTTCTTCATTGATGCCTCAATGGGATAACAGTTCTTCTCAGACCAGTCTTCTTCCACTTGATAAGAGTACTGAAAATTCATAGAAAATAACATTTAAATGCATAAATGAAGATAGATATAGATACAGAAAGAGAGAGAAAGAGGAACTAAAATTTGTTACATTTTCCCTTTTGTTTCTTGATAAACAATATTACAACCAAAATGTACGAGAAGCACTCATTTTCCTATAGTAGATTGGAATAGGAAAGTTATTCCCGAATTTGTAAAGAAGGCAAAATATGAAAATAGTTAAAGATTATAAATGGCGACATCGTTTATCTGAAAGACTCTGAATTTGGGTTGTAGAACTTGAAAATCAAAAGGGAAAATAACAGGAAAAACTACCTTGCAGATCTTATGAGGTGGGAGCAAGAAGGGAGCATGCCCTTCCTAAAGGTGACTCATAAACAAAGATTCAAATAGCCAAAAAGCATAACGAATCCAGCCGAAAGCCAAATACTTTACTGAAAGATTTCACCAATAGTTAGAAAAGATCTATAATAAAGCTAATTAACATATTCACTTCAAGATCCTGAAAGTCCAGTCACAAGAACCGAGTTAGTCACTATCATAATTGAGAAAGGACAGAGTCTCACAATTCCAACAGCATAGTATCAAAATAAGAGCACCTTAATATGCTATAAACTGCACAAGACGTGAGAAGAAAAAATTACCACCAAATCTCCCACAGCACAATAGCTCTGAGAAGTTTCAACTTGCAGCTCCATGCTATTTCGAGGAGCTTCCATACCTACAGAGGGGCAACGTTATTTTAAATAGATGAGTAAAGAACTAAAACCAACTAGATTAATTTGAAGTTATTCTCTCATTTATTTTCAGAAACGATGGTGTTCTTAATTCATAATGGTGGAGCACCTTATAGACCAAAGAGCTTGAGACTGTTTCTATACAAATCATTTGAGTGGGAGCCGGCATGGCATAAAGTGAAGATTAAGGGAAGTAGAGCAAAATTCTCAACATTTGGTAGTTCAGCTTAAGTACATAGAGGACAACCATTATTTCGTCGAATTTTTATAATCAATTAAATTAGTGTCAATTTGACCATAAAATCCGCAATCTACTTGGTTATGACTCGTGCAAATTCAAAACCAATATATAGCTAATTAATTGAAGTGCATATACAGGCTTTAGGAACCTGAAAATTTCTATAAGCCTAACACACACACAGATCTTTTGTCAATGCAGGGAAGAGAATGCTTACCACCAACATGCCTATTATGTGTAAGAATTTTCCTGGCCATGTTGCCCTGATTGAAGTTAAAAAGGTGCAATAAGCCTCCCATGCAGCTAGTGGGTTACCAGTAACCTTTCATTGCATCATAATCACAATAATTTCTTTTTATATCCATCTAATTATAATCACCCACTGCTTTACAGCCTGCAAAAGCCACAAATTAAGCCCACGCTAAAAGAGAAGATAACAATCATGTACAACTATTTTGAGCAGTCTAAACAAGGAAATTAAACTATACACAGGTCCAAGAGAACACCCCTGTTTAAACTTCTGATAACCTAATCTCATCTGGAGCAACAAAAAGCAGACTACATATCCAAAACAGAAAAATGAAACTTGTGCTAGTTTTATCTTGTATATATATTTCTAGCCAATCAAGATCAAAAGGAACAAAGAAAAAAAAAAAAAAAAAAAAAAATATATATATATATATATATATATATATATATATATATATATAATGTCTTTGCAATCACTATCAGTTAAATTAAGAAATTTAAGAAGCTCAAAATTTATCACATTTTCAGAGCAATCGGCCTAAATCCAAATATAAATGGGAACCAATTCCGTTGATCGCTATCACCAAACCTACTAAAAAACAAACAAACAAAAAAAGATAAACAAAGTTTTACAAGCAAGCATTTCAACAAACTTAGAATGTTTTATAAGTAGGCCGATTTTTGCAAAATGCGTCTGTTTGTTCGGCGAGAAAACGTGGTAAAACAGTATAAATCAAATAATTCAAGACTCAAAAACAGAAAAGAAGAAGCTAAGACCTTCACTTGACCGTGCCTGATACACAACGTGACTCAACTTCAGGCCACTAACTTGCTTTTTAAGAAGCAAATCAATGCAAAACACATAATTTGAGCTTTGATTTTCCCGTCTACGCTATCACGGCAGCCAAACAGGTCAATTTCGCAATAAATTAAAAACCTACCGTTGAGAGAAACGGAATGGCCAGAATGCATTGTTATCGAGAAACTTGCCGATATTGAGCAAAGACAGACATCGTCACTACATTACGGTACCCTTTTTAGTACATTGAAAATCAAATTAACGAACTGGAATTTCAAAGCTAAGATTTGAAGAAGAGGAGAGAGAGTTGAAGAAAAAGTGGAAAATCAAAGCTAAGATTTGTATGATGTAGGAGCAGCTCTGTAATTAACAAATGAACAATAATAGTTTAATAATTATATAAAAGAATAATGATACAGGAAATGTCATGCTTTTTAGTAGGAGAGTCCCATTGTTGGAATAAGCCACCAGAAAGCGAACGTTCCACCTCCTATTTTATTTATTACCTTTTTCTTTTGTTTTCTGTTTTTTATTCTCGTTGGTAAAAGATCCGATTGGTTAATCTACCGACGATGTGAAAATTATTGCAGAATTGAAATTTTTTATTAATAATTATAAAAGTTAATAATTTTAATATTTAATTTTTTTTAAATTACTATAATTACTATTTAACTTTTCATAATTATTAATCGATTTTCTTAATTATATAGAAGTTACCACAAAACCGATACCATGAGATTAAAATTTAAAATATATTTTTATTTACGTTGTTCTCAATAAATAAAAGAAAGAAAAAGAAAAGTAAAACCTCTTAACCTAAAACAATTGAGTGGTTAATTATCCAAAAAATTTGAGTTAATAACAGTAAACCCAATTGATCATTTTTTAAATATTTTCAATGGTCTAATTCATAAAAAAAAAAAATTGACTAACACAATGTCAAAATCAAAATGAATCGAAATAAAAATTAAAATAAAATACAAAAATATTTTGTTTAGGTTTAATATTAAAATCGAAATGTTTCTATCGAAAAACTTACAACTATATCATCACAATAAATTATGACAAAATGTTTTTTCTTGGGGTAAAAATATATAAAAAAAATAATTATATTTTATTTTTGATACGATAGTAATGTTTTGATACTATGTTAAAACTAAAAACTTAGATGTTGTGAACCACATACATTGCAATTAATACCATCATAATCATAACAAGGTTTAAATATCTTCATGTTTGGTATCTTTCACCTTTTAAGATTGAAGAGGACTTTATTTTTTTTTCTCCTAAAAGAAAAAACTTAAAAAAAGAGTGTCGCTTTTAACAGAATTCTTTGTCATAAAAGCGGACCAATAATTTAAAGTAACGTTGTAGGGCTTAATTAACAGCTCATGGACAGTTGCTTATGCGCACGATACCTCCATTTGGCGCCTTATTATTACCCAAATGACCAAATCTATAAACTATAATAAAGAAGCCAAACATTTTATTCATTTGTTATTCTTTGCAGCACAGCACATTACGCCATCACAGCACTATACTGATTCTATTAGCTTGTGGAAACAGAGAATGTGTCAATTAATTATTTATTGAATTTGTTTTGACTCTATTGCCTTTTTCTATTTAACCTATTAGGATTGGTATTAGTCTGAAAAAATAAAATAAAAGAATTGGTATTTTTTGTTATGTATTTGATAAAAATATAGATGGATGAAAAAAAAAACATAAATATTCACATTTTTTTTGTCATTTTTCTATTTTATCTTTAATAATAAAATTCATTAAAACTAATTGGACCTTCATGATGATATTATGAGCTTGTCAATGATGCCATCGAAACGGTTAAGATTGAATATTTAAAGGGAATTTTTTATTTACTATTGCTTAATGATATCTTAAAAAAAAAAGTTTTATCTACGATTGTTTATTGACTAATTCTCAATTTTGAGTCTTAACACTCAACATTAACAAATAGGTTTCTAATAAATATTAAATTGATGCTCTCGAGTTAAGTTAATACTCCTAAGATAGAAAATAACATCAATTAAGCAATGAAGGTTACAAGAGTTTTTTACTTAAAAGTATTTATCGTACAATAGGAGTAAATGTTCCCTCAATTTTACAGATATAAGACATAAAAAAATAAAGTTTAAAATTGAATACAACTTGTAAAGTGCTTGTAACCGACTAGAATTGCTGACCACGTGACTTTAAGTGATACTTCTAAATTCTAATACCACACTTTTATCCCAAAACATGCGGTGGCTTCAAATGTTTTCTAGTAATCAGTAATATTCCTTTGTTGCTTCCCATATGTAACCAGGAAGACAGCGTGTCATGACCCGTTTGGTCGGTCTACAGTCTTCTTACCCACTTTAGTGATCTTGGGTATTGATTACTATGTACATCTTCGATCAACACACAGCAGTGTGTTGCAGATCAAATGAATCGTCAGCCTCTAACAGACTGTTACGTTAGTAGCCTCCAACAAAAGAAAGGAAAATCATAAGTGGAAAATATTGTTTTATCATTCAATAAAAAAAAATGGGATAAGTTTTTTTAAAATTTAAATGATTTATGATTGAAAATTAAAATTAATAATTTTTTTTTATCATTTTTAGCAAACACGTGTTATGAAGCATTAATTATTTTTTTTTAACTTTTCTTTGGTTTTTCAATCTTAAGCGTTTCAAGATTAGATATCGCGAATCAAGGACAAGTAACATGTTGGTTAAGGATACCTAAAGAAAAACTAGTTCATGTGACTGTGCCTTGCTATAAAAGTCAAAGAAAACCCTACTTAAAAGAAAAAAGAGACATGGGGTACTTTAATTCTTCTATCTATTAAGTTATACGATGACTTATCTTCCAGTACTTTTTTTTTTCTTTCCTTTCTTCTTTATACAATAATAACATGATGAATTGTTCGTTTCGTGCCATTAGTCATTAACCCATGGAAAATTGAAAATAAATTAGCTCAATAACAATGTGATCATATTTTTTTTTATATAATCACTAAAAATTAATAAATTTTTCTTAAGATTTTTAATTAAAAACTTGAAAATATATATTTTTTTAAACATAAGAAAGAATTTAAAAGAAATTTAAAAGAATACTCATATTTTATTTTTAAATTTACTTTTTCTAATATTGTGTTCGTTGATTTTATCATTTTGTCAAAACTCTAATATCTTCTGAACTATTATTATTGTTCATTGTTCTATTTAAATTATACTTATAAATATATTTAGTATCATAATTTTTATATGAACTTATACATAATATAAATCATTTAAGTATTCTTGAGTGGATAATATGCCACATTTTCGTATCCGTACCGCGAACCATGGTATGTCAAATTCTTGGTAACTATGGTTTTACCCAATTCATATGAGCGAGACGGTTTGCATATATATAGGGACGGAGTCAAGAATTTTAAGTTAGGGTGGCCGAATATTATTGTAATGATTTTAACCCGAGTTGAATTCAAGATGTTACACTTACAAGGGAAGAAGTGTAGTCGTTAGACTAAATTCACCGTTTTTATAACAGATTGAATATATAAATAATATATTTTTTTTAAAATAACTCCTAATTTTTCAAAAGATAAATTAAGTAATTAACATAAAGAAAATATATAAAAGTTTTACTTTAAGAACGTATTAAATATTTTTAGGTTTGTTCATACTTCAACCATGCTTGAAAAAAAAAATCTGAAGTAAAAGTATTTTTTTTTAAATTAAAGTAAAAATAACTTATGTAATTATTATGCTTGTTGGGGATCAAAACAATTAATTCTATTAATTTGCCACACACTAAAACTGTCATATATTGTTCACATTATTATCAAACATTATCAATTAATCTCTAAGTCAATCTCAATTTACAAACCAAATTGGAAAATCGAAAATAAATAAAATCGACTTACAAATATTTTTCATACATAAATATTTTATCCCAAATTACTAACCAATGAACTCAATTTACGCATAAATCAAAATTAAACTAGTCATACCATAAAGATATGTTAATACAAAAATCAAATTAACCATTGTAAAAACATATATAAACAATAATTAAAACAATTAAGATAATATTTCTACATATATGTACTAGTTTCTTTAAAAAAGTAAACTACATACAATAAATATCAAACATAAAATTTAATCTTGGAAAACAAAATATATTATGTTTGGTTGTCTAGAATTGAAGCTTGAAATTGGAATTGAGATTAAATCATACTTTTTTTTCAATATTAAAATGATTGAAAATGACCACGATTTCACCTCGATTCTATTTCCAAACTTCAATTCCAAACAGTCAAGCGCAGCATAAATGAATTAAAAAAATTAAGTTAAAGAATTTGTTGAGATATCTAAGTTGAAGAAGCCTTTGAAGTGGTCAACTTTATAAAATTTGTACTTAGACTTAAATTATATATAAATTTATAAAAAAATTAAAGTTATCATGGACCTCTCAAACCTTAACATATTTCTGCCTCTGCATATAATATATATTATTTTTTTTCCTTTGCTTTTCAGGGTCCAGCTATTTGATTTGCATGGATTGTTGATTGTGCTATTGCATGGCCTAGACTAGTAGCTACCATTTGTAAGAGCTTGACCCATTTTCTTTAATTTTTAAGCCAGGCCAAGAACACTAATTAAACTAATATAAAGTGTTTTACTATTTCTTTATTAGCAGAAACACTAAGGTGGTGGCCCAGTTAATCACTTCCCCCAGCTCAAAACATTGAATTAAAGAGAGGATGTTCAAATAAGTAAAGTTTTCCACTTTCTTTTAGGTTGTTAAACTAAAAGCGCGGCTCCCCATAAAAAGGGATTAAAAAACCTATCAATCACCAACTCATGAAGATGATGATCATGTTCTTTGTGGGGCTTTTAATTGTAAAGCAAACTCCTTATCTAATGATGTCGAGAGCCTTTGTCAAGTGCTTGAAAGCTCCCCCTCTTAGCTTTTTGTTTTCTGATATGCCAAAAAAAATAATATGAGATAAGTGGGTGATTGCATTAAAGCCATGATGTGAGTTTTTGGGCCCTATCCAATGGGGACCAAATGGTGTGTCCAAACTTAACTAATCAGACCACGTGGCGAAATGGGGTTGGAACACGTTTTCTTTGTTAGTAAACTTGTCGTCTATTAGTACTGGAGTATTAATTATTTTGGGGCGGCTTCTCTTGTTGCTCGGGAGCTTGTAATTACTGTGTTTACTAGGACAGGCTGCTCAATTTGTGTGGTCGGATCTTTACGGACTTCAGACTTGGGCTTGATACTAAGGCCGAACATGAGTAACATTTTGTATAGGCCCATGAAGCAGACCAAGCTCTTGAATTGTGTATCATTAACTTCCCAAAATTGTTTGGGCTGATGACAGTTAGTGGTGGCCACTAGTCACTCGGGAGTTGCTTGGAGCTCGACTTGTGATTGCAGGACTCGTTTTAGTTTTGATAAGAAATTCAATCTGAACTCGAGTTGATAATCATTATTAGGTTGTCACTTCGTGAGTTCAACTTAGATATATATTATACATATTTTAAAATTAATTTATATTTTTAGAATAAATGCATGTCCCTTCAACTAGCCTAGCTTGAATGCTCGGGCTCAAAACCAGCTTGATTTGGGAAAAATGGAAATTAGTTGAGCTTGAGTCTAAATTTTTGAATAGATTACAAGTTACAAATTAAACTCAAATACCTAATAGCTCAGTTCGATTCAACTCGTATCCACTCATAATAAATTGATAAGAAACAAAAGACAACATCCATCCCATTGAAAAGAAAATTGAAAGGAAAAAAAAACTTTTATATGCTTGTCAAGATATTATATAAGATATAACTGTGAGCTTCGTTCATCGATTATATCTCTTCCATTGTGAGAATAATATTCCAATTATGATTTGAGTTGTTATCGTTTTTAACTAGTTTAATAGTCTCTCCTATTCTCAATCCATACTACCTTATTTGATAATTTTGACAATGGTTAAGATAACATGGTATCACATTTCATCATAAAAAGCGAACAACCGAGAAGTGGAACCTGCACATACGAAACAAAGAGAAATCCTAAAAAGTCATTGGAGGACCAGAGGGATGTGCCTTCAAGGGGATTTATAATAGGGCTTTTTGAGAATGTGGAGGAGCTATATAAAATTGAGAGCTGTGAATGAGAATTGAACGTATCTTTTGATGGTGAGAGTCCCTTTATATAGTGCTTTGGAGCAGAGTCCAATTAGGAGAGTGATTGATCACTAAGTATCATGATAAGTTTGAGATTATCCATAAGCTAGATTGTTTAAAAACTAGTTTATCCATAAGTTAGATAGTAGTTTATCCATGTGTTGGAGTGTCATAATGGTACTAGGATATTGATGTGAAATACCATTACGCCCTTTGTCAAGTATGAAGATTAGATTGGTTGATTTGTCTATGTTGTGAAATTACTCTTTTGTCCTTAGAGGTTACCATGTGTCACGTTATCATTGGAGGGACAATATTTCCCTACATCAAATGCCCTCCACTTCTTTTAACGTAGTTATGCGGTTGAGAAAGTAGGTCATTTGGAGTAATTCTTTTTTGTGCAGTTTAGATCAAATCTGAGATTGTTTGGGTACTTAGGTACTAAAAAAGCGAGTGATAGAGACTCAAACTTATTCGAGAAATGTGAGGAATAGCGAAAGGTCATCCTTTGAATGTTCCATGCTTGAGGAGGATTAATAGCTCAACACTACCTGCTCAGGAGGAAATTTAAACTTCGAGGAGGCCTAACAGCTCAGTGTTGCCCCTTTGGAGGGGAGAATGATGAGTTTATGAAGCATAGACTGGAGTAAAGTCCCTCGAAGAGAGGTATGTAACAAGTTCAAGAAGTACGAACTTAAGTGGAGAGCAGTGAGTTCGAGCTATACAGACTTTTGTGGAGAGTAGCGAGTCCGAGTTTTACTGACTTGAGTGGAGGATAACGAGTCCAACTTTTAAGGACTTGAGTGGAAGGGTGAACTTTTTTAGAGTGTATTAGAAAAGTTTGAAGGACTTGACTTGAGATGAATTACTCGGAGTCATGGAGATAAGTTTGAGGACAATGACTTGGATCAAACTGCTCGGAGTTTGGAGAATAAGTCTGAGCAGAATGACTTGCACCAAACTGCTTGGAGTTTGGAGAATAAATCCAAGGAGAATGACTTGCATCAAATTACTTGAGTTTGGAAACTAAGTCCGAGGAGAATGACTAAGCAGTTTGGAGAATAAATCCGAGGAGAATGACTTGCATCAAACTGCTCGAGTTTGGAGACTAAGTCCGAGGAGAATGACTTGATCAAACTACTCGGAGTTTGGAACTGCTTGAGTTTGGAGAATGAGTCTGAGGAGAATGACTTAGATCAAACTACTCGGAGTTTGGAGAATAAGTCCAAAGAGAATAACTTTGATCAAACTACTTAGAGTTTTGAGAATATATCTGAGGAGAATGACTTGGATAAAACTACTTAGAGTTTGGATAATAAGTTCGAGGAGAACGACTTGGATCAAACTGCTCGAAATTTGGAGAATAAATCCGAGGAGAATAACTTGGATCAAACTACTCGGAGTTTGGAGAATAAGTCTGAGAAAAATGACTTGGATTAAATTACTCTGAGTTTGACGAATAAGTTTGAGGAAAATAACTTGGACCAAACAACTCGGAGTTTGGAGAATAAGCTAAAAGAAAATGACTTGGATCAAACTACTAAGAATATGTACGAGGAGAATGACTTAGATCAAACTGCTCGGAGTTTGGAGAATAACTCAGAGGATAATGACTTGGATCAAACTACTCAGAGTTTAGATAATAAGTCCGAGAAGAATAACATAGATTAAATTGCTCAGAGTTTGGAGAATAAGTCAGAGGAGAATGACTTGGATCAAACTGCACAAAGTTTGGAGACTAAATCCGAGAAGAATGACTTGGATCAAACTACGCGGAGTTTGGAGAATAAGTCTGAGGAGAATGACTTGGATCAAACTACTCAGAGTTCGGAGACTAGGTCCGAGGAGATTGACTTGGATCAAACTTCTCGGAGTTTGACGAATAAGTCTAAGGAGAATGACTTGGATCAAACTACTCGGAGTTTAGAGACTAAGTCCGAGGAGAATGACTTAGATTAAACTGCTTAAGTTTGGCGAATGAGTCCGAGGAGAATTACATGGATCAAATTGCTTAGAGTTTAGAGATTAAGTTCGAAAAGAATGACTTAGATCAATCCTCTCGAAATTTGGTAAATAACTCTGAAGAGAATGACATGGGTCAAACTTCTCGAAGTTTGGAGAATAAGTTCGAGGAGAATGACTTTGATCAAACTACTCGGAGTTTGAAGAATAAGTCTGAGAAGAATGACTTGGATTAAACTACTCAGAGTTTGGAGAATAAGTCTGAGGATAATGACTTGGGTCAAACTACTCGGAGTTTAGCGAATAAGTTCGAGGAGAATGACGTAGACCAAACTGCTCAGAGTTTGGAGAATAAATCCTAGGAGAATGACATAGATCAAATTTCTAGAAGTTTGAAGAATAAATTCGAGGAATAACTTCGATCAAACCGCTCGAAGTTTGGAGAATAGGATCGAATCCAAGGAGAGTAGACTTACTCGCTTATGCAGAGACAGGTGTAGCTGTGGGTGTCTAGCCCATTTGAGCCTTGAGGCCCATTGGCTGGGCCAAGGCTCTTAATTCTTGGACCCATTAGCTAGGCAATAGTTGTGATTTTCATTGGTTGGGCCAAGGCTTTTGACTTTAGGGCCCATTGATTGGGTTAGTGCTTCTAGAATGTCTCTAAAATTTAAAGAAGGTGTGCTAAACCCCATTCTTGATCATTATGAAAGGACAGTGCGTTCCTTGATTATGTGAAAAGACGACACTTCGTTCTTGGTTTCGTGAAAATGACGGTGCATGTTCTCGGCTATGTGAAAAGATAATGTTTCATTATGATCTATTACGGCTGTTTTGATTAATTCTTCCTTATTTGAATCATTTACCATTGTGAATAGCTCTATATAAGGGAGTGGTGCCCTGTTCATTTCTTACTTCACTTTATTTGCAAGTAAGAGAGTCTTTAGAGCATTCGGAGTTTGTGAGATAGAAGAAGTTCAGAGTTTGGGAGAGACAAGAAGCTCGGAGTAATGAGCTTTGGAGTTTTAGGAGTTTGTGAGAGTAAGAGTTGAAGCTTCAAATATTTGATGAGTCTCTTTTCTCCTCTCAGTGTCTTATGGTAGTGATAAAAATAGTGGTAGCACTAGTAATCTTATGGAGGTTAAGGTGAATAGCACCTTAATTGGATCTCGCTTACTGGTGCCTTACAAGGAAGAGGATATCATTCCATCCTCAGAAAGTAGCCATGCATTCATGAAACTTCGAGAATAAATGGAGGAGGAGACTAGGAAAAACTTAGTTTTTTGTGCTAATTTGGAACCAAATGAATAAGACGAGGAGGACCTCCCTGTACTTAGGCTCAAATACAAGATTCTTGATAAGTACGGACTTAGGAATGCTAAAATAGGGGAGCGAGCTTGTGATGACCTCCGTGGAGAGGCTCCTATTGAGCTCTGCATATACACCCATTATTTAAAAGCAGGCCTCAGGTTCCCCCCATACCAGTTCTTTTAGTTTATCTTAAATCATTACGGAATAACCCTGTGATAGCTGGTGCCGAACTTAGTGAGGTTGCTGATGGCCTTCATCCAAGTCTACACAAAGGAGTAAGGGATAATAAACATTAATATCTTCAAGGCCTTTTTTCCAAGTCAGCAAGCATTCCAAGTATGGCTAGGTGGTGATTAGCTTGAAGGCAAAGAATGGGTTGTTGGAAAAGAAGCCCTCTTCTATCAAATAGTGGAAGAAAAGATTTTTCTTCATTCATAGTGATAAGAGCTTCAACGTTCTATTGAAGTGGGATTTGGACCTTCTAAGGCCCAAAAAGAAGTTAAACCTTTTTAGACGTGAGGTTGATATAGTAGTGAATATGGTAGTTGAAGCCATAGACGTTGCCATTTTGTATAGTAACTCTGAGTTAGCTAGGCTTAAACTTTGTTAAGAGAGTCTAGGGTGGGACATAGGTAGGTCATTTTTTTCTTCTTATTTTTATATCTTTCTATTGCTCAAACTCATACTTTTCTTCAACTTATTGCAGAGATGGACGCACTAAAGATCGCTTAGAGGAAGGTAAGGAAAGCAAAAAGAAAGAGACTTACTGAGACCTAGGCTGAGGGCCAGCCCTCCGAGAAGAGAGGAGTTATTGAAGAACAACCTCAAGATCCTCCTCCTGTATGCATCGAAGTTGAGGATTCAATTCTTTCTCCTCCTCATTCTCCTGTTTTTAAGCACTTGGTAGCTGAGCTTGCATCTGCTTTTTCTTTCGAGCCTTCATAGATCCTGAGGCCAAATTGGTTCATGAAGACCACCGAATCAGTTTTTGAAAGCACAAATGTTGCTTGTGAGCACTTGATCTGAGGCATTCCCCTTAAGGATCTAGTCCGAATGAGTCACGAATCAAGAGAGGCTTTTGCTGCAATGGTTAATGACCTGGTTTCTAAGGTAACTTCTAAACTTTCTTTTTACTTTAGTTTTTTTTTCTTTTTTTTAAGTGGAGGAATACTAACTTGTGTGTTTTCAGTCAAGCATAGCTTGTATAATATCTCATCGCTGCCTTGACTTTGACAAAAATTTGCGAGATATATGCAACACCAACAAGCAGCTGTAGGACCTTCTTGAGAAAAACACCACCAAGATCGAGAGGCTGCAAGCTAGCATGGCTGAAGATAGGAAAACAAAAGCCCTCACGATGGTCGAGGCAAATGATGTTATGGTTGAGAAGGACAAAGCCAAAGCTGAGGCAGCGAGGCTTACCAAGGAGAGGGAGACGATCGTGAAGGAGACTGCTGAGCTAGCCATGGCGGACTTCAAGGAATCCTAGGATTTTAAAAAGGCTATGAAGAAGGCTGAGAAGGCCTTTCCTAGGCAAGACTTTTGAGTGCTCAAGCTCAGATCATCTAATGATGAAGTTATAGTCACGAAGAATGTTATTTAGACTAAGGAGGATGAGTAAGAGGTCTAGAACCAAGCTATGGAGACTAGGGAAAGAAATACCGAGGAGTAGAGAGTTGTAGTTTTTTTTGTATGTTAGGCTATTAGCACCTTTATATGTAAAAAATTTGAAGTTTTAATGAAATATCTCTTTTTGTTTATCCTTATGCAATGCTTTAGCTTTCGAGTTAACTTAAATGTGAAAGATTCCAAAGAGGAAGAGCTCAGGTCCTTCTCCTCGGTTTTTATCTAAGTAGGAAGAACCTTGGGTTCTTATAAAAAAACAATGAGGCATTCTATGGGAGAAGAGCTTTAGGCTTTCACCTTGGTCTTTATTCAAGTGGAATGAGCTCGGGGCCCTTTAGTTGCTTTATTATTAAGGGATCCGAGGAGTAATAGTTTGGGGTTTTCTCCTTGATCTTTGTATGAATTGAAGGAGCTTGGGGCCTTTGTCAAAATAAACATTGATGAAAAAATAAAGTTAAACTTTTATTGAGATTATTCAAAGATTACATAAGTAAATTAGAGAAATAGGAGAAACTCTATTGGTAAAAAACTAGAGAAATAGGAAAAACTCTACTGATAAAACTTGCGGAGATTTTCAGCTTTCCAAGTCTGAGGTATTGTCTTGCCATCCAAATCTTCAAGTTCGGTAGATTCTTTTGATACGGTAGGGTCCTTCCCAGTTTGGGAGGAGATTTCCTGTCTCTCGAGGGTGAGATACTTCATTCTTTCAGAGCATTAAATTATGTAACTTAAAGGTTCTCCCACAGACTTGGGAGTTGTAATACCTTGACACCCTCTAGTGTTAGGCAATAAGTTTGATCTAGGCCTTATCCCTTGCCTCATCAATCATATCGGTGTTCATCTTGAGGGCTTCTTCATTGTTGGCTTCGTCGAAGCTCTATACCCGCAGTGATGGTGCCCCTATTGCAAATGGGATAACGACCTCAGAACTGTATGCCAAGAAAAAATGAGTCTCCCTAATAGGAGTCCGTGCAGTCATTCAATAAGCCCAGAAGACATTTGGAAGGTGTTTCACACATTGTCTATCAACATCTTTGAGTCTCTTCTTGATGCCTTGTAGAAGACTTTTGTTTGTTACTTTGGCTTACCTGTTTGCCTGAGGGTAGCTTTTGAGGAGAATCATTTTTCCGCTCATTTTTCTTTCCTTTAACTTTTCTGTCTATCATTTATAGTTTAATTTTTCGTAACTACCTTAACTAAATAAGTTCTTCTTTGAAAGTTGCCATACCTTACATTAGTTCATGGAATGAAAGTAACAGAAGCAATTTCATTCCATCTAGTAGTAGTAATAGAATACTTATTTTTTAGAAATTTTTATCTTGCTTAAGATTGGTGAAAAGAAAACATGGGATGAGGTTTGATCTGGAGGTTATCTTCGACCTCCCACCTTGATTTTTGCCCCAAAACAACCAACCAAATTTCGAGGTTGATATCTCTCTACATTAATCCAAAAATTGTGTGTAATATACTATTGAAAAGCTTGAGAGAAGTTCTTGTGAATTTTATTTTGTAAATATCAATGTGCATTGCATTAAATCAAATTTTCGTGTTCTTAAATTAAAGTTTCTCTCTCCACTAAGAGAGTTAGCTTATTAAAACGAAATTAATTTTTAAATCTAATAACAAGAGAAGTTAATCCTCACGAAACTTAATTGGTAGCTAGCTGGATTTAATCACTAGGAAGCTTCTTAATTAATTAATTAACATAAAATTCCTCAAAATCATTTGGTTATCAAGTGGCCGAATAAAATTGGGGGAGATGGGTTTGGGCAGAAACCTTTTCTGTATTCCAGATTTGGGTTTGTTAACTTCTGTAGCCAAACACAAAACTATCAAAAACAAAATAAAGCCAAAACCTTAAAAATGTCAAGAAAGAAGTGTTTTTGATGAGAAAGAGAGAGACTGAAGGGTCCAATGGAGAAAAATGTCAGGAGAGAGAACTGGAAAATCAATGCTGAAAGAAGAAGACGAGGTAAAGTAAAATTCGTCACAGCGACCGACGACCTGCGTTGCCAACGAAAGAACGGCGGTAGCTGGCAATGCAACCACTGGAGAATCAATGAAAATACTTACTGTGAGTATCATTTTCTCATGAATCTCAACTACAACAAACAAAGGAACCAGAACCAGAAGAAGAGGGGGAATCCATCTGATAACAAGACAAATGAATTAGAGGCCCTTAACGAAGACAACAATCAAGCCGATATGGGTATGCAGCCTACTGAAAAGAAGAAGAAGAAAGCCAAGGTTGGTTTGGAAACTAATGAAAAGGTGAAAATCAAGAAACAGAGATCGAAAGAGAGGGAGCTAAGAATCAAGCAATGGGTATGCAGCGTACTTAGAAGAAGGAGAAGAATAAGAATAAGAAGAAGAAGGCCAAGGAATCCCTAGGAGAAGAGGTGATTGAGAAGATAAAAGACAAGAAAAGTGACTAGGTTGAGTCATCAAATTACAAGTTGAGGAGCAGAAACCAGAAACCCCCTCATGCTGATGATACTGCCAATGTGAGTTTTCTCTGTAATTATTAATAAGATATTCTTTGGTTTGATGCTCGTATATTTCGGCATGCCCCTTTCTTTTCATTTTTGGATCCATCAAGTATTTATTGTACACTTTTTTATGATTTTTTTTTCCTCATGAATGGGTTAATTTTAGGATCAATGCATATAGATTAAATTTGTAAATTTTCTTCTTAGTTGTTGATTTTGATGTCATATACCCTAAAGTTTTGACTTTTTTAAACAAAAATAGTTATAGTTTGTTATCATGGTATAAATAACCTTTAGGGTCTAGTTAGTAAGCAGTTCTGAGTTTTGGGTGAGAATCTGTTTGATTACAACCTGTGTGTATTTATCTCGCTTTTGAAAGAGTAAATGATTTTAGTTGGTTAGCTTCTTAAACAAAATGAAAATTTGGTCAGCTGGTAATGCGTTGAGGTTTGTTAAATTAAAATTTGGCACCTAATTCAGACCCAATTCCTTGACATACACATGGATTTCGCACATTCTGTTGTATCATATATGTAAGAATCATTGTTTGAGCTGTTTTAGGTGGATGGAAAAAAGTGAAACATGACAAAAGTATGCAGGCAGCTGAGAATGAAAACAAAAACCTGCTTTTGAGTATGGATTAGCTTCTTCCTTTAAAAGATCTTGATGAAACTCTTTAGGTTACGTTGGTCCATGATTCCCTAGTGCCCTTTCTCTCTCATGATGAGTGGGGACAAAATTATTAAAAAAATATTTATTATTCGAGAAAAATATAACAAGAATTTCACAAAACAGGTACTTGAGGTTTCTTTTGTAATATCATTAATATAAATATTTTTCATATAGACAAATTTTTATATGCAAGTTCGGCATAACCATCGTAAAAAAATTATTTTTATAAGAGAACAATGGCCATTGTTTTTTCAAAGAATGAAAGCCCCAAACTTATTGAGTTGAGAAAGCTAGCAATGTGTTTGGAACGGATGGAAAGGGAGGAGATTAGGTATTATAACTTTTTATGGGAGTTTTTTTAAGTAGAGAGGGGGAGGGACCGATCCCATATAACCTCAATTTTCATACCCTTTGATTTGAGTGTTATGAGATAGGAAAGGATTGAAATTTATTAATTTAATCTTTACCTTCCCCTTTCCCTTCTAGCCAAGCAAGGGGAAGATACTTTATCCTCCCTTACCTTGACATTTTTTATTTATTTTAACATCCAAATCTATAACGAAGGGCAACCACCATACCTTCCCATTCCCTCCATTTAAACACCTCTCACTTTCTTCACTTCAAAACTTCTAAACAAGAGAGAACCAAAGTGAGATAGAGAGAGAAACACTAGTTTCTTTGTATAATTTTTTTTGTGAAAGACAACAAAATTCATATCTTTCTTTATCCGTTTTTTATTTCTTAAAATTTTTTTTGGTAACTTGGGATTTGGAGACAACTTTTCCTTCTCTCTAAACTATTAGTGGGGGCACATATTGAAATTGTTAGTGGGGCAACTCATTAGTATTAAAAAATCTCAAGAGGGTTCCTAAGTAGATCTGTCTCTGCTCACACATGATCACAAGAATTAGAAGAAGACAAATGAAGAAAGAGAAATTGAGATCGTTTTCTCTTTGCCAGCTTGAAAAAATGAAACAAAAAGCACACACCTTCTCTTTGTCTGTTTGTTACCCTATATTTGTTTGGCCTAGACAGTAATTTCTCCCTTATTTTAAGTATCACTTATGTTTGCTTGTAAATCTGCCTTATTCAAGTTTGACAGTGAATACTTGTTGTGGAATGCAGTTACCTATCAGAAAGGCCACAGCTAATGCACCTTCAACTGCGTTGTCCTCACAGCCTATTTCATAGTTTCCTAGTTCTAGTGAACGAAGCATGGGTGGTTCACCCAGTGGAGCTGCATCAGACGGTGAAGGGAGTGTTTCAGGGAAGGGTAGAAATGGTAGAGTAAGGGATTCATCTTGGATAGCTAGAGGCATTCAAGGAATCCCTTATGCTTTCTAGATACAATTTAGTTAAATGGATGAGATTGTATTGAGTCCTTGAACAATAATAAGATAGGCATATTTTGTGGATGGTCATGGTTGGTATATTTTGTGAATGAGAGATATATTAGGTACAAAGATAAGGAAAATATTGTAGTTATGTTATCTTATGAGGAATGCATGTTATCTTTGTGATTTATGAATGAACCATATCGGTCTTATTTCAATGCGAATACCTTTTTCAGGTTTGATGTAATGGTGCTTGTTTCAGATTTAAATGTTTGAACAAGTCTCAGTACTTGAATCTAAATAATGCCAGTTTCGTGTTTTTGGGTGAAGATGTGCAACAGTTGTGTTTGGATGTTTTTCAAAAGCACAGGAAAAGATTTGGAAAAAATTGGTGAGGCTATTAGCCCTCTATACATGAATGCACCTGACTGTATTAATAAGGTAATCGAAGCATTTCTGTGGTAGCATAGTTTGCTCTGAAAGGCAATCTTTGCAAAGAACTTCCTTCGCTTTGAAATATAGTGTAGGCATGCCTTGGGGAACATCATGTGCAAATTATGCTAGGTGTGAATCAGATTTTACGGTGCCTAAACCATACGCAGGTGCCTCGTAATCCTAATTTATAGTAGCATACATCGTTTTTCCCTAATAAGAGTACGTTGGATCCTGCTAAACTTGAATGAAATGAAAGGTACCAAATGCATTTAAGCCTAATTATAAATATTATTCATTGTGAAGTTTTTGTCAACACAAAATATATTACAAAATGGACAATAAATGCATTTTTATTCGACAATGATAATAAGCCACATTTATACTTGTTTTATCGAATTTTATTTAGATAGTTCTACAGTGTCTATGAAAACATCATACTTACCATTTTATATCACCAATAGTTATAGTCATAAACATTAATATTGATATTGTGGATTTAAAATTGGGTGAAAACTTTCTATATGCACTTGATCCGTATGATTAATAGTGATTATCTATTTAATCACTGTATGCAAATCTCATTGAAATATATAAATAAAGTGAATTAGCGATTTAATATGAATAATTACCATTTATTAGTTTTATAATCACAAAATAAAAGACATCAAAATTTTCTCTTCTTGATTTCGTAATAATGAAACCACTAGGCTTGAGCATACGATCCGTCTCGAGCAGTGGATACTCAGCACTACAACCTTTCTTCTTAATGTCGGAAAATACCTTCCAAGCATGGAGTTAAATCAGAGAAAGATAGAAGAAATACTCATGAATGGATGTTACGAAAATGGCTCCATTTATAGAGTTTTGTTTTAATGTTTTAAATGAACTAGACTTAACAAAAAGTTTGACTAAGGTAATTTAAATATGTGGAAGATGGATTGAAGCAAATTAAAATATCAAAAACTAATTGACACATTTAACAAACCTCAAGATTAAAAACATAGTTTTTTCAATTTTTTAATAGTGTGATTAGTTTATCCTTTTAAAAAAAATTGAGACTTAATTGTAAATTATTATTAAATTTAAGAGATATAATTGTATTTTTTTAACTTTTATTATTTTAGAGCATGTTTGGTATGGATAATCAGAAAACATCATATGATAAAAGAGAAGATATGCCTGTCCTTTTATGAGCATTCAAAATTAGTATATTAATAAAGCAAAAAGATTTTATCCATAAGCACCAAAAAAACAAAGAAGAAGTAAATTAATGAAAAGGATTAGATAAAATAAAATTTAAGCATAAAGAGATCATAGACGTAACCTGCTTTCGGTTGTGCGACCTACCTAACCAAATCCCCATGGGTCCATGACCGTTGTTTACAGGTCCCGCATTGATATCATACGCTGGCCACGTGTTACATTTTGGCTTGTCCGTGAAGGACCATATCTTTGCCCTTTTTCTTTATGTCATCGTCAAACAAACTTTCCCAAAATAAAAAAAAAAACTGCTCGTCTTGTTGTCTGTATTCTCCAATATAAAATAAAACTGTAATCGACCGTTCCTTTTCACTCACTAAACAAACTATTCTCTCGTCGTTTATATCAAAGCAGAGTTTGCCTTTGAAGCAGGTCTCTCTTTCTCATCAATCGTCAATCTTCCATCATGATCAGTATCTAAACTCTTCGTTTTATTTCTGTTGAAGTACTCACTTGAAGATTTGATTTCGATTTTGCAGTTTCGATTGAGCAAATCTATGTTTGTCAAAAAGCTGGTAGAGAAGGCTTCGTTAAAGAAGGTGAGTGATTCATCTTCTGCGTTCTTAATTTCTTTGATCTGTTTATTTGATTTATACTGTAGATGTGGACTGCAAATCAAGCCTTTTTTATTGCTTATTTACTCGTTAATGAGGCCCATTGATCTTGTTTTCCGTGGTTTAATTGTTTAATCTTTTTTTTCTTTCTTTCTGATGCCCATTTTAAATAAATTTGAATCTGAAACTCAAGGTTTAGGGGATAGATAGTTGCATTTCACTCATAACAGAGTAGTTTACTACTGATCAGAATCACCATTGTTTTTTGCTTCGTTTTGAGATTCATTTAGTTAATTCACTTTAGATCGATTTAAAACCAACTTAATTTAGAATAAATGATTTCAATAATCAAAATCAAGTATTAATATGGTTACGCTTAGGTGGAGTATCCGGCAACCATGGTCAGTAGTACAATGGTAATGGGTAATGGCTAAGAAGAGTTGGATTTGCTTACACGCTAACTTCGGGTCCCATTTTATGCTTTTAATCTTCGATTTGATTAATTGGAATTAAATTAAAAGGTCTAACATGTCCATGTGATGGGCGGTGGCATTTATTATTGCAAGGGGATCCTCATCGTGGACCTAACGTACTATAAAGTCCATTCATATCCATATCTGAAAAATATTTTGAGTGATCGAATTGGGTTTGTCTGTGTAGGGCTCACTATAAAGCAATTTACAATGTATCAGTCACTTGTGACTCAATTTTCACTTTAATTAGGGCACCTCTACTGTTGACACAGTCAAAATTGTTGTGATCGCAACCAAAAATTTAAAAATCCTAAACGACCTTTATTTAATCCAACACCAATACGTTTTTCTTTTTTTAATTTATTATGGGTCTCATTAGTTATGAAGAAATCTCTCATAAATAAAATCGATTGAAGAGCATACTATTATCTCTCTCATACATTTTCATTTTCACTATTGCTTTCAGATAAATATCTCTATCTCTTTCTACAAGCACAAGCATTCCAATGGTTGCAAGAACCTCATCACCTCATCTTGACAATAACAAAAACAAATGAAATTTAAAAAACCCAAAAACTTTGTTCAAGGAAAAGTGAAAGTAGAGAAGAATCGAAAACCAAATCGGATTTGATCAAGTCTATCAAAAATTGACCTAAATCAATCCAGTTAGCATTTTAAAACCGAATTGAATGAAACCTAAATTAATTCGGTTTGATTTCAATATTTTATCGAGTTAAAGTTTTTTTTTTCTTTCTTTTATACATTGACGGAAAGAGAGATTGAAACTGATTCTCTTTTATAAAAAAAAACTCGAAAAATAACCTTTAGGTTAAGAGGTCTAGGTAAAGTTTGATTGGTATCATAATGTTATTTATTTTATATAATTTAATTACTTTTTGTGGGAAAACCAATAAAAACATGTCAAATTTTATATGTAAAAAAATGTCCTCGTTCTATTTGATCGCTTGTTTTCCTTTGCCTACTCTTAATCAATGAACCTAATGTCAAAGAAAGTGTAATCAATATAAACATTTGGTAACATGACCTGATTTCTAGCAAATAATTAACTAGATAGAATTGTGGGGGGAAATGACTAATTTGCCTTGTTACTGATACTATTGCTGCAGCCAGGAGGAATTTCAGATGGTTTGAGATCAAGTGATGTGGACCCACGTGTTGTATTTCATTATGGGATCCCATCAGGATCCATCATGTTTGCTTATGATCCCATTCAAAAGATACTTGCAATCTCTACAAAGTAAGCTTTCTCTTTGTCATCCATTCAATACTTTAAAATGTCCATTTGGTACACTAAACTAAGAGGGGATAAGATGAAAAGGAGAATAAAATGTGACGATTTCATTTAAACTTACATTTAATTTAAAAAATCATAAAAATGATTGTATCTCATTTATCTTTTTTGAAAAATTCCATTCTTCTTTCTCTTAATTCGGTATACCAAACGGATACAAAAGACTTGAAGTAACATGACACATTGCATATCCTAGCCTTGATTATTGGACAATGGTATAAATTACTGTGATGCTAATGGTATGAAATTATTACTCTCCAGTGATTCCGAATTACTGTAAAATGGTATGAGATTACCATGTTATGATACACACTATTACTGGACAATAGTATAAATTACCGTGATGTTAAGGCTGTCTTGTAGCCTAAGCCCTCGCATTTCCTAAATTTCAAGTTCGATTTGCTAACAGAAAGAGGTTTTATTTGTCATGAAACATTTCTCAAGGTTTAAAACAAAATCATCAGTGAAATATGTGATTAAAACTATGTCATATATGTGGATATATGATGAAAAACTGGTTTACCTCATATTCTTTGATTTATTTATTTATTTTTAAATATCAGGGATGGCAGAATTAAACTATTTGGAAAAGATAACACTCAAGCTTTACTTGAATCTGATGAGATAGGGCCAAGCAAGTTTCTACAGGTTCATGTTTGCTTACTTCCCCTTTGCAGTTTTGTCTATTATGCATATATAATGGGATAGCTATCGATCATCAAAACTCTAACTCTATCAGGTTAATTGTTAAGAGTATATTAATAAACTAATATCAATCATGATTTTTTTTTTTCCAGTTCATTCATAACCAAGGCATCCTTCTCAATGTAACATTAAACAACCACATTGAGGCAAGTTAGTCAATTGCTAATCTTTTCCTTTTTCTTTCCACTATGTTGATGAAGGAGCACGTAAATAGAGTTATATTTTCCTATGGTCAAAATTTATCAAGGTTCCTTCTTGCACACACATTGTTTTTTTGTAGTTATTACTTGTTACCATTGGAAATTGATTTTTTAAAAGATATCTTCACTTAGGTGTGGGACATAAACAAGAAGTTGTTGTCTCATGTGCATGTTTTTAAAGAGGAAATCACCTCTTCTGCGGTTATGCAACATAGCCTCTACATGTAAGTGTATCTTGACTTTATTCAAAGAAATTACTATCACGTCATCTACAGACAAAGCATATCAATGCGCAACACATGGATAAGTGGGACCAGATTTTATTGCAAAAGCTATTCTTTTAAGAGATCCAATATGGTACATTTAATATAGCCACCCTTCTTAGATAACCAATTGCGTCTGGAAGGTGCAATGGTAAATCTAGAGAAATTCACTGGTAACTTGTGGTGGATTCCTTTCTGCCACTTGTCACCACTTTGGGTGGACAACTTGGGTGTACAAGTATCTTTATTGTTATTTTAGTCATGGTCTAAATGACCAAGTTAGCTGTTGCCATAAAATTTGGCCCAGTTGTTTACGTGTCGTACATTGATATGCTTAGCCTGTGGATGATACCCAATAATTTCTCTTTCAACAGGAGCTCTTTAAAAGTATACTGTATATGCATGCTTGGGTTTTTGAGGATGTCTATGGATGCAATATTTGTATTGGCAGGTATATTGGGAATTCTGCTGGTAACATTTCAGTTTTGAAGTTTGAAAAAGAACCATGTCACATTGTACAAATGAAATACAATATACCCGTCTCAGCATCTTATGGTAAGATAGATTCCAGTTCAACATTTTTGTTCAAATGTATGTTTGGGTGTGCATAAATGGGCTTGAAGAATATCACTAAGTAGGCATACTGATGATATGGATATCCTTCAGTATATTTCAGTATATAACTCTCTTTGGCCTAGCTTCTAAGAAACAGAAGCTAGGTCAAACACCTCCAAAAACAGTTTACAGGAAGAATCAAAAGCTGAAAAGAGGATTCTAAGAAGTTGAATTTGTGTCGGATGCAGAAGCTTCACAGCCATTTTATCAAATGCTGAACAACTTCTAGCTCCTAGAACTGTTCTATAAAAAACTTTTTCGAAAACCCTTTTGGGTCCTGACAGCTGAAACTGCAGTTAGGCCAAACGGTACCTTTAATGTAGTTCAAGCCTTTTATCCTGTAAAATTCTTGTATATTGTGCTTTGGCCTCAAAGATAGATCAAAATTCACTTATTGAAGAAGGCATACCACTAAATCTATATGCCTTTTGTGACAAATAGCCTTAGAAAGGAAGTATGCTGGTTGATGCACTTCGACTTGTAGATGACTTTTTTCCATTAAGTTTCCATCTCCCAACTATGCCAAAACTGAAAGTGAAATCATTTATTTATAAAGAAGCCAGTTAATAAGTAGATTGACCTTAACTTATTCTCTTTGATGATGGATATTGGTTACTCTCTTATTGAAAATGTTGTTTTATTACTTCTTCAAAAATATTAACACGCATTTCCATGTGACTTCTCTTAGTTCTCTTCCATACCAAGTTCTGCTTTAATGGCTTATATATTTCTATCAATCATCCCCTGTAGGAAATCCAACTGAAGTTTCTGCTGATACTGCTGTGATGCATATTCTGCCTCAACCAACAGCTGAAAGTAAGAGGTACTCTCAAAATTTCTCGAATTTCTGTTCTGGAAGCTTTTTCAGTGTTCTGTAACTGAGAAAAAAATATATTCTATAGCTCTAAAATCCTAAGGGTGCACAACTTTTTGAACAAGCTCATTTTCTTGGATTTGTGGAAAGGTTCCTTTAATGGCTTATTATAACTGTTATTAGAAGCTTTAAGAAAGTATAATGAGGTGGTAACCATATCATAATCTATCTCTTGGATAGACAGGCTGTATTTATGCTTTACTTGCTAATAATGTACCGAATTACTTGCAAAAGCTTAAATTGATGGTTTTCTTGGACCAAATACTTAAAATGGGAAGATTGGACCTGTGGCAGCCTTACTTGGACCAATATTTTTTTCCTGCCTTTGTTTCTCATATGTGATTTCTGAAGCCTCTCATTCTCTTATATGTTATTCATTTCAATGCAGAATTCTTATAATATTTAGAAATGGCCTTATTACGTTGTGGGATATTCGAGAAAGCAAATCCATTTTCACAACAGGTGGAAATGTGTTGCAGTCACTACATCATGAAACAAAGAAAGTGACTTCTTCTTGTTGGGTATGCCCTTCTGGAAGTAAAGTTGCCGTCGGGTACAATAATGGGGAAATTTTGTTATGGAACATTCCTTCTACCCTGAATTTAAAAACTGAAGTGACTTCTGAGAGAAGAAGCATTCAAAGCACTCCAATTTGTAAACTCAATCTTGGATATAAGTCGGAAAAGATTCCAATAGCATCATTAAGATGGGTTTACGCAGATGGGAAGGCAAGTCGACTATATGTTATGGGTGCTGTTAACTTGGCTTCGACAAACATGTTGCAGGTAGTTGGATGTTATGTTACCATATTCGATTGCTTCATGCTAAATGCGTCTGTGCTTTTGGAAATACTGTCTCTACTGGCTTTTTATGGGATGTCCCCGAAGGGACACTCTCTACTGGCTGCTTTTCAAATTCCTTGAGAATGACATTCCATTCCATTCAGACAGCTATACTTCCGGTTTTTGCTAATTAGGAGAGATGACAGACACCTTTTTAAACATTTTAATATAATATTTTGATTATAATTACTTGATATATGTATCAATTACAATTGAAGATGAATTTATACAACTATCTTGATGGGACAGGTAATCTTAATGAATGAGCATACTGAATCTCGCACCATTAAGTTGGGGCTTCATGTGTCGGAACCTTGCACTGACATGGAGATCATTATGAACTCTAGTGAGCAAAGCAAGCATAAACAGGATTTTCTCCTTCTGCTTGGAAAATCAGGACATTTATATGCTTATGATGATTATTTGATTGAGAAGTATCTTCTACAATGCCAATCTAGATCGCCACCTTCACTGCCAAAGGAGGTCATGGTGAAAATGCCATTTGCGGATTCTAGCATCACCATTGCAAAATTCATCACAAACCAGCCATACATGTCAAGTTCTTCAGATGAGGTAATCTAATTATGGAACTTGAGTATGAGTCAATTACAGTCTTTACTTTTACCATCGTATGTATGTTTTTTTTCCTTAAATTGGGGTAGTTAAAAATCTTTATTCTTCGAATGGACTTGTTTTAAACTTGATTTCTGAAGTAAGATACTTTTTGCCACATCATCAAATAAAAAAGATTAAATTACACCAATGATCCCTAACATTATCTCTTTCTCTAATCGCACTCTTTTTTGAAAATAAAAAATCTAAAATATCTTTAACCATAATTTAAAAGCAAATAAATCATACTTAAATGCAACTATATATCTTAAGACTCATTAGAAAGTGAAATTTACAAACAATTAAAAATGATTACACAAACAATGCCATAATATTTGTCTAGTAGTAATTGGGTACAAGACTATGCTCTTGCTCCTAATTGAGCATTAAAAAAAATACTAACTCAGATTAAGCTAGAACTATCACTCAAATTATGCCTGCTTGGTACCATAGGCAATGGATGGGAAGAGAAAGAAAACTTGTGAACACCCTACTCATCAATATGTTTCCCATAAAAATAAATTATTGAAATAAGAAGTATGTACATAGCAAATAAACTAAACCGAGGGAAAGAAAAGGATCACTCACCATTGTCACTTTGGTGGAGTGGCAGACGCTTTTCATAAAGGGTAAGATTTTTTTTAGTTATTTTCTTTTGGATTGGTGAATCTTTTGAAGGAGATGAGGTGAGAGTAATGGGTTTATGGCTGTTTAGAGAGAGGAAAAAAAAGATAATGTCTTATTTAAGTTTTTTATTTTAAAGAAAAGGACACGAGATAATGTTAGAGACCATAGATGTAATTTACTCTTTTTTGTATAGAGCATATTCTAGTAAATAAGCTTAAAACAAACCTATTTTAAGAATTAAGATTTTTTAGTACCCGTTATTTTCGTTCTTAATGGATTAAGTCAAGTGGCTTTAAGTTTTCTTGATCTTGTAGGATTACATTCTGCTGGCAGAAAATGTTCCATCAGTTCTTCCTTTTGAGACAAAGCTAAATGATGGAACTCATTTGAACCCGACCCACTTTAGTGGATTCACAAAGGTTAAAAATCTGTACATTACTGGACATAGCGACGGAGCCATCAATTTTTGGGATGTAACATGTCCATTTTTTGTCCCAGTCTTATCTTTGAAGCAACAGGTATTGTCTTCATAGCACAACACCCAAACACAAACATAGGTAACGTGTAGTATTTTTTATGGGACATTGTTTCTAATTTATGTTTTATAGATGCATTGCACTTATGGTTAATTTTTTAAATGCTAACTTAATTATTTCATGGTTATAGACATCATTTGTTGAAGAGGTTTCTTTGCTTTCTAATTCTTGTTACATTTGAAGCCTTTTAGGCTATGATTGGTAGAGAGGAAAAGTGGGAGGAAGGAAGAGTGAGAGAAAAGAAAAGCGAGTGGGGAGCACTCTTTTATCATTGGGTAGAGAAGAAAAGTGATGGAAAAAAAGTGAAATGATTACTGTTTTCTTCCACATGTACAAATCACAATCATTCCAAATTGGGAGGAATGGGAAATGGAAGCTAAAATGAGCTTTTTCTTCTTTCTTTTCAATTTTCCATCATCTCTACCAAACACATGATAAGAAACATTAATTTTCTTATTTTTCTATCTTCTCCCTCTTCTTTTATTCACTTTTCTTCTGTACCAATCAGAGCCATCAATTCTAATGGCCTACTATAGTCTTCATTGTTTCTGCTATAGGATTGTGAGAATGCAAGCAAGATAGTAGTAGAAGGGTCATTTTTCATTGGCAGATTAGTTGCAAACTGATGAGAGTAGTTTTTATATTGTTCTTAACTGGTTTTCCTATGGCAGAGTGAAGATGATTTTTCTTCAAGTGGCACTGCATTGACAACATTACACTACGATGGCAACTCTCGGGTTCTTGTTTCTGGAGATCAGAGTGGAATGGTGAAATGCACTATCAATGCTTAGCAAAATATGACTAGATTGCTGTTTCGTTTTGTTTTTCCTTCTTTTAACAGAATCTTACCTAAAATTGTCTGCAGGTCCACATCTATAAATTTAAACCTGAGCCATATTCCACAGAGAACAGTTTCATGTCCTTCTCAGGTATAATGAACATATGATTACTAAATAATCTTAAGTTGAATTTTGCCTTCCTGCTTTTTTTCCTTGAATATTGCTTGCTTCTGCTCTGGAATGGTAATCTAGCTTGCGGTCTATCCCAGAACAAGAAATGAAGAAAAATATACATATATTATCTGCCTCTGTGTGTGCACAAATGTGTACACATACATAACTAATCAATAGTAATATTATTACTCATATGAGAAGAAAATTTTATTTTCTGATAAACAGTATATACTGGTATGAAAATAAATTTTCTTTTCTGATAAATACTTCCTTGAGTATTGCATCTATTGCTTATCATGACTTCTATTTTCTTTTCTCACCCCACCCCAATTTTCCCCAGGAAGTACAAAGAAAGGCAATAATCACATTATCCATAGCCTGAAGCATATCAAGGTTAATGGTTCTGTAATTTCTCTAAACACAAGACACAGCTCAAGACATCTTGCTGTTGGATCTGATAAAGGATATGTAAGTTTAACTTCGTTTCTTTCATTATATTTTGATCCTTTTATTATTATTATTACTCCTATTATTCTTGTTAAGAGCATGATATGTTCTTTCTGCAAAGTGTTTCATGCAATTGACATTATCAACAATCACATTGATCCCATAAAGGATAGATTTTGTGTCTCCAGTTTCTTATGTTCCTTTTGTATAACTAAATTTGTTAATCAATCCAATGTATGTGTTTTTGTTTCCTTCCAGGTCTCACTGGTTGATATAGAGGGGCCCACTCTTTTATATCAAAAGCATATCGCAAGTGAAATCTGCACTGGCATCATCTCTCTGCAGTTTGAAACTTGCAGCTTGCATGGTTTTGAGAAGAATGTTTTGGTGGTTGTAACAAAGGATTCATCTGTTTTGGCTCTTGATAGTGATAATGGAAACATGCTCAGCACTAGCATGGTTTGTCCTAAGAAACCCTCCAGGGCTTTATTCATGCAGATTTTGGGTAGGCCTCACTGTCTTCTGGTCTTTAGCTTGTAGTTGATAGGCTGGTCAATCTATTGATTTTCTTTTGTGTATCAGTTAATATATCATTAACAATTTACCTAAGGAATCCTACCATTTACAAATTTGAAGAATCCGAGTGAAGAACAATACTATATCTTTTTTGTTATATTGTACAGATGGGCAGGACAGTAGAGGTTCAAATATATCAGATGGTCTAGACTTGAGCAGAGGGAGTCCTGTTGAGGATGTTATACCAAAGCAGTCATTACTATTGCTATGTTCCGAGAAAGCTGCATATGTTTATTCCTTAGTTCACATTATTCAGGTAATCATTTCATTATTTATGTATGTATGATCTATCCATGATCTGCACAACAACTTTCGCTAATACTTATCCTTCCTCTTTTCCCTTTGTCCTTTTTGTCTTTTTCTTTTTCTCCCTTTATCCATGCGTGTGTTTTTCTGCTGTCACAGGGAGTTAAGAAGGTACATTATAAGAAGAAGTTTCATTCCTCTTCTTGTTGCTGGGCATCAACATTCTGTAGCGCCTCTGATGTTGGCCTTATGCTCCTTTTCACTAGTGGAAAAATTGAAATAAGGTGATGATTATTTTGGTTTCTTTTTTCTGAATTTTCAGTAATGCAAATTTGACTAGTTGAATAAGAAGCCAAAAATTCCATACCACTATGTGGAATTTGCATTCAGGCTGAGATATAATACTGTACCTCTATTGATAAAAATTACTGTAATCAGAAACAGGGGCGGAGTCAGAAATTTTTTCTTGAGGTGGCGAATTATATATATATTACATAGGTAATAAAGAAGTTACAAGCAATTCAAAAGTAATATGGAGTGCTAAGAATTTTTTTCAATATCTTGATTTTTTTTCATTCATTATTTATGCTAAAATTTATAGTATACTTTTAGAGTAAAAAAATATATGATGACAAAAAAATGTACATGAAGAATACTGAGGAGATTTAAAGATCATTTAAGGAAGTTGAGTGAGGTTACATTTCATATAATCAAACTTATGTATGTCTATAGTAAAATTCTTTGCTTTTCAAAAAAAAAAAAAATTATTGTGCTTGACATATCATTTAATTAACTGAGAGCCCAACAATTATGGTTCTTGAAAATTAAAAACAAAAATCTGAAAAACCAAAAAGATACTAGCTAGAAATATATTTTAGAAAGCTTAAAATTTATTTGCTAACAGAGGAAGAAATTATTAATTTTTCTCCCGGATGTTTTCATGTCTTGGTCCCATGACCTCTTGGGTGTTTGTTTCCAATTTTTTTCATTATCTCTAAATAGTGATGATATCATGTAATTGGTTCCATGGAAACTACCACGGGACCATGAACGTATACGAGAAGGTAGAGTAGTAATTTCGGTATTAAATTTTTTTCTTCTAATTTGTGTTGGGTGGTTTTTAATACTATGTGGGTGTGCCATATCTCGGTTCCATGGTTATTACCACAAAATTGGATCTATGAGATCAATTCTCTATCTCTAAATTTTGCTGAGAATTTTAAAAGATACAGGAAAAGGGACCACTTAATTCTACTTTTTTAGAATATATAATTTGTTATTGTGTTACTAAAAGTACCAATAAAAGAAACTAGTTATATGCTATCATATAGGAACCAATTAAAAAAAAAAAAAAGAATGATAAAATTTATGTAATAATTAAATTTTGATTGGATCTTGAATTTTTTTTATATTATTGTTAGTGCTTTATCATATCAAAGAGACAAAGAGTGTTTGTTACTCTAGATAGCACAGGTCTTATGAGTATTAAAGATTTTTCCCCAGGGGGCACTAGTAAGTGATGAACAATTCATTTTGATTCCGTCTCATATTATGTATAGGAAGTCTTTGAACTTGGGTTGGGGGTGGGGGGCCGAAGGACTCCCCATCTATAAAGGTGGCTCTGCCCCTAATCAGGAAGCTAAAGGTGCTTATTCTCCTCCGAGTAGCATGAGCCATTCTATACTCTCTTTTTTTGTTATGTAATAGTTAAATTTTGATTGGATCTTGAAATTTTTTTATTATAGTTAGTGCTTTATCATATCAAAGAGACAAAGAGTGTTTGTTACTCTAGATGGCACAGGTCTTATGAGTATTAAAGATTTTTCTTTGGGGGGGTAACTAGTAAGTAATGAACAACTCATTTTGATTCCGTCTCATATTATGTATAGGAAGTATTTGAACTTTGGGGGGGCGAAGGACTCCTCATTTGTAAAGGTGGCTCCGCCCCTGATCAGAAAGCTAAAGGTGCTTATTCTCCTCTAAGTAGCATGAGCCATACTATACTCTTTTTTTAGAGAATATATACCTTTGAGCGTGGTTGTCTGCATTTCTAGTTCTCTAAATTGTTACATATATTAACATTTGTTAACGTTTGTGTTTAGGGTTTAGACAGTGATTAGGGTTTCGAGAAAGAAAAGAAATAGAGAAATAGTAAGCAGTAAACTGGTTACTAACCCTAAGGCTAGTAGTCATATATATAGAGAACTTAATATTATGAAATTACATCAATACCCTTAAACCCTAATATTTTTAACACTCTAACACTCCCCCTAGCATACTCCAACTTGTTACAACGATACCCATCCAATATGTTACAAATAAATTCAAACCCAAATAACAGCGAAACTCATAAAAATTCGGGGCAACTAGGCCCAAGACAATAGTTAGGTCACCATGTCGGTACCACTTAACGATATGAATAAGGTCCAGGGATATCGGACAAACAAGACCCTCCACTTAGGGGTCAACAAGACAACAAAACAGACTGGAACGAGCTGCTTCATATGGGCTGATTCCACAAAACGGGTTAGATTGTGTCAAAGGGCAAATCTGACTTGGATCCGGGTCAGGTCAACACATAAACAAAAACCAAAAACTTTCTTTTCTTCACGCAGCATCACCACACATAACAGGGGACTCATGACCGGCAACAAGATGTCACAATTTCACTGGAAAGAAAGAAAACTGAACCTGTCAGAGACTAAACAAAAGTTGCAAGAGAAAAGGGAAAACATTTGAAGAGCGCCGAGAAATTCATTGGAAAAACACAATAGAAACTAAAAGTAGAATCTAAACCTAACTATATATTTTTTTTCCTTTGGTTTGCGTAAGAATACCACTAGGGTTCCAAACCATGGGCTCTGATATCCTGTTAACGTTTGTGTTTAGGGTTTAGACAGTGATTAGGGTTTCGAGAAAGAAAAGAAATAGAGAGATAGTAAGTAGTAAACTGGTTACTAACCCTAAGGTTAGTAGTCATATATATAGAAATCTTAATATTATGAAATTACATCAATACTCATAAACCCTAATACTCTCAACACTCTAACAATACTCTTTTTTTAGGAAAGTGAGAGACACAGTGAGCATTTATTAGCCATTCTAGATGGGATTTATAGTTTGGGCCATGCCCTAGGAATTCATTCTGAATTTTACGTGGTACATGTGGATGGGCTGGTTTGCATGTACCCGGGGGATTAGTCAAACCAAAGGTTCGGCTACCCTGGTCACACACCCCCCCCCCCCCCAAAAAAAAAAAAAGAAAAAGAATTACAGTGCATATTTTATGAGCGGTCTTGGCTTCTGTGAGATAATCTCCAGTTTTCAGACAAAGCAAAAACAACAAAACTTTCAGACCTCCCAAACTGCAGAATCCTGTGTTGTTATTTGCATGCTGAAAACTTGGAATAATAAGTAAAGGTGAGTAAATTAATGTGAGTACTCTTTTGGAGCTGGCATTTTCAGTCTTGTATGTAACCATATCTCTTCTCCTGCCTATGTGTGTAGTTTTTTGAATAAGTTCTCATAAAATAAAATTTTAGTAAATGCATGTCAACCTGATTATATTTTTATGGAATGTTAGGTCCCTGCCAGATTTATCCCTTTTAAAGGAAACTTCGATCAGAGGTTTCACATATTCTTCACCAAAATCAAATTCATTATCTGACACAACAATATGCTTCTCATTGGATGGAGATCTTGTTATGGTACAGCATAGTCTTACTATCTTAAATAATACTTGAGAAGACAAGAGTTTGGACTTATGAACTTCCCTTCTTCCTTCTTCTACAGGTGAATGGTGATCAGGAACTTTTTGTTGTTTCAGTTCTGCTCCAAAAGGAAATCTTTAGGTATATACATGCACTTGAAATCACCTCTAGTTAATGCCTTACATATATACATTCAACATAATTGGGTACGATAGGAACATTGAAATTTCGAAGAATTTAAAATGAGCATCAACTTGGGGTGGGAGAGGAGGTGTTTGAGGGAAGAAACCTTAAGGCTATGATTGGTAGGAAAGAAATGTGAGAGGAAAAAAAATCAGAGGAAAGAAATCTGAGAAGAACAAAAAACATTGACCTTTCCATCATGTGTTTGGTAAAGAGGATGAAAAAGTGAAAAGAAATAAGAAAAAGACAAAAAAAAAGAAGCTTGTTTTAGCTTTCACTTCCCAATCCTCCCGATTCGGGAGGATTGCAATTTGTACATATTGATAGAAAACATCAATTCTCCCACTTTGCTTTCCTACCAATAGATAGAACAATGTTTTCCACTCACTTTTTTTTCCTCTCATTCTTCCTTCCTTCCACTTTTTTTTCTACCAATCATAGCCTTAAGAGGATAGCATTTTAGATCGACTCATGTAAACATCCAATACATATACCTTCTGCTTTAATTTTTTTTTCTAGGCTTTTGGACTCTGTCAGCCAAGTCTACAGGAATGATCTGATGGTTTCTCAGGAAGGTCTTGCATCTGGGCCCTCAATCCCAAAGGAGAAGAAGAAGGTATATAGTCTATTGAAACTTTTTAACTCTGCCTATGATCTTTTGTTAATGATTATGAAATGTATCATTTGGCATGCTAGGGTATATTTGGCTCTGTTTTTAAAGATATGAAAGGTAGTAAAGCAAAGCATGTGCCAGATTTGGAAACAGAAGACACCAGAGAAAGTATTGAAGAACTCTCAAGGATCTTTGCCACCACTAATTTTCAAAGCAATGTTGAGAACAGAGATAATCTGGCCTTAAATGAAGATGAGATTGACTTAGACATAGGTATGTCATGTTCACAATAAATAATGTGTGATAAGTGATACCCATGGCAATCATAGACACTTGTTGCTCTCCATTTTTTACTTCAGCGGTTTCAGTCGCTTTATATGTCTTTTGAGGCAGTTGGTTGGCTCTCAATCTCTTCAGTTCTGATTGCTAGAGAAGAAAAGTGGGGACAAGGAGGAAGGAGATGATAGAAAAATAAAAAGATTGATGTTTTTTATCTTGTGTTTGGTAAATATGATGAAAACGAGGAAAGAAAAAAAAAAGACAAAAAATAAAATAGTTTACTTTAACTTCCACTCTTCAACCCTCAATTTAGGAGGAATGTGCTTTGTACATATGAGAAGATAACATCAATCATTTCACTTTTCTTTTCTATCAAATGATAGAAAAGTGCTCTCTACTCACTTTTCTTTCCTCTCCCTCTTCTTTCCTCTCACTTTTCCTCTCTACATATTATAGCCTTCATGTTCTATACTGAATGCAGCTTATATTTTTTTATTTTTCCTTGTGTAAAGATGATATCGACCTCGATGATCATGGAGAGAAACCGAAAGAACAGAATACGATGGCAGCTCTTAACAAGCAGAAACTGGCAAACAAACTTCAGTTCTTTAAAGGTCAGTAGAAGAAGATGAATCCCCATTTGCTTTCAGTGAGAGTTCACCAATTTACTTCCATATTTATCACAGCAATATCTTTCAAGTACTATTTCTTTTGCTGATTTAGTCAGAGCTATACTTGGTTGGCTGTTGCCAAATATGTGCTTCAAGTTCCAATGAGTTTCTTGATCAAACTAATTGAAAGATTCACCTACATGCAATGACTGACTCATTAAGAGAAAAAAAATCAGGTAAATTAAAGCAGATGAAGGTCAAGAATGAGAAAAATATCACCAAGGAAGAGAAACAAGATGAGAAAGCCAGTGCAGTCGATCAAATCAAGAGGAAATATGGGTTTTCATTATCTGGTGTAAGTATATATTTCACTTGTCTGTCAATGAATTACTTCTGGGATAGGATAGGCATGAAGTAATCTATACTTCTCAATGGATATTATAGATGAACGATTTTGCTAGCAAGAGAATCACAGTACTGATTGGGATAATTGATCTGAACAAATATGTTGACTTTTACCCTACATCTTTTTAACTTTATTGAGCCTCACTTTTCAATGATGTGCTAGATCATTCTACAAAGGGCTGCAGCTAATGCTGTTGATGAGAACTTTGAGCATGCATTGAATGTTACAATTTCCTTTTTAACATTCAGAAAATGAACTATCATAAACAACAAAAACAGGCCTAATCCTTAAAATAGTGTAAACGATTTGGTCATAAAGGCCGGGATTTTACCAGTATGCACCGCTTGTGATCTGTATATCTTGTGTCGTTGGCACTGCAGGAATCAAGTGTTGCTAAAATGGCAGAAAGCAAGCTGCATGACAACTTGAAGAAGTTACAGGTATTATTTGAATATTGCCTTCTGTTATCAGTTTGCTGTGTAATTCTTTATCTTTCACCAGCTTCCCCTTGTGCACTCTTTGGTAGTTCTGTCATATGATTGCTTGTGGTTTTCCTCAATTTTATTAAAACAAATTCTAGTACTAAAGAGAACTACTAGCTTCAGTCGTGGTTGACGCATCCAATCCTCCATATATTTCACACACATGTAATCGTGCATGAAATACATGTATGATTAAGATGCGCTAGTCATGTCAGTCGCAACTGATTCTAGCAAACTCCAATTAGTAAATTGGATGACACTTGTCTTGTTTGAGGAAACTTTATACAAAGCTTGAAGAGTAATTCATGGATATTGACTGTTTGGATGGGCAGGGAATCAGCCTGAAAACTACAGAGATGCAAGACACAGCTAGGTCGTTCTCCTCTATGGCAAAAGAACTTTTAAGAACTGCCGAAAACGATAAACGAAGCTCATAAGCCTTATCTTCCATCCTGTGTTACCGTTGAGGATTGGGCAGTAAATATGTCATCTTCATTGTTTGATTTTTTGTAATTTCTTTTTTTCTTTACTTGAATTCTATATAGATTTTGATTTTGAATGGTGAAAAATGACGCTGGTGTTTTACCTTTAGACAGTTGTGTAAAAAAAATTTATAACATAAATATATACCCATTGATTTATGTTTCGTTTCACTTGGCAAAAGGCTAATAATCTGAGAAATAAAAATCTTAGCCTGGAGGGAATTCGAACATGCATTTTTCTATAGCAAAAAGTATTCAATGAACCTGTGTCACCTGGGCATGGGGCACAGACGTCAGACCTGCATTTATGTCTATCCAACAGCTGTCAGCTCGTTCTCACTACATCATGTATCTCAAAATAAGTCCATCACCTTGGATCTCAATCTAATGGTCATTTTCGGATCCTCCATAAAAAAGTCTTTCTACACGTTTGGAAGAGGTACTTTCTCATGCTAAAATCTGTGACTGCAAGATATTCAGGATCAATAGATGGCCTCTTTATTCAATCGCTTAGAGTTGTTAACAAGAAAAAAGAAATGGCAAATGGAAACATATAGGTGACCAAAGTACTTCTAAGGGCCGATGATTGCAGTTAAGAAAGAAACCAACTGTTGGTATAACATCTCAATATTATCAATTCAACAAATCTACAAACCTCTGCACCAGAGGCAGAGGTTTGTAAGTTTAAAAGAGGGCGAACAGATCATTCATGAATTGCAAGAGAATTATGGACATGAGGTGAGTTCAAAGCCCGCAGTTTTGCAGCATCTAATGCTAGTGCAATAAATCTACAAACTGGGAATATATTTGTTCTTTAACAGCATCCCTGTTACTTGGGCTTAGAGTGAAGATGGATGCACCCAGATGATTCCTTAACCTTGCGACTGCAGAAGTTCAGATGCCAAAAAACGGTTACAAAGCCTGCATTAACACATTCTTCCCAAAAAAATATTGAACTTTATTTATGCTGCTTTTAAACAATACAAGACATCTCATCTTGTTTGAAGTTTTCAAAGGAAAAGCAATGTCACTTCAAAGGAGGGTTTGTTGCTGTATATAAGATACCTAAAGGTCCAGTAATCGCATACCATTATACTACTAAGTTTATAACAAGTAAAGATGAATGTGTAAGGCAAATGTACCTCCAGGTATATCTCGGCCAAATTTTGGAATGGGAATGGAAGCCAAAACAGGAATATTTGATTCCAAAACTTTTAGAACAGCTGGGAAGAATGATGAACTATACAACTCCATTTTACCTACTTCATCAATGATGAAGAGATCAGTGTCTTCTCTGACCTGACAACAAAAATGCATCCAGCAATCACTTAGAATCGAAGAAAGATAATGCATCACTAAAATGGTAACTCAATAAACCTGACCATTCAACTGATATGTTTTTTGCCTTGAAACAATTTAAACCAACTTGCTTTAAGTTGGTTTAAATGGCTGACCAAACATGGCCGTGGTAGTAAATTGGTTCTGCTGATTCAAAAGGTTGATAAAATTCACCATCAACACTATTTTTCCCTTTGCTCTTCTCGTGCTAAGAACTTCAACGCCGACCATATTATATGTCTCCTCAGTCATATAACAGTGAAAAACTTGTATATCATAAAAATGATGGATCCTAACCTAACCCTGTTCCCCCACCCCCAAAAGTACTTCGACTTGGGGCAATAACCAGTGAGCTAAGCTAAATGTAGCTGGTTTAAAACAGTCAAAATTTAATGAACCATGTAGCCAACTTACCTGCAACTCAGGCAATGCTAGTGACTCAAATGATGTTATGTCAACTCTGTACTTGCCAACATTAGGCCATCTGAGAGATTCTGGGCTGCCATTGCAAGACATTCTTTAGCTAAAAACAGAGAAATGTTACAAAATCAATAAATAATCAAAAAGGTAGAAGTTGGACTACTCAAAAGTGGTTAATTGATAGTATGAAAAGAAGAAGAATATTGGATACAAATTCCAATTTGGATTGCATATTTTGATTAAAAATGCAATTCTTTAAGAAATTAGAAAGATGAGTAACCTTGAAACAGTGGAGGAGGCGAGTGGGCCTCTGCGACCATCTAATGTCACCACTTCAAATCCGACCCTCTCACCTCCTTGTCTTATCTCTTCTATATTTCCCAAAAACAAAAAATTAAAAATAATGAACAGAAATCATAATCAATTTATAATTTATCTCATGTATACAACACACAAATATATATATATATATACACACACACACACACACATAAAGAAAAGAACAGAAGAAACTAAAGGAGCAGAGAGCATACGAGTGTAGAAACCCTGAACCTTCAAGTTAGGGTTAGAGGCTTTGAGGCTCTCGAATACTTTCATTATGAGTGTGGTTTTACCTACACCCTGTAAATTTTTCATCACAGGCACACATCATTTCAAATTTATTACTCAGGAAGAAAACAAAAACCTCTAAACTTCATATGGAGTACGAGCTGATTTCATACTTACAGGAGGGCCTGTGACGAGGAAGCATTTTGCCGGACCTGCCATTGTCTCTCTCTGTTGTATGTTTCACTCTCAGCGAGTTTGATCGCAAGTGGCTCACCGCTCACTTGACGTGCTTACTCTATCCCAGTCATGGACAACATTAATCAGCGCCAGTTCAGATTATCATTATCCTTATACTAAGAATAGCAAGAAGTTGCCTTTAGTCCCCTTGACTCTACCAACTTTCATTTTTTTTATTTTTTATTTTTTACCCCTATTGGTTGGAAAGGTAATTTAGTGGGAATTTGAAGTAGTCAAATGTCAACATTTCCCTTTATTAAATAGTTAAAAAAGTATTAAAACATTTTCAATTATTTTTATCAACCTTTTTTCAAAAAAAAAAAAAAGGGGGAATGATTTTTTTTCCCTAATGATGGTTTGAGTTTTGAATTTCTACTAATAAAATACATAATCAAGAATTCAAGATCCTTTGTATCTAATCAATATGCCATCACAGTGGTCCATTTAAACTTTCATATAAAGTTAATACATAAGAGAAAATTAAAACACAAAACTGCAACAGTCAAAGGAGTTTAAGATAGTAATCTTTTGACTTAACGATAATTATTTATTTTTCATATTAAAAATTCATGTTTAATCTTTTTCTCTTAAAGAGAAGTTATGGTAGAAAGACTGCTTGAGATGTTAAAACATAACTTTTAAATTTCTTTTATGGAGCAGTAGTAAAGTGTCACTTATTCATATGAACTAGAATAGTGTATTTTCTTGTTTATTTTTTTTTTTACTTTTATTATTTACAATGGCATTTAAATAACATTAGTAAAAGTTTTAGATAAATTTTGCTTTGAGTTTGACAAGAGAAGGTTGGTCAATGAATAGTATTATGTCTTGGATCCATCACCCCAAAGTGACCAATTAATGATGTTTTTGCTCTCAATTTGTATGATTCGCGAAATCATCCTGATCCATCACTCTAAAGTGATGAATTAAGGCATTTAGATGAAAATTCATGATCTTCCTTTTACATCTTATCATTATGTAATCGTTGGGGAGAATTTGTGAAAATAATTTTATTTTTTAGGTTGATTAAATATTTTTAAAATTTTATTTATAAAAAAAATTGAAAAATGAAAATTTATATAAAAAAAACTAAATTTGTGTTAGAAAAATTATATTCACTTCTATTTAACTAAATATTAATCAGTTTTTAATTCTATAATCATTTTATCAAAAAATATTGTAAAAACTATTTTGTAAATTGTAAACCCAAACTACTGCTAAGCCAATCGTTTGGCCTAATAATATAAACAATTTATGATTTTGAAATGATTTATATTAAAACAACTATGCACTTATAAAAATTTTAGCACGGGATAAAACAACAACAAAAACAGTTTTTGTTAAATAAATTCAAAGTTTTATAAACAAAATTATTTTATAAACCGTTTTAAAAAAATGTTTGGTTGGCTTTTTTATAAATAAACGGAAATCAAAAAAGAAATTATCCCAAACAAAACTGTTTGTGAGTGTTTATGAAATGTTTTTTTGTTTCCAAAAACTATAAACTAGATCAGCTATTTTTTAACAATTCATGAAAATATTCAAAAACTGAAAAATGATTTCGAGAAAATTGAATGTACTTGAAAAACAGTTTTAAGATCTGTAATCTCATTGCCAGGAAGTACATAGACAACGAATGCCTGACAACCTGATGGGACATAAAGGGTTCACTAAAACAGACCCTGATGTTGATAAGGACTAAGGAGGATAATATGATTCCTGATTGCGTAACCTTGTTTTGTATCAGCGTGTAGCAGTTTTCTGCTGTGTTCTTGTTCTCGGGTATAAAATTTGCAATTAAAAAATAAATAAATAAAAGCTAAGAGCAGGTTCTGCAGGGAATTCATTCCTTCACTAACCTGATGTGTTTCTACTTGTTTGGTTCTTTATATGAATCAAAACGACAAAATTTTGACAGTCATAAACCATAACAAAAACAACAGTTATCCGTCAAATAGTAAACAATACCCTCAGCCAACAAATTCTACTCCATATTACTGCAGTGAATCCACAATCCAAGCACATCAAATAAGACAAATATTCTCCAACTCCGCTAGAGCACAAATAGCAAGCACATGGATGATTGATGAATGTCGGTAAAGCAGTAAAGCACCATGGTAAAAATCTACTTCAGCTATAATATATATTTTCCAGGCAACAAGTCCTGATTCTTTTCTTACACTGCATGAATTCACCTAAAGTCAGGCTTTATATAGGTCATGATTGGATTGTGCCTTAATTGACACTTAAATCCAAAATCCAATTGCAATTCCAAATTCCACAAGAAAAACAACAAATGACAAAGAAAGCAGAACAAATCAAATATCACATCCTTAACCAAGATACCTTACCCAAAATAAAAGAACAGAAATGCTCAAGATAACTTGGATTAAATCCAAACCAATCCGTAAAACAAAAACTAGACAGGATAAAAATGAACTAGAAAGACACTTGGCACAACAAACTAGGAAGCTTGCAATCCATATGGAGTCAACAGGACCAATTGCTTTTAGGCTTTTTTAAACTCAAAAAAGGAACTTTCAGAAAGCTTCAACCAAATGTTAAAATAAAACAAACACAATTGAACAAATGGACATCTGTACCACAATACATAATTCTAGTACTTTGATTAAATGAGCCATCTTCTAGCATGATCTATTCAGCCCAATAAACTACCAAAAAAATATTTCACATGCAATGGTGGTCAACATTCAAAAGGCATAACAAGCATCGGGTGACGCTTAAAAAAATGAAGCTCAAAGTAAACCATTATCATTATGAAATTTAAGTACAGATCCACCTGAGTAAGCCTCAATAAAATCCTGAAACTATTTTTTTCCTAAACTAATGTGAAGAAAAGAAGAGAAAAAAAAAAGGCAGGGGGCTATTTATCAAAATAAGATCAGATTTCCAGTTTATAGGTTATCATATTTTAAGCAATTCTACACAAATTGCCCATCCTCCTCCACCTTGCATCCTCCACTGTCTTTGTTTAATCATCATCCTCTTCATCCTACAAAAAGATGAACAAACAATTCACTCAGAGAAAAAAAAAAGAAAGAACAACCTCCAATAAAATATTGCCAATTTTTCAAAATTTAATCATTAATCTCAAAACCAACCTCTCCGCTCCCCTCTTCTTCATCGTCCTCGTCATTAACTTCAGACTTGGACTTATCAGACTCATTATCCTCTGCTACATTAGGTCCCTCAGCCTAACGTATAAACCAAAAATTAAACAGCCATTAACACAAGAATAGAGATTTAAACTGCCATGATCAACACAAAATGGCTGCTGCAAAAGTCAACAAAGTAGAAAAAGAATTACCAATTTCTTATTGTATGTTAGCATGTTCTTGTTGTATTCAGTCTTCCTTTTCTCTGCCTTTGCTACATAAGGAGCTTTCTCCTGAATTACAAGGAAAACTAAATAAAAATACTGTCTAGTAATAAACCAATGAATATTAACCTAACAAATAAAGCATATAATTCATGAGAAAAATACTCACCTCATCCGTCAAAGATTTCCATTTATTTCCAGCAGCTTTACCAACCTGATTCAATTAAACAAAAAAAATCCCACAAAATTTAAGCATTAAAACTCCGCTATTAGCATAGAAAATTGATTTATACACGTCTCTAAAGATAAGATTACTCACAACAGAGACGGATTTGTTGTCAGGATTCGCCTCTTTGAACTGCTTCCTAAACTCCTCCCTTTAATCATCAATAGAAATTAACAAACGATTACCGCAATTGTGAAACAATAATAAAATTTGCAATAAAAAAGAGAAGAAAAAAAATATGTAAACATGTATCGATAAGATCCCATACATGAAGACAAAGAAAGCACTAGGAGGCCTCTTTGGCTTGTTTGGATCCTTCTCCTTTTTTCCAGCTTTCTTCCCAGCGCCTGCACTTTTACTCTTCAATCTGAAAACAAAATCCAAAACAAACAAACACACAAAAAATATATTTAACGAATCTAAACACGAAAATAAACAAATATACGCGCCATCACATATATAACTGCAAGAAACTATAGATCTAAATCTCTATTATATAAACACAAAACAACGCGTAGAAATAGAATAGCCGAAAATAATAGTCAAAACATACCTGTTATCGGTTTTCTTCGAGTCAGTTTTCGATTTACCACCTTTCATAGCGAATCCTGCGAAAGAACGGTGAAAATCGGTAAGAATCGTTCAGGAATCGACGAGAACGGGTGTGAATCGTACTGAGTCGGCGCCTTAGGGCGAGCGAGTTACCTGTAGCGCTAGGGTTTTTAGAGAGAACAAGGAGAGGTATTTCTTTTGGTTTTGGTGTGGTCTGGCTTCTGCGTTTTGTGTGTTGGCTTCGGCTTAAAGAGCGAGATAAGGAAGGGCGTTTTGGGGCAAAAATCAAAAGATACCAAAATTGAAAATCTAAATCACGAAAAAAGAATTGAAGTCGGCGTTTAGGCGGGATTTCGAAAGAATCCTTTGCCACGTCATCGATCCGTGTGCTTTTACTCGATTAACTAATTTACCTCTTTTGAGTTTCTCTGCTTTGGCTCTTTTGTGTTTCTTCACAAGCTGATCCGACTTATCTGTTACCTGCTAACAGTGGATCATTGCGAGCACGTGGTACTGCTTTATTGCTCACGGTTTACACGTGTGCGTTTTGAATGTAATGACGAGTCTAACCTTACAATGATAAATAAATTCTACATTATTATAAGTCTAACATGTCATTTATTTGATCGTCCAATCACAGTATTTCAAGTCCTTTAAAAAAAATACTGTGATTTTCATATCATTTTTTTCCTACTCCTTGAATATTTGTTAACATCGACTTTTTCTTTCGCTTTAAAATCTGATATGAAATATAGAATGTTATAAAACGCAAAAGAAGATGTTGTAAATGTTTAACGCTCGTATATATATATATATATGCTTATAAGATTAAAATATTTTTTTTATTTTATTAATCTTATTATTTCATATAATACAAACGTCTAATCTAATAGAAGAGCAAATTAACATGCGTGTATTGAAATGATATTTTTGTTTAATTCGACAGAAGAACAAATCAATAGCACTAACGTGCGTGTTGTGATTCTAGTATTTTGTTCAATTGAAAACATGCTTTTAATCTATAATAGAGACTAATTATCCGATCGAGTACATAAATAAATATATGAAAGTTCAAGCTTGATTAATACACATTTTTATGTCAATCAGAATCACACACGTGCAAATTATATACCTAACTAATCTCAATCGGTTACTTTATTGATGTCGAAAATATATCTGTCAATGGAGCATAGTCTTGTGCACGTGAAAGTAATAAACTTTAAAGAGAAGTCCCCCCAAGGTCTAGGAGACTCTCCGATGCTAAAGTTAGATAAGTTTTAAATCTAAAAAATTTAAAATAAAAGCAAGAACTGAGAATATCGAAATACACTGACTAAGTTATCCAAGCTCCTTGTCGAACAGCTAAAGACTAAGTTATCCAAGCTCCAAAAGGTGGAGAGTTAGTTAGAGGCCGAGGTAAATCTCTAGTAAGTGGAAGGAGAACTGAAGGGTGAGCAGGACCATCTTCACAGTGTGAAGGGAGAACTGAGAGCTGAATTGAAATCGGCTCCAGCCTTTGTCATGGAGAACTTTTGTAATTCTGAAGCCTTTATGAGTGATTTACTAAAACAGGCTTGGGCATATTACATTGTGGGGTTCGACACGGCTAAGGTAGCAGGGGCCAAACGTTGGCCTGATTTGGACTTGGCCACTTCGAAGATCCTTAAAGATTCTGAGGGGAAAGCAAGAGCTGGAGACGAAGTGGCCGAGGTCTGGACTGAAGAGACGAGGAATGAAGAGCAGCAGTCTAAAGTCCAGGACTTTTCTTTTCTTTTTCCTGTAATTTTATCCTTCAAGCCCACAATTTGTAAATATATTTTAAATGAATGAAAAATGTTTGTTTTTTTACATTTCTTACCTTTCAGTTTTATCATTTTTTTAGAGTAGAAACTTCAAGATTTTTATAAGTGTTGAGGCTTCGATCTTTGAACTTTGGTATTGATTTTTTTATCTTAGCTTTAGTTGAGTAGTGGATATGGACTAGAGTTTACCAAGTGTGGGACTTCTGTCACTCACTCAGGTTCATAAGATCTTCATCTTAGGTGAATTGAGTGAAGATTTCTAAGTGGGTTTTATCCTAAGTGTTGGACTTCGATCTTTCGCCTCAGATTGCAATATCTAGTTTATTCATGCATCGCTGTGGTGCTTTGATCTTGGACTGGTTCCAACTTTAATGCTTCCTTTTCACCTTACTTAAGGGGTTCTTAAGTGTGTGGTGAAGAGTTGAGTTGTGACATCTTCATAGTATCCTTCTCTATCTGATTCCTGAGCTCTAATCTTCCTCAACCATGACAAACATATTTGCATAGATTTGAAGGGTTGTTAGAGAGCTCACTGGATTTATGGACAGGTGACTGATGAATTCAAAGGCCCGAAGTTTGTTGATGAAACTGTTGCTGCCACTTTCTGGTCGAGCTCTCTGATTTCTTAGGTGGGGAGCTGAACGAAACTCTTCAAGGCTATAGTTGAGGGCTTTTTTTGGTGGCATCATAAGATAAATTTGTTGTTCCTATGGACGATGCCAATCTGTTGATGCCAAAAAGAAGGTAAATGTTACTGTTGTTGAAAATGTTCTTGGTGTTAGCCACGTTCATGTATTCACATCAGCTTGGTATACGAACCCCTTCAAGGAAAGCCTCTTGAAGTTTGGTTTTTAAAAAAGACCATCAGATGGTAAAGTTAGTAAGTGCACTGAGATGAAATAAAAAGAAGGGCTATGAAAATATTGGAGAGAGAGAGAGGGTCGAAGTGGTTCTAATTGTGAAACTTGTGTTCATGGAAGAACCCCATTTTGTTACGAGGGTTTGGGTCCTTTTATAAAGGTGTTGGATATTCTCTTCCTAAGAAAGGTCCCAGTAGAGATGTGAACCTTGTGTGATGTGATCTCTACTGACCAAATACAAAATTTTCAGGCTTAGGACGCTAATTTCATCATTGTGTACATAGAGATGTCTAACTACTAATCAGCCTAAGGTGACTGGTCATGATTGTGCATCCACATGTCCAAATTTTATTGGATCGGTTAATTTTGCTCATATAAATTCTCTCTTCATGAACTTTTTCTTTTCTTGACTCTTTAATAAGCTTTGTTGCTCGTTTTCTCTCTCCCTTGGTTTCTTCTAATTGAATTTATTTTGGTTATGAGTGATCTATGGAGAATTAAAGAAAAAACACAAAAGATTGAGATATATAATAATAATATCCAAGTCCCATGATGACAATAGATTTCCAAATATGAATGTGAATTTTTCAGATCCATTAATGAGAGAATGTTATAAAAAAAATGGAAGAAGATTCTTTTTAATAATTTTGAAAAAAATTTTTAAGGACATTATTAGATGAATGTCATGTCATTTATTATTATTCATAGTATTGATGTGACGTGATATTCATCAAATGATACACTTGAATTTTTTTTTTCCAAATCATCGGAGAGGATCATAATGAAAAAAAAAAATCGTTTTTTTGCCTTGCTTTCAAAAGGAAAATCCATTTACTCTCCCATAAATCCGTTAAAGCGTCGTTCGTCCCTTTCAAAGGTCTTTATGGGCCCATTTTTCCTACAAGCCTTGTGGGTGGGTCAGGCCCAAAAACTCCTCTGAACCGACCCAGAAAGTAATTTGATAAATTCACCGGCTTTTTAGTGCATTTTTCAAAACCCAAAAAAAATTACTCCATTCTAACCCTAGTTAGGTCTCTCTCTCTGAGCGAAAAATCTTGTTTAGTGTTTTCTTTTTCCGATCGATATTTCAAAGTACTCAAATCTATCAGGGAATCGAGGAATTTGACGGATTCTTCCCAGAGAGAAGCCATGTACGGAGCGAGAGGGTAAGTTGGGAATTTTCATGCTTTCTTTAATTATCCCGTTTATTTGTTTCTTTAGCTGTTTTTGATTGTAAAAGTCTAATTGGTTATTTGTGTTTGCTTGTTATGTAAAAAAGACTGGTTTTGTGAAGTATTTATGTTGACCCTTTAGGAATTTGATGTTCATTTATTTCTTGAATCTATGGTTCATCTTTTTAGAGTATAAGCAGGGTAAACTAAGTTGAATTCGGTAAAAAAAGGACATTTTCTAAATTCATTTCAAGTTACTGTTGCACTCTTAGACAAGATTGATGCGCATGATCAATTTTTAGGTACATCACATGCTTGCATGATAAAGTCTCGATAATTTGAAAATCACTGATTTTTATAAGCAGTATATGATGTATAATCTGGTAATACAATTAGAAGAACAAAGCCTTTAACTTCTGCAGGATTTATTTGCTAAAACATTATGAAAAGCATAATATTTTGTGATTTGTTGTGAAAATTGATAAGGTATGTAAGTAAAATGGTAGAGATAGAAGAAGTCAAGGGATTTCTCTAATTTCTGTTGGCCATGTGAACAAATGGCTAATCCTGACTGAAGATGACCCCTTGTTAATGATAAGCTCACAGTAATTGCTACAAAGACTAATATATGTAGGCATGTAACTATCACTTCTAGAAGAGTTGCAGTTCGTGTATGTTTTATCAAGAGATAAAGTTATCATTGAACTATTATTTTCTTTGAAATCAAATGGAACCCCCCAAAAAAAAAGAAGTCGCAAGGCTTTTGACTCCGTCTTGCTGCTCTTGAGAGGGATTAAAGACAGTATTTAGAATGTTATAGATTTTATCAGCTTCTTCCTCAGATATATATTAGTCAAAGGGTAACTGGAAATTAGTTTCTTATATTTAAGGCTATTGTATGACTTTCCATTTCTGTGCAAATATGAATTTTGTTAGTATGTTAGATTTCCACGTCTTAATCCTTTTTGCTTATGCCATGTGGTATATAGTGGCTCTAGTTTTCCTTTGATATTTTGTGGGTAAAAATTCATTTTAGTCTACTCGCAAGAGCAACACATTTGTCTGTCTTATATCCAACATACAGTAGAACTTTGTCACCTTCTGACATTGGTTAGTTGGTACCTTTACCTGCAAGAGTGAGCACGTCTTTGCTTCTTTTTCCTTTTTTGCATCTAGGTTATATATGTTTGTTTGTTTTAGGAGGAATGATAGGTATGTAATTGCTTTGAGAATAGAAAAGTAGGGAGTAAAGTCATTAGGTGTCAGGAAAACGTGGGTTGGGTTTGGTTTTATTAACAGGTTGAGTGGGGGATTTTTTTTGGGTATGTATAATGAAGGGCAATGTTGGGAAGCGGGGGGTTTTCGGACGGGTACGAGGTCGGCTCAAAGAGACAAAGAATGATGGAATCAAATCCGTACTTCGCAGTTGGCAGCGGGACAAGTGGCTTCCAACCTTACAGCTATGGTGGTGGCTTTCAGCCCCCTTCCTTTCCTGTGGTTCGTCTGAGGGGGCTTCCTTTCAACTGCACTGATATTGACATCTTCAAATTCTTTGCTGGGCTGGACATTGTGGATGTTTTGCTGGTCAACAAGAATGGACGATTCTCAGGAGAGGCCTTTGTTGTCTTTGCGGGACCCATGCAGGTCGAGATTGCTTTACAGAGAGATCGACAAAATATGGGGCGTAGGTACGTTGAAGTTTTCAGGTGCAAGAGGCAGGATTATTACAATGCTGTGGCTGCTGAGGTGAATTACGAAGGAATTTATGACAACGATTACCAGGGAAGTCCACCACCATCTCGAGCTAAGAGGTTCAGTGATAAAGAACAATTAGAATACACTCAGATATTGAAGATGCGTGGCCTCCCCTATTCAGTGAAGAAACCTCAGTTAGTTGAATTTTTTAGTGACTTCAAGCTGATAGAAGACAGAGTACACATTGCATGCCGCCCAGATGGGAAAGCTACTGGAGAGGCATATGTGGAGTTTGTTTCTGCCGAGGAAGCTAAGAGAGCAATGTGCAAGGACAAGAAGACAATTGGGTCAAGGTACATAGAGCTGTTCCCTTCCACACCAGATGAAGCTCGACGGGCTGAGTCAAGATCAAGGCAGTGAATGGGTATTATGGCATGGAATTTCAATGCTGTCTCTTGAGATATCTTTTATTTTTCAGTCAGTTGTGCTTGTACTTTTTATTTTCGACTTAAATCTTCCATTGATGTGCTCAATTGTTCTCCATATTAGGTTATATTAATAGGATATTGATCAATATATTTGTTTTCTTTTAAATGTTTAAGATTTTGGTTTTTATATGAAGATTACTCACTGCCCGAATGAGACTACAATTAAAAGCACGCAGTAGATCTTATAATACATACTAATGAAAGGTATAACTGCTAATAATTTTTTTTATACGTACACTGCAATTATACCCATCTTTTTGCAGGATTTCTTGCAGTCCTGCATGTTTTGAATTGCATGAGTTGCACTCCAATGCTTAATCATGTTGCGTTAACTTTTTGCGGTTGTGCGGCGAGTTTTATATTTTGTTTAAAAAAACTGCACATTATCTTTTCGAATATATTTTCTAATGAAAAAATATATTTTGTGGTAAAAAAAAAAGTCACATTTGTTGGTAAAGGCTATTTTATGCTTCATCCTTTGGTTTCACTCGAGCATAGCTTTATCATTAAGCTTGGTTTCGGTTTTGGTTGATATATGGCATTTTAACAAAACTTTCAATGGCCTTTTTACATGTTTAACAATTACCTAGCGAAATCAGGAAACTATCAGCATAATTTTAATCAGAAGTTCTGTATTCACTGTATGTATTATATTTCGAGGTCTTAGCATACTAATTTTTATAATTAAACCTTCAACATTTTCAACGTAATAATTAAGTCTTAATTATAACGTTGTTCGAGAGAATTAATTAAAGTATGTCACGTGATGAAAAAGCCGTGAACCCCTCTGGTTTAGGAAGCTCTTAAATCTCCGTTATCCAGAGGCTAGAGTTAAGGTGAAATTTGGATAATTTTTTAAGGAAAAGATTTTGGGACATATATCCAAAATCCAATTGAAAAACGAGAGAGGATAAATACACGTGTTTGCACTTGCCTATTTGGTAGTCGTAGGTTATGTGTTCATCATGGGACATATTTTCGTTAATTTCCTTTTAATAGAGTTGCAAATAGGTATCTAATTGTTGTCTTATGAAAACGTTAAAGGTTTAATTGTAAGAATTGATATGTTGGAGACTAAATTGTTATTTACCTTTAAGTATAAGTATCAAAATTGATATTGACACTTATCTTACAAGTAATATCTTTAGCTGAAATTAAATACTTTTGACAATGCAATTTAATTAAAAGTATTGCTGTGAATTTAAGTACCAAAACAATTATAGGAAGAGTGCCAATAACATTAAAACGGATAAGAATTTTGGTTGATTAAACCGATTCGATTAATTCAAATATATCGATTTAAACCGAAATTTGCACATGTTTAGTGGAATATTAATTTTTTTATCCCTTGTACAAAAAATGACTATAATTAAGTAGTAGTACTTAGATTTGAGGCCTTGCATTTATTTTTCTCTCACGCATGAGAATCGTTTCATCTTTTATTTTTTCCTAAATAAAAGTCCAAACACCGTTGCATGACTGCAATTGAGGCTGCTACACTAATAAAAGGTTTGGCTTAATATTCTTTTTGAATTCCTTTTTTAAACAACGGTTTGCTTTAATATTGATGATGCCAAAAAGAAAGTAATGGGTATAGTTATCGAAGTGAGTATTGATGCTGGTCACCTTCTTGCATCCACATCATTTTGCTATACGAACTCTCGTAGGGAGAGATGTCTGGAGTTTGGTTTTCTAACGTAAAATCAGTAAGTATATCGAAATAAAGTAAAAAAAAAAATTTATAAAAATATTAAAATAAAAAAGAAAGCCTAAGTGATTAAGTCAAAGATAACTACAAAATAGATAAAAAAAACAAAGCAACAAGTCATAAAATAAGAGAGAAATATTAAAACTCATTCATATTAAAGGTGTAAAAAATACCTTGTGTTGTGTACTATATAAATTCAACGATCTCTTTTGGAAAAAAAGAAGTTAAAAAACTATGGGAAGTGATTTTACAGTGCAATTTAAATCAATAAACTTAAATAATTGTTGTTTTGAAATACTTTGAATTTATTGATTTAAATATAATTTAATCCGTTTCTAAATAATTTAATGTTTAAGTTTTGATGATTTACTTAAATCACCCCCAAACAGTCGTAAGATAATTTCTTTCAAACGGACTTTTACTCTTGGGCCGTTGGGGTAAACTTAGCCAATATTAGCTGGGTGTTGAATCGGGCGCGGCCTTATTTGGACCCAACTTTAGTTTTCCTAATACCCTACTTCAGTCGTAAACCCTAATCATCATCTTCTTATTTTATCAATCACCTGCTTCGATTGGAGACGGTGATCGAAAATGGGAGGAAAGAGAAAGCAGAGCGAAAGCGAAGGAATCGAAGGAGACGATGCACTGACAAACGATGAGAAGAGTAATAACAGAGACACGAAGAAGCAGAAGGTAGAGATACTTCCATCGATGATAAAGAACAAGGAGAAGAGATCGGCCGTACACGCAAAGCTCAAGCAACAGAAGAAGCTCGAGAAGCGCAAGAAGCTCAAGGTCCGCGACGCCGCCGAGAAGCGAGCCCTCGAGCTTGGCGAGGAGGTAACCCTTTAAACCATTTTTGAAAGTGTTACAAGCAATAGTGCCCTTTGATTTCCTGCTAAGTGCAATTTGAATTGTTATTAGATGATATGATATCGAGTTTGTCGTGTTTTGATGGATTTTGTTCTGTGTTTAATCTTGTGCAGCCTCCTCCGAGGAAGACTCCTCGTACAATTGAGAATACTAGGGAGTTTGATGAGACTGTTTGCAGGCCTGATGATGAAGAGGTATTCAAATTTTTTGACAGAAAAAACCAGTCGTTTTGTTGCTGATTTAATTCTGTCTGAAATTTATCTCGTTCTTTTTTGTTTTGGGGAAATTTTTTAATAATTGTTAATTGTACTAAAGTATTTCCAGTGAGTCTAAATGGTTGGCAGAGTACCGACGTATATAGCTCAAGAGTTAGAGCTTCAAACTTTCTAATGTGTTCTGTTCACAGTTTATACAAATAGAATGGACTTTGATCTGTGTTAATAGAACTTTTATTTAACTACGTATGTTTTTTTAGGCCCTTTTTTACTTGGCTTTCTCATTTTGTAGAGGTGAAAACCTTTCAAGAAAGATTTCTTTTAGCCTTTAAGATTTCATATTGTTTTTCACACACCACCTGTGCATCCAAAGCCAGGTGGTTTTGTATATAAAGCTATTAAAAGAAGGTAGTTTATTTCACCAAAGGTATGACGCCTTTGTTAATACTGACGTCAGGAAGTGAATAGATGTATATAACTTTAAGTACTACATCTGGTATCTGGATGCTCCTTTTAAATATTTACAATTTTATACCCTGCTAAGTTATTATTAAAGGTGCATTTTATGCATTATTATGAGGATTGGTTTTCTTGAATCTTTTCCTTGGGAGTTATTACCTATCTTTTCTTTCAGCTGACCTAGTAGTTGTGTTCATTTGCAGCTCTTTGCTGGTAATGATGCAGATGAATTTAATTCAATTCTAAAGCGTGAATGCATGCCAAAGATATTGATAACTACTTGTCGTTTCAATTCTACTGTATGTTCTACATCTCATTTTTATTTATCCCCTTAAATTAAGCACAATATGATTTGGGGTTTTCGTATTTTACCAACTTCAGTAGGAATGTTGTGTTTAATTTAGTTTCTGTTTGCAAAATTGTGCTACTTTGTTCAGATTTTATGTTATGTTTTTGACCTGCAGAGGGGACCAGCATTTATATCAGAATTACTCTCAGTAATCCCAAATGCACATTACTACAAGAGAGGAACCTATGACTTGAAAAAGGTATGTTTTTTTTCCTCATATAAATGACAAACATAGAGGATGTACATATAATGCATAAACAATAAAGGATATACATATAAAATTGCATCTTATTAATGATATAATTTGATATTCGTGCAGATTGTAGAATATGCAAACAAGAAGGACTTCACTTCGATTATTGTTGTCCACACCAACCGCAGGGAACCAGGTTAGTGGTGTTTCTTGCCATTTTATTTGGGTTCTGCACAGTTTTTGATGTGGATATGTGCTCTTAGACATTGTTTTTCATGGCTTGATCTTATAGTTTATGTTTTAAGTGAGATTTTTTTTATCACTTTCATTCTCTCTATGAGAAGTCTTGCTGACAACTGTTGTGGCTGCCTTACAGATGCTCTTCTAATAGTTGGCTTGCCTGATGGACCCACAGCCCATTTCAAGCTCTCAAATCTTGTCTTACGCAAGGATATAAAGGTAGCACCTTCTATATGTCAGGAAAAGAAACACGTATATGGTACAAGCTACCATCTCTTCAAATAATTGTGTGTATGTGAATATTTAATTTTGTGTGCTTTCCATAAAGTGAAAGCTTTTTGCTAGATTTTGAATTTCAATTTATTAGATGAAACATAATAATTATTTTTATAGTTTTTGTAGGTTCTTTAAAAGAAATTAATATCTTTTATATTAATCACCTAGATATGTTTTTTTCTTGCAGAATCATGGAAATCCTACCAGTCACGAGCCTGAACTAGTGTTGAATAACTTTACAACACGCTTAGGCCATCGTGTTGGGAGGTTGCATTCTGTTTCTTGTTTTATACTCCTATGTTAGTGAAGATGCAAATTTTACCACAAATGTTTATCGAAATGATTTGACACTGAACTGGGTTTTCAAATACAATTTGTTTTATATGAATATATGTAAAATGAGTCTGTTTTCGATTTTGTAAATAATTGTCTAATTGATGTGACTCTGTATTAATGTATATGAAGATCTAGTTTTATGTCTGACAGTTTTTGTTCATTTCCAGACTTATACAGTCACTTTTTCCCCAAGATCCAAATTTCCGTGGTCGGCGAGTTGTAACCTTTCACAATCAACGTGACTTTATATTCTTCCGGCATCATCGGTGTGTCACTTTTGTTCATTTGAAGCTGCTCCAAGCAAACATTTCAGTGCTTGTTTCAAATATGTTTTGTTCTGATGATATACTCTGGTATTTGTTTAGGTACATATTTGAAACCAAGGAAAGTAAGCAAAGTGGTTCAAAAGGAAAAAAGGCAAAGGATGCCAAGGGGGAGGAAAAGGTCAAGGATGCCGAGGGTGAGAACATCACTCGAGGGAAAGTAATTACCCGCCTTCAGGTTGGTGTTCCCCATTTCTTCTGTTAGTTGAACACTTGCACTGTGTTTTAATATGTACCAGCATTATAAAACACGGTTTAGCTCGCAAGATTCTCTGATGACACTTTTTTGCTCCTCTTATCATAAATTGAACCAATTTTACCATACTAATGTCCTTGCTGCTTCCATCATGGCTTTGGGCTCTCAAAAAATTCTAACCTCTTCAAATGAGTTTCGATTGATCATTATACTCAGTTTTATCTGGCCATTGTGTTTGTGTGGTTTTGCACTCCTAAAATCTTCTACACATGCAGGAGTGTGGTCCTCGATTCACACTTAAGTTAATAAGCCTGCAACATGGAACATTTGACACCAAAGGTGGGGAGTATGAGTGGGTTCACAAGGTAATATTATCAATCATTTTTTTATAATATAATATTATTAATCATTTGACTATTGCGTTCATGAATTTGCCTAAATATTCTATCATGTCTAATTACCTCATCGCTTGCATTTGCTTGTACCCCTTGTGAATTTCAGCCGGAAATGGACACCAGCCGAAGGAGGTTTTTCTTATGAGTTGCTTTGGTATCATGCTTCCAGGCATTTTAACTTTTCATGGAAGATAAGCATTTGGTAAGGGGGATTCTAGTATTCTACTTGCTATCAGAAGTGATGTTGTAACTCATACCAGTTGTGTTCCTCATACCCAGAGATTAACATTCTGCTCTCTGAGAAATTTCTCAGTTTTGTCCAATTTTGTAATTTAAGCGGACAAAGAATGGTTCTGTATCTTATTTCATTATTATATAATTTTTTTTTATAAAAAAAATGGGACTTGATAGTCTTTTGGCTAGCATTTTGTTTTATTAGTAAATTTAAAAGAGGATGATTTGTGCTTGCCTTTTGAGGTATATTCAAGGATTACAATTTCCGAAATTTCCACTGCTTTTGGATTTCCGGACACCCCAATATGAAATCCACATTATTTCATATCGTTTTAGCAAAATGTTCCCGAATTTTTGGGATATTTGGAAAATTTCGTGAACGAGTACGTTTTTTTTTATGTTGCTTTGATAAAAGACGAAATCATGCGTTGATATTAAAAGACCAATCAACAAACTTACACCTAGCTGCCTGAGCAAGCTGATGGGCCTGTTGCACATCCTGACGAGTAGCTTTAGTTAACTTACAGAACTGTAAAGTCGAACATATCTTGATATCATACAAAAGATTTGTTTGAGATGTCATTTAAGTGTAATTTAAATAATTAAAACTTAAACTTCAACACTAAAATTTATAAGTTTTGATGATTTTAATTCTATTTAAATCACTTCTCAAACAGCATCAAAATTGTGGGATATCTAGAAATGCATATCATTCCATTTGTTCCACCCTCAATCCAAGCACCTATAGGTTTGGCTTTCAAGAAACATAAGTTACCTAAAAAAGCACTTTTTGAAAAGATTTATAAGTTGAAAAGACCCTAAGAAGTAATAAATACCTAAGGCCACTTCTTAATAAGTAATAAATACCTAGACAAATACATTAAAATTTTAAAATTGTAATTAAGTTTAAATATTATTCTAATTTTTTCCAAAAGAAACTATTCCAGTAGCACATACATGGGAGATGGCAAAGGATAAAGTTACATAGAAATACCTTTTATTAATGCGTGTACATAAAATTATAAATTCTCCCAGTCTTATTTTGTTTGTCCATTTTTTACTTCCAATCTTATAAGGAAACATCATTAAATGCATTGTCTTTCAATAAATATATTAGGGTTTAATAAATAGAAATTTTTTTGTCTAGCATAGATCTATTAAAGATACAGACCACAGTAATTTATCTTACCATTAAATGGTATGAGAAAAAAAATATATATATATTTTTTATTCATCCAATGTTGAAATAAATTGTGTCATGCATATTTTATAAATTTGAATCAGACAATTTCTTTTTTCTTATGAGTAATGGGTGTCTTAGGGCACTTGCTAACTAGTGATAAATGCCCGTACAAGTACATTGAGAATTTAAATTTGAAATTCAAAACTTTACATTGATTATATCATAACTATCATATTTAATGTTCCTATAGGAGTATAGTTACGGACACGTTAACCAAACCCATTAAATGACTACCTTCCCAAAATTACCTTTTATTGATAATAAATTAAAATATTTTATTTATAAGAGAAAATCAATAAGATTTTAAAAAATAATACATTAATTGTTATAACGGACGTCATTTTGGACATCCCAAATTAAAAAGATTGACAAAAAAAAATTGATAATCATATAAAGGCACATTTATAGATTCTAATCAAACAACATTAATATTAATGTAACTATCCAATTTAATATTTTTTAATAAGTGTTGGGTGATAATTATCAAATCTAGATTTATTAATGCCAAAGCTCTTTTTAGTTGACAAATTTATCCTCTCATTGTAACTCAATTCCCACTGCTAAAATGTCAATTTAAACCCAAAATTAGGTTTTAATCTTGGAACACAAATCTATAAATTAAATTTCAAAATTTGAATTTAATAAATATATTAAAATATTTAATTTTTGTAAATATAAAATTTTTTTAAATATACTTTAGATGATATAAATTTTATTATTATAAATATGAAAATTTAAAATGGAATCTCACAAAATGGTTTTAGTGAGACTAAAAATAACCTTGAGCCACCGATATCTTGAAGTGGAAATGATTTTTTTATGAGTTATGATTCCATAAATTCAGATCTATAAGAATTCTCACAAAATCAAAAAAATTAAATAATAATTTTAATATTTATTTATTTTAAAATAATAATAATTTAATATTTTTATTATTAATAAATTTTTTTATTTCATAATTACTCTACTTAGTGAGATCGCTGCTCCTTCTTTATTCCCGTACAACTGTACAAGATTTTCTTTTCCCCTTAAATTAAGTAAACACGTCCTAACTAATTCGAAGAAAATTCCAAATTCGGTGAACTTCAACGGTCTCAACGATAGTCAAATAGTAGAACAGTCCAATGGCATTTCCGTAAATACTATCCAAAGAGAAAGTTCAATGAATTCTTCTCTTCTTCTTTCTAACTGCCGTTGCCACTCCTCAGACATGCGACCAAAGCAGTTGGCAGTTGGCAGTACTTTCGTCAGCAAATGGCTTTTTATTGGACATAAATACCCCCACGGGTTGACTTTCTCACCGAGCGTTTGCATGGGTAAATTTTCGAGCATTGCTAAGGGTGGTTTGGGAAATAAAAAATCTAATGGCTTAATGGGTAATTTGAAGAGGAACCATGGACTTTACTGTCAATAAACAATACCTGAAAGAGTCCAAGGAAAGGTGTACTAATATGCGTGTCATTAGATGCTACACAACAAAATCTAAACCTCAGATTCTTTTGTTGCACAAACCAAAGCCAATATGTTCGTGGTTGATACATAAGTTGCATTTAAATTTTGAAATTTATTTTTGATAATCACGTAAGGTATTTCTAACTTGTACCTTAAGGTCAAAAGTCAAAAAGTATTTATCATTATGAATAAGTTAAAAAAGTATTAAATGGGCATTATTTTTAAGTACAACATTTAATGTTATATTGATATAGTTTTTCTTATAAAAATATCATCGATGATTTATTAATAAATAATAAAAAATACACTAATATAAGTATTTTTCGTTCGAGAAATTATAAAATCAAAATAACTATAAATGCTTATTAACCTATATCATTGGCACACGAGTGAGAAAAACTCAATTAGATATTTATTTTAAATTTATGATAATATAGTTGGGTTAAAAACTTAAAAACCGAATCGAACAAAAAAAAACGACTAATTGAAATTGTTAGTTTGAGTTCGATTTAAAATTCTTATACATTTCAATTATCGATTTTGTCATTAATTGAAATTGTCAGTTTGAAATTTATTTTTGATAATTAGGTAAAATTTTTCTAATAAGGACATTATAATCATAAAATTTACCATTAAAAAAGGTTAGGAAGTATTTAATATGCATTATTTTTAGTATAATATTTAATGTCATTTATTCTATAATTTATCGAACCAAAAATACTTTTATTGGTGTATTGTTTGGTTAGGAATTAATGAATCATTAATGATTATTTTTTGCTTGTGTTATTAACACTCTAAAAAAATTATTGATACTCCTCAATTGACTTACACTCCAAAATACATCTAACTCTATTAAGGACATCATTTGTAAGTTAAATAAACAAAAAGAGTGTTAATTAATAATTTTTTGAATACTACTGACACTATCCTAAAATTTGTAGAAAAAATTATAAAATAAAAATAACATTAAATGCTTTTAACCCCTCAAGGAACCTGCTAGAAAAACTCAATTAGGTAAGAATATTTAATTTTTACTTTGTGACATTAATGTAGTCAGGCTAGAAACCCAGAAATCGAACCAATTCAACTCGAATAGGAAAAATGAACTAATCAAAATTGTTCGTTTGATTTCGATTTGAAATTTTTACACATTTCGGTTATCAATTTTATTCTATTTTTGTTTTTCAAAATACTAATTAACCAACCCGAACCAATACTATTATGTACTTTTCATTAGAATTTATTTTTACATTAATAAAAAGATATTTGGATAACTTAAATTGTTTCTAAAGCGTTTCTCTCTTTGTTGTTAAATTTTGGAATTGTTTTTACTTTATTTTTGAGGGTGGTTAGGGTGTTATAATGAAATGTGATATGGGTAACAAAAATTTCTTGATTGTAAATTGAGTACTTAAAATGAATTATCTTTTTTATAATAAGAAAAATTTACGATTTTATTCAATTAACTAATGATTAATTGTAAAATCACCCAATACCAAATTTTGGTTAGTAAAAGGAAACAATTTGGTTTTAGTTTAAGATTTTTGATTTGATAATCAAATCAAAACCACCATACTAGATACAACATTTATAAAAAAGTACAAGTGCGTTATAGCAATAACAATTAATTTTACTTTTATTTTAGTCATACTAGAAGGGAAAAAAAAGAAAAAAAAATACAAATAGGAAAATACACGAAAAAAGGAAATAAAATGGAAAACAGTAATATGTTTAATTGTCCGGTTGGACCTGACCAGACGGCCTCACCTTACCTGCAAGTGAAAGCGTGAAACCGCCTTAAAAAAATCATGCAAACTTGTTTGTAAACCTTCAATTCTGCTCTACCCATTGTTTCTTATTCGCTTTCTAATCAAATGATCATGATCTCCTCTTCGTAATGGATCATCTTCAAACCCATTCAATTACAGTTCTCGTAGTCTTTCAAAACACTATCAATAAAGGTACTTAATTAATTAAAACCTTTAATGCCATCACTAATCTTATTGATTCTGCCTCTGTTGTTTTTCTTCTTCTTTTTAATAATCCAAAAATGAGATTTCCCAGTGATCAATTTTATGTTTGTTAAAAGAATTTTGTGTTGTGATTGCAGAGTTGATTAGGAGCTTGCATGTGTACCGATTGGAGGGTGGGAAGGAAAATGAGGTGGAGAGACTGTTCGTGTTCAAAAAGAACGGTTCATATGTGGAAATGGCAGCCAACCCAGTTCTTAGATTGCAGGGATTCAAAGTTTCAGAGCTACTTGAAGGGAGACTGGTGGGTTTATGGCTCTGCATTTTTGCATTTCATGCCCATCATCTTCCTCGTTTCTTCCATATCCCTTCTTTGCTATCATTTTCAAGGTATCCTATTTCCACAAATTTTGATCTTCTTTGTTTTTAATGTAAGAATTATGTCTTCTGAGATTGTCTTTCTTATCAATTTGAAGTACCCATTTGCTAGATTAGTTGATTTGAAGAAATGGGCTTATTTTCTAATTTCATCTTAGGAAGATTATTTTATGACATGGGCATGCAAATTTCAAATGCTTTTTCTTTGTTCACCTAGAAATTCAAAGGTTTCCACAGAATTTGATTTTTTATTTATTATGTATATATTTATTTATTTATTTCAATGAAAGTGATTCAAGTGAATGCATGTCAATGAAAAAACCCATTTTTGTTGCTCTAAGATGGAAAACAACGTTTGGATTGAATCATTGAAGGGATATGTCAAAGCAGCAGAAGAAACTGTTAAGTGTATAAAGTATATTAATGATCATTTTTTCAGGAATTTTAACTCCATTAGAGCCAAATAATGTTTCCCTTAACTGGTGTTTTAGCTTAGGTAGGGAAATAAGCAAAGGGCTCCATATTTCAAGTTAAAGGCATTGGCTTCAAAGTGTAGGAGAAGTTCAATGCTAATTACAATATTGAAATCGCACACGGCCTACATGGTTAAGTTGAAATTATGTGATTCTTAAATATTTCTCGTGAGAGAGAGATGCTTGGCCTCTCATGGTTGAGGCAAAAACTTGAGTGGATCACTTCACCAAAGTGGGTGTCTTGGTAAGAAAAGGAAGGGTTTTTAAAGGAAAGGAAGGGTAGGGAAAATAGAGAAAGAAGGGTTGAAAACTTTCCTTTGTTTGGGAGTTTTATAAAGTAAAGGAGAGTAAATGAGGATAGACCATAGTTAGCAGGATCCCTATACCCCCTTTAGAATCGCGATTCGGATCTTGCGTTCTGATTCATGGTACATTCATGCATCAGATCTTTAAAATTGGCGATCCAAATTTTTCTTAAGACTTTTAGCTAAAAAATTGAAAAAAAATTATAGACACAAGAAAGGTGAATGCTCATACTTTATTTTAAAATTTATATTTTCTAATATTATGTTTATTGACTTTACTATTTTGTGAACACTTATTTTATCTTCTTAACTATTATTATGCTTTAAGCTATATTTAAATTATACCCATTAATGCATCTAATATTGTAATTTTATACATGTACTAATACATAGTAAACCATTTAAGTCTACTTCCATCGTACCGCGTACGGGGTGGGTAATGTACCACGTTTCCATACCCATACCATGAACCAGGGCGTACCAAGTTCCTAGTAACTATGGGCTAAACAAGTTCATTTTTAATGAAAACTATGCAAACCCCCCAATTTGAGGTGTTAACAAAATTGACTAGATGGGGGTTTTGGAGGGTTATTGGGAAACCCCCAAAACTTTTCCCCTCTTTATGAAAAAAACTCCCCGTTAATTTATTGCTAAAGTGGTGAGTAAATGCCCCTTTGAAATTGAATCCGCCGGGTTTTTACTTTTAGGATTTGGAAGGACTTCATGGTATTTTAAGAAACAATAAAAAATGAATCCATCTAAACATGTTTTGCTTAGAAATTAGAACGAGGGTATCTTTGGGCTTTAAGGGATAACCTCATTGTCATTTTCCTTTGGTTGTCAAGGTGACTTTTACCAACTGCATAACCATTTGGTTTGTTCTTATCCAAAAAGATTTTCTGTCAATAAAAGTTTGTTCAAAGTTCTGATTAATACACGATAAGCCAATTCGACCGTTACAAAACATCCAAATATTATATTGTGAGTAGCTTGTTTCTTAAACTTTATCCTTCAGTTCTCCTAATACTCATAGTAATACTTTTGGTTTATGTTGTGATATTCCTAACCTTCACTTGTCTTTGAAAAGTTTTTCACTGCTATTTTTATATGTTTTCATACAGAAATCCCAAGCTGAAGTCAATCCCGACACTGGCCAATGATCTCAAAATGATTCTCGAGTTGAGCTCCAGAACAGAAGACAAAGAGCCATCACATGTTTCATCCAAGGAAATGTGTGGCAGTGATAGAGAGAATTTTCATGGGGCAAAACGAAGTCTGCCAGTGTTCAATCAAGATCTTAACTGTCTTCCTTATTCACCGGCTACATCCGAGTCATCCAAAAATCAAGAAACTGAACAGACTGCAACAGGTTTTTTCCAAAGTTTCCTCTTTTTAATAGTCACAAAAGCACTTTACAAGAATTTAAATCTATAATTCTGCAACTCACATAGTGGCCTTCTTTACGGTCAGAATGGTTCGAGTTTGCGATCAATATTTTTTCAGTTTTGAGCCTGTAACTTACAGTTTGGATTTCAAAAATCTAATTTCGAGCAAAAGGTTAATTAATTCTTTTCTCCTTTTGGAATGACAATGAAAGAAGTCCTCAAATGTTTCTGTTTCTTTTCGTTCTCAGATTTATTACTTTCTTTCAGCTATATCTCTTGAGAGTGGACCCATCATATTAAAGCAATATACCAGTTGCTTTGCAAAATACAGGGAAGATGTTATGTTCCTAGAAAACATATGCTTCTCTTCAAGGGCTTTTGCTAAATTGATCAATGTAATGATATGAAACGAGGGATGTGTATGCACATATTCATTTCTCTTTGAGGTTGAAGGAATCTCTTAGAAATTGGGGTTGGCATTGCAGGTATGATGGTGAAGAAAAAAAGGGCAGCGTCTGAAGACATAGCTAGAATTGCATTGGAAGATCTTGCGAAATATTTTGATCTTCCAATTGCGGAAGCTTCTAGAAATTTGAATGTTGGACTCACAGTTCTGAAGAAGAAGTGTAGAGAATTTGGTATTCCTCGCTGGCCACATAGGAAGATCAAATCCCTTGACGGTCTCATTCGTGATCTCCAGGTTCTTTTTCTTATTCCCCTTTTACTATGTTAAATTTACCAAGCAAAAAGAGAAAAAAATCACTGTTCCAAATGTTTTTTCCATACTTCCCAAAACTATGAAGGAAATCAATTTAAACAACCATAAAAGCTAAGTCATCAAATTTGATTTGTTGGTCCCTACAGAGAGATTCCTGCTCCTCGAACTAAATTCATTTAATTTAATCATATCGTTAGTCCCGGGAACAGATTTAACTCCTGTTTGACTTCTACATTGCTAAATGACTATGTAACGCCTGAAAATGATCAATACTTGGTGCACATTTGTTTCTTATAATCGTATTTGTATATGCATATATACATGCTTGTTTATAGAGGAGTTTATACAGGAAGAGGCAGAACAGCAAGAAGAGAAAAACAAAGCTGCAGCCATGGCAGTGGCGACAAGGCAGAAGATGTTGGAGAAAGAAAAGGAAAATATAGAGATGAAACCCTTCATGGAGATACAAAGCGAGACGAAGAGATTCAGACAAGATATTTTCAAGAAGAGGCACAGAGCTAGAGCTCATAAAAACCAGGATCTATCAACTTCCTCCAATGTAGAGCAGTAACAGATAATATAATTATAGAAGGGTATATTTTCAATAGAAAGCAAAGAGCTAGAGCTCATAAAGACCTTATCTCCTGAATTTTGTAAGAATATCAACAATCCCATATGTACAGTTTTGCATCCAATGGTCAATGTGGCTTTTCAATTCTCTTTCAGGATTTATGAAATCTGAAATCCTCAATGAGTTGTCATTTTATTGAGTTTCTAGTGCTCTCTATTTTGTTTTACTAGACTTTTCGTTCTGTCTTTCACTTCTGCTTGTTTGTGCAGTGGATTTCATGTAGGCTTGACAAAGACTTAAGAAGCATATCCTCAAAATGCAAAAAAGGTCCATTTGTATATGGTTTCTAGCACTTGAAGATTGGATGACTAACAAACCTGTTAAAGAACCTAACATGTGGCACATCACATATGAGGGTAGAGAGGAATGGTGGAAGAAAATAAAAGGTAGAAAAATCACTTTTTTTTATTGATTCATAAGAAATAAATGTGATGATTCACTTTAATGGTAAAATAAGTTAACTGTTTCACTTTTTTTTTTACACTTTTCTATCCCCTCAACTACATGGAGGAACAATTAATCTTTTCTTTCCCCTCAATTTTGTTTCTTTATTTTTCTTTCCTACCAATCATAACATAATTGATGAAATTCCTACTAATCTTGTTGATGGGTGTGTTTCATTTTATCCCTATTTGATCCCTTTCCTTTGTTTGACTATTTTTTTCGCTCATTTTGTCAAAAGTCAATGAATAATAATTGAGTTTATGCCTCTTCCTGTTGTTGACACGTGCTTTAGTTCCACTTTCTTTGACAAAGCAAATGTGTGCATGGTGCACCAATAACATATATGAAGGTCAACTTCTTCGGGTAGCATGAGGTTTCTGCTGGTGCTATCAGTTCTATTCCCATAAGAATGCAAACCAATCCACTGTTTCAAGCAATTACATCTGTTACCAATTATGGCTGTTTTTATGGAAGGATCAGGTCCCCAACCCCTTCTCCTCCCTCCCAATAATAAGATTAAACTTAAAATGGAACATGACATGCTCCGCACTAATGCCGAGTCTCTTAATTAGGGAAAGTAATGGGTACAATTTCTTATAAATATTTAATTTTTTAATTCCTCTAAATCAAAGTGTAGTAATTCATAACATTTTAATGAATTTATTTTTTATAATAATGAAAGATAAAATAGTAAAGCATGTTGTATCATTTAAAAAAAAAAAATTATTTTTTAGACATCCAAATAAGAGATACTTGTCAATTTTCTCTCATTTCTTTCCCTTTAATATCCTTTATTTTTTCATTCTTATTTTCCAAACAGAAGCTTAGACTTAGAACTCAATTAAGGGTATATTCACTTATAATAGAGAGAGAGACATGATCACTAGATTGAAGCCTTGACATCTTAAAAAAACAAAATACTTGAATTTAGTCTATTCGTAAATTGTGATGGCACTCATTTTGCGGATTAGATCATTATAGTAAAATTGGGAAGTCACTGGTTTTGTACACATAAGGGACATCATAGGTATTAAAAGCAAAGAAAATTTTTGTACAATGAGTCCCAAGTGTTTTTCATATATGAAAACTTTAAAGTAAGGAGCTTTTGAGATTTTTTTTTTAATAAATGAGAAAGAAATCAAACCCGAATCTTTTATGGAGAATTCAAAAGTGATTATTAGACCAAAAAAACTAAAGTTGGAGCTTATACACTAAAATGTTTGCAGAGAAAAAAAAAAGAGATGAAAGAGTAACATAAGATTGTGTTAAAATTATCATGCCGATGAGGTGGTCACATAAGATTCACTTATGGTGTATAGAATTTATACGCCATCAATGAATTAAATATAAATTCGTACAATTTTTTAATAAAACATCATGTGCGATAGAAAAACTCACATACAAATGTAAAATTATTTACGTTCAATTGTAAAACAATATAATTTATGTTAAAAAAATACTATCAAATCGATGAAATAATTTCTTATAAATATTATCATACCTCCGAAATGAGTTACGCGTAAAAACTTTCCGGAGTCTTAGGGATGAAATAAATTCTTTGGGGAGTGGGGTAGGTTTGAGGCTAAGCATATGTGCATTACTTTTGGTACCACAATAATTTAAGTATTATTTGATAGTAAATTTAAGCATAATTGATAATAATTTAATATAATGATATCATTTGAATAATTTTTTATAGTGATTTGTGATATTGATAGTACCAAATTGATCAAAGAATTTATTAAATAAATTTTTTTCTTTCTATAAAACAAAATTTAGGTTAAATACTTTGTAAACATTATGTTAGAAATTTATGTTTTCACCACAGTTTTATTAAATATTACACTACTTTTAGCTCTACTTTTGTCTTGTCAAAAAAAAATTCAAAAACCATTTTGTATATAAATATATAAATTGAAATTACTATTAAGCTAAACTGTTTGTTAAAGTTTTCAAATCGATTTTTTTTTTAACAAATAGAAGTTGGATAAAAAGATAGTTTTTAAAAAAACAAATGCAAAAGGTAAACTATTATTTTACTAAGTGCTAAATAATTTTTAATTTTAATTAAAATTATTTAAAAAGATGATTATTTTATTTTCGCATCCGTGTTTTAATTTGAGCAAAAATATGGATTGATTGGATTTTAGGAAGATTTATATATATCTTTTTTCTCTTTCAATTGATTCTTATTTATTATATATATATATATATATATATATATATATATATAAACAAAAAAACTTGTGCTACTATTTTATAGTGCAATGATTGCATAGAACCAAAAGTAAAAAAATTAAAATAATGAAAAAGAGATAAATTTAAAAGGTGAAAGTAAGGACATTACTTTTGTTTTTGTTCCATACGTGCATTAACAATAAAATATGTATAAAATAAGTGGAGAAGTGATGAAAGGAAGGCTTGGCTTTTGATTTTGCCATGAAGATTCAAAAGTAATTTTAAAATAATTTTAGATAAAATATTATGGAGTTAAAAATTATTTGGTATTTGATAAAATTTGTATTAAAAGTGTTGTCAAATTAATTGATGTGTTAATCCATTCTTTTATCTAATAAAATAATATTTTAATAATTATCTTCTTACCTATAAACATGTTAAGAAAATCACATATTTTCTATTAAAAAACTGAACCTGTAAAAAAACCTCAAAAGAAAAACAATCCGATTAGAATCACAAAAAAAAATAATAACAATTGAAAATGTGGAGAAGATAAAGAGGAACAGAGAAAATCAACAAGGGTTGAAAATAAGAGAGTAGAGAAGTTAAGTCTAAATGGGATGGTAGGAGAAAAAAAACCATAGGTTGAAGATAAAAGAGATATAGAGAGTAAAAAAGTTAAGTTTGAGAGAGATATTGTGAGAAAAAACATAGGAGAAAGATGTTGAGAGTTGGAGTTAATTGAGTTACATATATAACTTTATTTAAATATTTGATTTATATATTTAAGTAGGGGTTTATGAGACATTTTGAGAGGTGGACACCAAACGGAGGTTCTGGCTTTATTAATAGTATAGATGTTTCGAAACCCAATGATAAATTAAAACCAAGTATAAGCATTAAATATGAAAAAATGTTAATATTTACTTGTTTGTTTTAATGCTATTATTTTTTATTCTGTAAATACTTCAGATTCATGCCATTAATTATGAAATTTACAAAACAAATGGGGAATTTTACTTTCAGTTGATCCCATATTGATTTTGACAATAATAAAACTAAGTTAAATTGATTTAACTATCTTTTGTCTAAACTTTTTCTTAGTTGAGTTGTCTTGCAGGAACTTTAGAGGATGTACACACTTTCAAGAACGCGTGCACACATGCACATTGACGTGCACACACCAAGATCCAAATTGTTTGAGACAATTTTCAAAGAAGAAGATGAAAAAGCTTAGAAGTCTTTAGCTAGTTAAGTATTTTTTATTTCTCCTCATTATTTAACTTTAAATGGTTCAATTACTTTTCTAAAATATCTTATTCAGAAACCATATGTTTTATTTTTAAATGGTTGCAAAGTATTTAAGGAAAATATAAATTTTGAGTAGCCACAATCGACTATGTTAGTACCACAACTGACTGGGGACTTAAAGCTTTTTAGCTCTTACTTCCAGAGTCTAAAACCAATCGACTATGAAAGGGACAAAAACTTTTCACAGTTGACTAGATGAATCCCACAAACAACGGTAAAGTAGTTTTGAGCCTCATTGATTCGTTTTTCTAAAATGCACTATCCACTGGGCAGCACACACACTCAATTTTATCGTCATGTATAACGATTAGTTTTCAAAAATTGAGGTGTAAGACAAAGTATTAAATGCACAAAATGACCATTTAATGTCTCAAACGACTAATAAGAATTAATTCTATAAATATCCACCATAAATGAGCATTTGCAATCAACAATATCATTCAATTTCTTCAGGAGCTCATTTATTACGCTTTTAAGTTTTCAAAATCTAAAAATTGAGCCATACTTAAGCTTTGTGCTTGTGTGAGAGAAAATCTATGAGTTGTAAGCTTTAATTTCTATTCTTTTTTGTGTACCAAAAACTTCCCTTAATTTTCATCTTGTATGAAGAGTTGGTGTAACTCTTTTAGTGCGCTCTTGAGTGTTTAAGTGCTAAACACTTATGAGGAAGTTTCTTGTAAAGGTTTGGACAATACTTTAGAAGTTACTTATTTATTTCTTTACTTGGAATAGTGAAGTGAATTCTCAAGAAAGTATCTTGAAGAGTGGACTAGGCATAAGAAGTGACCGAACCACTATAAATCAAGTTTGCAATCTCTTCTCATTTACTCATTTAATTTCGAGCAAGTTTATTAATTGTTCATATATTGCTTACTAGCTTAGTTTGTTTGATTAATTTGTGTTTAATTTTTAATTAATAAATTTTTTTTAAACTTAATTCATTTCTCTAGTTGCTTTAATTAACACTTTCAATATTGGAGAAATAGAACGAAAGGCATTCACATTTGAGAGTACATCAACATTCAATGATGGATGGTTTAGATGAGTTTGAAAAAGAAAACATTGGGCTTCTTATTAAGTGGAGAAATCTCAAGAGTCCATTAGTCAATTAAAAATAGATTATTAATATCTTTTGCTTTTAGTTTTAAAAGACATATTTTTACTATGTGAATTACTATCACATAGGTTATTCTCTTGTTTTATCATTTTATCCTTTTTATACAAGAGTAAAACATATAATTTTTTAACGAGGTTCATAAAGTTCCATTTAAAAAGTATACTTTAGAAAATAAATTTTAAGATCTAATTTTATTATTTAATAAAATTCAAACAATTGATGAAATACACAGTTTAATTACAAATAATCATTTTAAGGTATGATTTAACGAGGACGAATTTAGCATGGGGGCAATTACCCCACTTGATTTTTGGAAAGCCAGATAATATTATATGTATTTTTAAAATTGCTCCCATAAAAATAAATAAATAATTTAACTTCCCCCAAACACATTAACCAAACACGCCAACCCTACCTTTTCACGTCCTTTCAGTATACGTCTTTTGTCTTCACAATTTGTTCTTTCAGACTTTTAACCAAACAAGCTTGGTCGAATTAACTCCTTGGTCTTCTCTTCTGTTGAGTGCTCAGCCAACATTACAAAAAAATTGACATATACTGATGGTCAGAATCCATCGGTAAAGACACAAAAACCGTCGGTATAGACTCTTTTTGGCTATACCGACGGTTTTGAAAAGTGTTGCAAGAAGCAGCGTAGCTATAGGGATATACCGACAATTTTTTGACCGTCGGTATAGCCCTGAGAGCTTTACTGGCGGTTTCCAAAACCGTCGGTATAGATGGTGCATCTATACTGACGGTTCCACAACCGTCACTATAGGTAGGTTTTACTGACGAATAAAAACCGTCAGTATAGACCGTAACCTATACCGACGGTTCTATAACTGTCGTTATAGGTAGGTTTTACTGACGAATAAAAATCGTCAGTATAGACCGTAACATATACTGACGGTTCTATAACTATCACTATAAGTAGGTTTTATTGACGAATAAAAGCCGTCAGTATAGACCTTAAACATATACTGGCAGTTGTATAACTGTCACTATAGGTAGGTTGTACTGAATGGTTTTATTCAGTCGACTAAACCATATCATTCAGTTGACTGAATTGCATTCAGTCGATTGAATATATATATATAACACTATACAAAGAAGTTTCATTCTTCTAAATATACTATGCTGTTCAAAAGATGAAATCTTACATATATAGTCTTTCATCTTAAATATTTATTCTAACATTAACATATTATCTATGATATCTTAAATGTCTGAGATAATAATACATAAAAAACTCCATCCCAAAAGTTTCAATAGTACATGCTCTAGCTGTTTTGTATCTCTTGAATCAAGACCGTCCTGTTGAGAAAATATATAAAACCTAATTAGTCACCAAAATACAATACCAACCCAAGAAAAAAAAAGAAAAAAAAAGATGGAAAAAAAATAATAAAACCTAATAGGTCATTCGAACAAAAGCATGGATACATGGTAACATCGCCATCAACTATATTTCCTTATGACAAACAGTTTGAGGTGATTGTGGTTGCAATTTGTATGCATCCTCTTACAGCTAGCAACAAAAATATGGACAACCCCTCCTATAATCAATCATAAAGCATGTAATCAACAAAAATACAAGTTAAATGGGTTGCCAACCGAATTCATTCATTGTGGTAAACTGGTAATTCATGTGTAATTGTTAGCACTTGACTCAGATTTAGAGGGTAAAACACAAAGCAAGCCATATCTTTGACTTAGTTAGATTTATTGTCAATAAATCATCAAAAACCAACAAACTGCACATACCTTTGTATCTCTAATCTTTGCAAAATAACTTCTAACCATTAGATGATTAGTTGTTACAAGATTAACAGAGAATAGATGAGTTCTAATATATTTTCCTAAAACAATAAGTTCGATGCTTAAACATACACACATACAAGTTTTGGAAAGTTAAATAGAAGCCAATAAGCAAAGACATTAACACCAATGGTTAACTATATACGCAATAGAAATATTGCACATTTAAACATTCCATAACCCTTCATTTGAGTGAATAATTCAAATATAACATTGCATTGACCTAAGTAATTGATCAGTTGTACTATCTTTGACAGGAAACTGAGAAAAACATATGTCTCATACAAGCAGATTCAATCATAATAATACATTGCTAGGGCTTGACATGTAGACCCGCACCTTCAAACCAGTTCAAAATTTTCTTTGCCAAACTAATTTTTTCGAAATAACCAAATGATATACTAGCCCAAATACGTGATGCTTAATTTTTGGTAGCTTCATAGTTCATTACATAAATAGGTTCATTCATACTGACTCAAAATTAACATAAGATTTATAATGAGTCTTACAAATTATCCTATGCATTTAGTTTTATCCTCTAGTTCTAATCTAAGGGTTTTATATCTAAGCTCAAGACTAGACTCAGAAAAGCTCAATAACACTAAGTTAGGTGGTTGTTCTGGTCGGAACAACGACCATGGTCAAACCTATACAGTGCTGAAAATGCATTATGGGCAGGTCTGGGTTGAAGCCCGAGCTCAACTTTTCTTAAAAAATTCCAATTGCCCAGCCCAACCTCTAGGTAGATGAAAGAAGAAAGAAAGAAAAAATAAAAAATAACTAACCAAAAATATAAAGTCATGTCCTAGAACAAAAGATAAGAAATACATAATTAAAAAACCCTAAGGATAGGAAGAAGATAAGAAATACAATAAATGAGAAAGAAATAAAGGGAAAAAGAATAATGCAACATATAACCAATTGTCATAGATTAGGCGCCCTTAGATCCCTAAAGAATTAAGAATAAGGATAGCCCACAACTATGTAATTGATTTCTATGATAATGCATTACATTAAACGTATGACTTCGAGTAGTACACTTACCTTCTCCATTCTCATCAATCCGATGACTTCCACCCGAAGAATGTGGAATTACTACAGGTGAGTTGTTTTGAATGCTATTTGCATCAATAACCTGTTAAAAATAAAGGAAATTATAGTATAAGTCAAATCACTTGAATCAACACTAACTATTTTATTTATATTTCCAAGGTAAGAAATGAGCCATACCTCTTCGTCTGAGTTGCATGCTTCCATTATAATATCATCAATGTTCTTGTGAGGAAACATTATATGTATCACTGATGCAAGACTGTGAATTACTCCCCGTAACCTCCTAACTTGTTTCACCACTTTTTGCATAATCAGATTACTGAGATATGAAGTATTAGGATAGTTAGAAAATGTGGTGATCTTTCCCAAACAGTGAACATGCCCTTTTTACTTGAGAAAGCGTATCATCATTCCAAGAGGGGTTTGAATGCAAAGTTTGTGAATTACTGGACTCGTTCATATACTTTTTCATTAATTCCTGAGATTTAAAAAATTAAACATAAAAAACAATATCAATTTGTGCAAGGTACTAGTGTGGGAAAGTAATTAACTAATAAATAGAAATAAAAAGAAACTTGTATATACCACATTCGCTTAATAGGTTAATAAGTAATAAGTACCAAAGTAGAAGATCAAAGTACAAGTCATGTTTTGTGCTGCTTTCTCACTCACGACATTCCCAACGGTACACGTACGACTGAGAATATAAACTTCTGCACGTGAAGGAGTTTGCCTATTGTTCTCCACAATCCATAATAACACATATTGTGAAAAACAACCAACAAATCATAAACCTTATTTTCTAAATGACACTGAAATTTTATATATAGTCACATTTTCTTCAATTAATCAAGCAAACCGTGGATTTTGGCCTCCAATTTAACCAGTTACACTCACGGTCACTATAAGCCTACTCCGATGCGAATTGGGCTGGGAGCAGTGATGATAGACGCTCCACAGGTGGCTACTGTGTCTTTTTTGGGGACAATCTAATTTCTTGGAGTTGCAAGAAGCAAGTTACTGTAGCCCGGTCTAGCATCGAAGTTGAATATAAAGCCTTAGCAAATACCACTTCTGAGTTCACATGGTTATGCTCTCTTTTGACTGAACTCGAATCGCTTCCTTCTACACCTCCCATTCTTTGGTGTGACAATATTGGTGCAACATATTTATCCTCAAATCCAGTTTTCCATGCTCGAACCAAACATGTTGAGATAGATTTTCATTTTATTCGGGATATGGTTGCTCGTGGTACATTAGACATCCGCTTCATTTCTACCAAAGATCAGGTAGCTGACATATTCACCAAACCGCTATCCTCATCTCGGTTCTCTCTGCTTCGTGACAAACTGAACATTGCCTCTGCACAGTTAAGCTTGAGGGGGCGTGTTAGAGACTTATCCACAGCAACAACCAGCAGCTCAGCTCCTCACAAAAACTTATCCACAGCAACAACCAGCAGCTCCTCACAAAGCAGTTATGATCTGTAATCAGTTTAAATTCAAATATTTAGATATATAATCAGTTTAAATTCAAATATATTCTCCTCTGCTTTATCTTTCATGATTCAGTTGTAACAGAATATATTATAAATACATGCCTATACCTACGTTTAAGGTAAGACATAAATTCTCCAAATAATTAAAACTTTACAACCACTATTAGAAGGTAACAGTTTATATATAAATCATTTGAAGTCAGAAAACCAAAATGCTTTATCAAATGATCTTTTTATGAATGGAAAAATATTTTGAAACAGAAAACTCTATTTTAGGACATCCAGTCGACTGAATGGTTTTATTCAGTCGACTGAATATAGTCCAGTTTACTAAACCGTAAACCGTAAACACTAAACACTAAACCCTAAACCCTAAACACTAAACACCTTTAACCCTAAACCCTAACATTAACCCTAAATCCTAAACCTTAAACCATAAACCCTAAAGAATAAAGGATCATACTTGAGAAACACTCAAAAGAAGACTTGTAAATCTCTACCTACAAGTACTCAACTTTTTAATATGACTCATTTTTGTTTTAAAAAAAAATGTTTTATGAAAAATCTCTGATATCCAGTCGACTGAATGGTTTCATTTAGTTGACTGAATATAGTCTAATCGACTAAATGGTTTAATTAAGTTGATTGAATGCAGTTTAGTCAACTGAATGATATGGTTTAGTCGACTAAATATAGTCCATTCGACTGAATGGTTTCATTCAGTCGACTAACTATGGTTTAATAGATTAAATTGAATCATTCAATCGACTGAATATCCTGATCTAGCCGACTAAATCGAATCGTTCAGTCAACTGATAAACTCTTGCTTTTACAACTGAATTTTCTGCCACTTTTTAAGTCGACTGAAGATGTTCATCCAGTTGACTGAATAACATCATCTAGTCAACTGAATGAACTTCTTCAGTCGACTCCATCACAAGCCATTTTTAAACCCAACTTTCTGCCAATATTTCAGTCGACTGAAAATACCTGTCCATTCAACTGAAAACACAATTTTTCCAGATTTTTAAATCTTCATTAGTTTTTTTTTAAACTGCATTAAAACCTTTTTGAAGCTTCTCTCTAAAATACCCTCAAAACACCTCAAAGTTCAAAATCTCCACTAATCCTTCCACCAAATCCCTTTTTATTGCTTGAAAACATTCCTTAAAATCCCTTGTTTTCTCTTTAAAATCTTTACATTTTGAATCTGAATTTTTGAAATCCCTAAAAAAGGCGAAAACACCTCTCTCTCTCATTCACCAGATTTTGACAAAATCAGTGTTTTCGTTTCCTTATCTCATCATAATAATGTCTTAAGACTAAAATACCCACCATTTTTTCCCTCGATTCGAATCCTAAAATCCTCTCTTCTCAAAACCTGTATCTCATAGTTTCTTACCATTTTTCTCTCTCCTCTATGGCTGACCAACCCAAACGGTACAAGATGATATACTTGGCTAGATAATCCAATTTTTCAAAAGTGCAAGGCGACCACTAGAGAAAAAAGGAAAATCTAAAGAAGGCGAAGGAAGTGAACCTCCAAGATACCACCTCAACACCTCTCACTTTCAAGATGTTTATGCTAAGGAGCGGTCTGTTACTGCCATACGGACTAAGTCCATTATGCCTGGTAGAGTTTTAGATTTTTCCACCCTTAGCTTCAACAATTTCAATCTTAAACCTCTCTTTGATAGGTAGGGTTCGATTGATCTAATAACTTTTTAAGAATTTTTTTTTTATCCTAGGCTAATTCATTAATTCTATGCAAATTTAAGACAGTTGTCACCCTGATCAACTAGGTTTTCCACCATTGTAATGGGACATGAGCTCACTGTCACTCTTAGTGTCCTTCATGACATCTTAAAGTTATCCATTGAGGGGATGTGATGGATAGGAGATGGGTGGCCCGATGATTTTGACTATCAGGAGGCCTACCAGATTGTTAAAGGGAATATGAATTACATTTATCAAAGTCAAACCTATAACACCTATCCTTACATTCCTCTAGACTTTAGGATCCTAAACCTAGTCATCAATTAGACTCTAAACCCCTGATTAGGTAGTCGAAACTGTCCCTCCAAATTAGACATCCTCCTCATCTACTACCTTTAGACAGAAACCTCTTATACTCTCTACCAACTCATCTTTAGTAATATGGTAGTAAGGCATAATAGTGATACCAGTGTCTTTCTTCATGGCATGATCATAATCTTGCTCCTAAAGCATTTCAATATACCTCTTCTTAAATCTGAGGCACAAGAACTTGACTCCAAGGATGTCATCGACATTTCCTATCTCAAGAAGATGGGTTACATGATTCGAGATCACATGGTCCTCTCTAAGCTTGGTAAGAATATTCAAATTGGTAATGAACCACCTGAGGAGGAAACACCAGCACCTGAGGCTCTTAGGAGGACTCCACTGAGATCAGAAAGCACAGAGCACTTAGGAAGCTCCCAGGACACTATCCTTGAAGCTTTGTCAGGCTTCCAAGTCTCTATGACTAGTATGCAGTAGGCCACTGAGGCCAAGCTTAAGGAGCTCAGGACTGGAGTATATGCCGATCTTGCTGACTTGAGGACTGGTCTTCGTGCTGTATATGATGATCTATCGTCATTCAGAACTGACTCACAGGTTACTATGGATGACCTATGAGATCAGCTTAGAGATGTTCAGGACCACCTTCGAGCATCTCAATTCTCTCATCCACCTCCTCTAGACGATTGGCACTATTAGTTTAGTTATCTGTTATTTATTTATGAACTTGAGAAACTTTGCAAGTCACATTTCCTTTCTCATGCATTTTAATGCTTCCAAACTTAAAATCATGTCTGGTTGACATGTTAGCTGCAACTTATGTTTAAATTTTTGCTAGGTTCATGGGAACCTTAGTTGTTTATCTATTTATGGATGTGTTTGGCCAACTAGCTCTTTTTTTGCACATTGAATGACTCTTGTTTTCTTTAATTCATATATTAGTTTTTTGATTCTTCTTGAGAGGTCTTCCGTTATCTATTTTGAGCTAATCTTTTACATGAAAGTTCATTTTAGTATCCTCTATCTATCCATAGGGTTGGATATACTTCTCTTGCTATCTATCCCTTTTGTGCTATTGACAAAAAAGGGAAGAAATATACAAAGAGGATAGTTTATAACAGTTTATAACCTTATGTGTAGGCATAGATTTAGGGGGAGCACTGCTCCATTCTTACTTAAAACTTGCTAGAATTACTGAAAAAAAATAATATATGCTTTGTTGGATTTTTTTAAAATTCTCACAGGTTGGTTTTATCCTGAAAACAGAGGAGACTGTCAATTTTTTCTTAAAAAACCCAGCACTTAGATTTTAAAACTGTTTTTCTCATTATGGTTTTGTCATCATAAAAAAAGGGGAGATTATTAACCCTTATTTGATTTTAATTATGACAAAACACTATTTAAATTGGAAAACTATTTTGAAAACAGAAAACTCTGTTCTAAGACATCCATTCTTTTGAATGGTTTAATTTAGTCGACTGAATATAGTTCAGTCAACTGAATGGTATGATTTAGTTGACTGAATGAAGAACATAAAGTTTCCTTCATTTAGCAAGTCAACTGAATAAACCATACAGTCAATTGAATGATAGCTCTGACTTATATATTATATAAATATTTAATTATATTAAAATTATTAAAGTATATATATGATATATACTTATGGATTTTTAATCCGTAAGTATATACATGGTCTATAGTGACAAATTTTAATCCGTCAATATAGCTTATATATACACTGACGGATTAAAAATATATAAGTACAAATCATGATCTATACTCACGGATTAAAAAACCATCAGTATAGATATGATCTGTACTTACAAATTTTTAGTCCGTCAGTGTATATGTGAGCTATATAGTGACGGTAGTTTAAATCCATCAGTATAACTCTAATTTATACTTACGGAGTTTAAATCCGTTGGTATAGAATGGATATACTGACGTAGTTTTAATCCGTAAATATAGACATCCGTTAGTAAATTGCATTTTTTTTGTAGTGCAAGTTGCATAGAATCAACCTTTTTGGCTTGAATCGATTGATAATTTTATAATCTTCCTATTAGGTCAAGTTGATTCGATTAACATTTTTGGCACAATTTCATCTTTTTTTTTTTTAATTAATAGAGAGAATGAAATGGAAAGATGAAGAGACGAGGAATAAGATAGCAAATTGACATAAGAGTATAGAAGAAGCTGAGTCTTCCTTTATATTTTTAGTTTTTTGGGAATGTTAATGGGACATGGGATTTTAGTTAGGTGACAATAATTTTTAATTGGCTTTGATTTTCAATCTTTTACATTGGCAATCATTTCTAATTGGCTTTGCTTTTTAATATTTAATATCTCATTTAGTTGCGATTTTGCACTTTTGTTACAGTATGTGTACGTGGTAGATAAAATGGAGAGATTTTGGATTCTTAACTTAAATTGATTTTGTTATAAATGAAATTGATTTTATTAACACAACGGCATATTTAAAGGATTATGTAAAAGAAAAAATTGATAAGGTTATTAAAAATATTTCGGAATTGCACATAAGAATAATTATTACTAAAATAAGTCAATTATTTTTATATTATATTTTGCTCATAAATAAAACTTGTAAATTTAAAAAATATAAAAATATGAATTAACTATACACATAAAAATGATATATATATATATATATATTTAAACCTTTAAATTTAAAATTTTAATATAATTTTAAAAAATATATTAAAATTCTTATTAACGTGTGTTAAATAATAAGTCATGATAATTAATTTCATTGTTGTAAAAATAATATATATATAACCTCAAAAACCTCATATAAAGAACGCCATCTAAATTTTATCTTTTATAGAAACATTTACTTAAGAAGAAAAACATTCAACAACAACATTATTAGAATTTACCTAGATAATGAAAGTCAAAAGTCAATACATTTGTTTTATAGGTGTAATATTTTTATCACAAAATATATTATTTTACCACAAAATCTATTAAAAAAAAAAAAGTTATTGACACCATAAAAGTGGACCATCAAAATAAACCAATGAAGGTCGACTAGTAATACAACATTTATCTATTCTTAAGTTATAATTTACAATCTTAAACTCCAAAATTATCACTTGACTTTTTTTATAAAAAAAAAAGTGTGCGTTTTACTATTCATCCGTGATATTCGCGTATCAGCGCTCCATCACATGGCCTATCTTGTTAGAAAGCTAATGGCTATTAGCTGACACATACATTTTGGGTTCTAACACACGGCGGGTTGACTAGCACACTTTATACTACGCAAATTACGGCACGCTGGCACCCAAAAGTAACAATTTTCTTTTTGTTTTATAAAATAAATTCTGATATTTTCCTGTAAATTTTGTTACTAGTATGAAAGAAGAATGTGGGTTCCTTCCTAGTTACATCGAGGGAGGGGAAGACTGGTCGAAAAGTAAAAGAAAAAGTCTCACTATAACTAAAGCCCACTTCACTTATTTTCTTTCTTCCTTACTTTCTTTTTGCCTTTAAGTCTTTAACAAATCGTAAGTACGGCTGAGTGTTTGCCAACCATATTATACTGCTGTCGCTCTTTCTGTCCCAATAGCTTCTAAGAAAAATCATCAGAAGCTGATTTCATATGGGTACTTGCTGGGGCTCTCCCTCTTATGACCCTAACCCAAGCAGCACCTTCAGAAATCCTTCAACACCAGGTACTTTGTTCTGATTCTTCAACTTTTCTTCTTGTTTTTGATTTAAAAGGTGTTTCCTTTTATCATCACTTGTTATCTTAACTTTTTGTCAGCCCATAATTCTTTATTCTCCTCTGTTTTTGTTTTAGAATATGTTTGGATCTGAGGGAGAGGAAAGGAATACCCTTTCAAATCCTCTCCTTTTTCCTTTCATTTCCTCTCCTTTACTTCTCAACCAAATTTCCAAACAAATAGAAATTACAATGTTTGGAACTTTGAGGGATAGGGAGGATAAAAGTATAAAATTACCCTTTCAAATCCTATCATTTCTATAAAAGTATGTTTGGATCAGAGGGAGAAGAGAGGAAAGGAGGAGAACATCTTTTTAAATCTTCTCATTTTTCCTTTCATTTCCTCTCCTTAACTATTCTTCCAAATTTCCAAATAAATAGAGATTAAAATGTTTGGATTTTGAGGGTTATGGAGGGATAAAATTACCCTTCAAATTCTCTCATTTATGTCAAAAAGAACTCCAAAACAAAGAGGAAACACTTTCCTCTCCTTCATTTCCCTTCATTCCCCTCAATCCAAACAAAGGGTAAGTGATCCTCTGTTTTGATTTTGCCACTGAATACTGAAATCCAAATTTCCTCTTGCTTTATTAGCCTTTAATTATCTATATATAGAGTAAAGAACGAGTTAATTACTTATATGTAATAATTTTTTTTCTTCAACAGGAACATCAAACAATTATACAAGCAACAACATAGAATTCTCTGCAACAACAAGCAGCAGTGCAGGGAAGAGTCAATTCTCAGAGGCAGCGACTGAAAAGTCAGAGGAGACATACCCAAATGGGCAAATCTTAGAGACACCAAACCTTAAAGTTTTCAATTTTGTGGAGTTGAAGAGCGCAACAAAGAACTTCAAATCTGATGCTCTGTTGGGCGAAGGAGGTTTTGGTAAAGTGTACAAAGGTTGGATGGATGAGAAAACTTTAGCTCCTTCAAAAATGGGCTCTGGTATGGTTGTTGCGATAAAGAAATTGAACTCTGAAAGCACGCAAGGTTTTCAGGAGTGGCAGGTACCCAATTTCAACTCTGGTTTTTTTTTTATATATTTAATTTTCAACTCTGAATATTTGGTAAAGAGATTAAAGCAGTGATTAAAATCAAATTTTGCTTAAGTTTTTTACTTTAAGTTGATTTTAATACACTTGTCAAACAACATTAAGCACTTAATTATACAAGGTGTGGAGGTATTGTTTTATGAAGTTTCAACTCTATTATCTTAACCAAGCATGGAAATTGTTAAGCTCTTACTATTAAATTATTGACATTTTTCGAATTTGGAGTATTATTTATGCAGATGTAATTGAAAAGAAAAATAAATATATTGAAAAGAAAAAAAGAGAATAAAAAATAGTACTAGTAGTGTTTTGTTTGCTTCTATCAGTTTCAGTTTTTCCAATTATTGATGGGACTTGGGAGCATGTGCTAAAAGGTAGGGTCCTGATGGCATTGACTTCTATTTTCTACTGACTATAATTCCCAACATTACATTGGTTAAAACCATCCACAGTCTTGGGGCTTAAATAGGATTAAAAGAATTGAAAACGGCGCTCTGGTTTGTGTGTTTAGGTTGTTTTCTTTAAGGTGTGCACAGATGGGATTAGGTCAGAGTAGAGACGACAACATAATTTTCTCAATCTTAATCGAACACTACCAATGACGGGCTGCGAATAAAAATCCCAATCAAACTCATTTAAAATCGGGTTGGGTTTGAAGTTGTGAAAAAAAAAAAAATCTGGTTCAAAGGAGTTGGTCGAGTCTGATCGGATTCAGATGGATTATTTAGGTTTAAGTGTTTAAGAAATTATATATATATATATACATAGTATATATAATATATAATATTAAATAACAAATATATTACTCCGTGTATAATAAAATTCAAGTTGACAGATTACAAGTTGGTCTATGGTTGAAAAAAATCCAACCCTAGCTTAGCCCGAATTAGGGTTTGGATTTTTCAGTTCTAGCCCAATCGAACCCTAAAAAACTTAAACCCACCCAATCAAATGGTTTAGGCTCGGGATGGGTTAGACTGGCTTGTCTAAGTTGCACTCTTAGTTTCTGTTTTCCAAAGCTTACACATGTTCAAACTTTCCAAGAAATTCTTGAAATAATTTAATTTGCTTCTTTTTGATTTGTTTATGCAGTCAGAGGTGAACTTTTTAGGAAGGCTTTCTCATCCAAATCTTGTTAAGTTGTTGGGATACTGTTGGGAGGATAAAGAGTTGCTACTTGTGTATGAGTTCCTGCCAAAGGGAAGCTTTGAGAATCATCTTTTTAGACGTAAGAACCTTGAGGAAATGAATAAAAGAAGGAAAAAAAAATGTATCTTTGTGCATTTCTCTATGCTGACTGCTTCATTATTTGGTTGTGCAGGAAACCCTGCTATTGAACCACTATCTTGGGACATACGGCTTAAAATTGTCATTGGAGCAGCTCGAGGCCTTGCTTTTCTACATACTTCAGAGAAAGTTATTTACAGAGATTTCAAGGCCTCAAATATACTGCTTGATGGGGTTAGTTTCTTTTTGTTCCTTACCTTTTCATCATAGGCTAATGCTAGTTATACGCGTCATTGTTGTTGTGAAGAACTACATAACAGAAAGTGAATACCAACTAGAAATGAGGCACCTAGTTTGTTGAAGACTGTTACAACTAATTTGAAAGGAAAGTAACATATGCTTTATTGATTCAAAGGGGGAATCTACCGTCACAATCAATCTTGATTGACGGTTACGATTCCCCTTTGAAGTGCATCCATGCGGTGGATGCACATGTGAGCTATGTACATGCAATGCACCGGAAAGCGGTCAGTCACGTCAGATGAGAATGACACTAGTACTCCTCTTTGTTCCAAAATGGTCTCTAGTTTGATTGACAATATTTTACAGATTATGGGACAAGATGGTATTGTAATCAAAGAGTTTAGAGTCTCGAGTAATTATGAAAGATTCCATGTGAAGGAAACATATTTGCAAATACATAGACCAATTCATATCGCATACCAGGGCCAATGGGCTGCATCATCGGCTCCTCAAGAACTTGTGCTCTTTGGTGGGGTATGTAATTACATTTCGGAAAACACACTCTTTCTCAGTGTACAATTGTCATGAATCATCTAGGTGACAATGGAGAGTCTACATGGTTGCTTATGATGCAGAGTTGAAAGAGAGAGAGAAGGATTTGATCCCTTCATCTATACAGAAAAAGGGGTCCCCTTTTATTGGACGGCTGGCAGGTGGTTTTCTAACCATCTACAAATCTCCCTTTCCCTCTGATTTTTCCAGTCAAATGGAAATGGGTTGTGAGTCGGGTCAGGCCGTCACGGGTGCCCAACCCCAAATTCCTACACCATGTTTGTTCCCTAGCAATCTCTCTCAGGACTTCTTGGAAATAAATAGAGCACTAATGAAATGCTTCCTTGAGAAGTAATTTCAAAGTTTTCACAGTATTTTTGTCATTGCAAATTACAGACTGATATCTTGTTTATACTTCTGCAATCCTTCAAAGTATAGGGCAGTGTCTTTATTTAGGACTAATTTTTCTTTCATGTTTAGTTATATGAATATTTTAACAATATTTTCTGGTTTTTTTTTCTTCTTTATTACAGAACTACAATGCAAAAATATCAGATTTTGGCTTGGCAAAGTTAGGGCCCGCCGGTGGAGACTCACATGTGACAACCAGGGTTATGGGCACATATGGTTATGCTGCTCCAGAATACATTGCCACAGGTGATAATATCCCTAGCAAACTCTGAAGATGCTATATACAAGTTTGCAAGCCACTTTAAGAGATATTAGATAGTATACATTTTTGGTTACTAAAAGAACAAAGCATCTTTACATTATCAAAAATGATGTTTAAAAGATATTTTTTTGGTGATCAAAGTGCAAAAGAATCTGATTTTTTTTTTCTATACACTTTGGGGATTGATTAAAGACATGGAAAAAGAGAAAAAGAAATTAAAGATATGTTTGAATCTTGGAATATTTGAAGGAAAGGGAAATCAACAGGAAGAGTGAAAAGAAAAATCAAAACAAAACAAAATGGCAACATTTTCCTTTGTTTTCTTTTGGATGTCAAAGGAAAATTTAGAGGAGAAATAACACAATTTTAGCAAAACTAAGTGAAAAAAAGAGGTTTCAAACGATGCATTTTTTTCATTACATTTTTCAGGGTCCAAGCATACCCTAAATACGGTTCTCTGTTGGTCATTCATCAAGTTATAGAATACAATTTGTGGCTAAAGTAATTTAGCTGACAATCTGACATAATACTTCACCATTACACAACAGGTCATTTATATGTGAAGAGTGATGTGTATGGCTTTGGTGTTGTGCTGCTTGAAATGATAACCGGCTCACGGGCATTTGATTGTAATCGCCCAATTGAGCAGCGAAATTTGGTGGATTGGTTGAAGGGAAGTCTCCATCAGAAAAGAAAACTGAAAACCATTATGGATGCGAAGATAGAAGGCCAGTATTCATCTAAGGCTGCATTTCGGGCAGCACAACTTACGGTTAAGTGTTTAGAATCAGATCCTAAACACCGCCCTTCCATGGAAGAAGTAGTAGAGATGTTGGAACATATTGCTTCAATGGAAAAGCCAAAACCGTCCATGTTTAGTTCTTCAAATTCATCTACTCGTCGCCATGGCCAATAATCCAGTCATCATCCCACTCTTCAGTTGAAAGCATGGCACAGAAATGAGAATTATCCACCATGATTTATACAAGGGAAGGTAGTAAAGAAATTTATTTTTTCATGAAATTGGGTGTGTTCTTTAGGTTGTGACACTTTTAGTCATCATTGTTTTTGTCTCTAAAGATTTGTTACTTTTTTTTTATTTTTAATTTTGTCATCGTGCTTTGCCATTTGTTATGGTTGAGATGATTCTTGTTGTCAAGCTAGAACTTTATGATTCTTCTAATGTAAATGTGAAAAGAGTGAGAAAAATGTTGGATGTAGTCATTTTTATCTACTTTTTAGTTATTTTTGCTGCAATGGGGAAGGATATAATTATTGTATTTGTATGTACAAGGAGTACCATCTTGGATGATCTTTTGTGCCAATAGTAGGTTGTTAAATGTGCTACAATGTAGGGTGTATGTTGCAAGATCAATAGATTTTAACTTGATTTCCATAAAGAATGTTGTAGGATCAGTAACTTGATTTTCATTTTTTTGAGACTAACATCAATGGATTTTCAGGTCAGTAAACTTGACAGGAAATTACAGAAAGATATGCTGTAATATATCTAGCTTTTCTCAAGTAAAAAGAGAGAATGATTTTTTTTTTTTAATTTCATTGAAGTAATGACAATCTGGATCGAAAATAAGATGCACTTTCATATTGAGAGAAGTGCAACTACTGAATTCGACCGACGGTCACAAATGTAAATTTATTTGAACATGAAAGTGAATGAAATCACAACAATGTGTATATAATTTCAATATAAAAGGAGGTCCTCATTGTAAGATACTGAAAACTAGCTCGAAGCATTGCACATTTTATTGCCATTGTTCACAGTGTATTCTCACCTCTGCGTCACTTCACTCAAGCCACCATTGCGCTGACAAATGAGCAGAAAACTATTAGGTCATGTTTGAAAACTATTTTCAAAAACTAAAAATAGTTGTCAAAAGCTTAAAATCATGTTTGGAAACTTATTTTCAGACATAATTTTTAAAACTCTTTTTTTTTTTAAATAAAAAAACTCGTTTTAAAAAGCATTTTAATTTGATGTTTTCGGATCCAATTTTTTAAAATTACCCCTAAAATCATTTTTCTCTTCTCTGTTTCACTCTTCCTCTTCACACAGATCCCATCTCCTTTTTTTCTCTCTCTCACAGCCGTCATCCTTCATCCTCCTCTTTGGTACGACCCACCGCCTTCACTCCCCCAAATTGCCCTTACTTCCCTCTCTCTCACGGCCGCCACTCCTTCATCCTCCTCTTTGGTACGACCCGGCACTGGCTCGCGTCGCTCAACCACCTTTGTTTCCCCAGCAGCCTCAGGCTGCAACTAGGACCAGGTTTCCACCTCTCTCTGACGAAGACTAGATCTGTAACAACTCGATGGGAAATCAACTCGTCTAATAAGGTGTTTCTTCTTTTCGTCGCTCTGGTAGTAATCAGCAGACGTCAACATTTTTCTTGGGCCATTTATCCACTGTTTGGCTCGCTTAGCTTACCGAGTCTCTACATCTCTCTCACTATACATTTATATCTGTTTATGCATATGTATATATGTATGTACTGGTGGATTTTGGACTGTAAAATTTAGTTGTGTTTATCTAATTGAGATTTAGACATTGAATTGATGATATTTTACAACTTCCTTGTTAACCGTTGAAATATGTTAGTAAAAAGGGTTGATTCATTCTGTTAAAGTGGGTTTCTTCTATAACCATTGAAGTTTCTGTCCAAAATTCTTCTTAATTGGCAATCTAATGAATGTATCGACGAAAACAGACTTGTACTAGACATAATTGATTCTGTGGCGTCTTGCATATAATCAGATTATGATGAGGTTGGATTTGTTGTTTGTGAGATTTTTAAGGGTATGCTAGTTGAGCAAGTATAACAAAGTAGTTATTTTAGTGTTGCAGAGCACGTGTTTGTCATATTTTAGATATTAAACAATTTTGCAAAAAGAATGATGGGTTGGTTGTTTGCATTTGATCGAATTGTAAAAATTGTGTTGTATTTTTTATTTTAATTTTTTAGAAAATATTTAACAAACTGTATTTTTTATTTTAATTTTTTAGAAAATATTTAACAAACAAACATACATGACATGACGAGTGAGAAGAGTTTGGTCATGTTTGATCCATGGTATATAAAAAATACTAAAATTTTAGAAATAAAATAATATTAATTATTTTAAAATATTTGGTGTGAGCTAAAAAATATATTTAGTAAATATTAGAAATAAAATTAATATAGATTTCAAATTAAAACTTAAAATTGAAACTTGAAAACAAATACAAGAAAGTGTATATAAACAATTTTCTATTTTTAAAACAATTTTTAAAATAAAATTATCCAAATAACGTTTTTTTGTTTTCTGTTTTGTAAACAGTTTTCGAGTTACATTTATCCAAACATCTTTTCTTTCGAAAACGTTATAAAACTATTTTCAATTTTTAATTTTAAAAATAATTTTTAAAAACTAAAAATAAAAAAACTATTATTCAAACATAAATTTAGCATTTCACGAAGCTGGATAAAATATGAAAAGAAAGTAATAAAAAACAGAATGGCTTTACATTCAATAAAAGGTCTTGAAAACTAACAATACCCTACCAAACAATGGGTAATAAATTTTTTTTTAATGCTTTACCCCGTATTTGTTTCATATAATTGTCTTATCTGATCTACATCTTCTCGATGGAAAAAAATGGTGGAACCCAAAAGTAACAATTTCCTTTTTGTTTTATAAAAAAAATCTGACTTTTTTTTCTGTAAATTTCGTTACTAGTTTGAAAGAAGAATGTGGGTTCCGTCCTAGTGACATCGAGGAAGAGGAAGACTTATCCAAAAGTCAAAGAAAAAGTAAGCCCGCTTTCACTTATTTTCTTTCTTTTTGCCTTTTTAAGTCTTTAACAAACCTTGAATACGGCTGAGTATTTGCCAACCAAACTATCCTGCTGTTGCTCTTTTTGTCCCAATTGCTTCAAAGAAAAATCATCAGAAGCTGATATCATATGGGTACTTGCTGGGGATCTCCCTCTTATGACCCTAACCCAAGCAGCACCTTCAGAAATCCTTCAACACCAGGTACTTTGTTCTGAGTCTTCAACTTTTCTTCATGTTTTTGATTAAAAAGGTGTTTCCTTTTATCCTCACTTGTTATCATAACTTTTTGTCAGCCCATAATTCTTTATTCTCCTCTGTTTTTTACTTGGGATATGTTTGAATCAGAGGGAGAAGAAAGGAATACCCTTTCAAATCCTCTCCCTTTTCCTTTCGTTTCCTCTCCGTTACTTCTCTTCCAAAATTTACAAACAAAGAGAAATTAAAATGTTTGGAACTTTGAGGGTCATGGAGGATAAAAGTATAAAACTACCCTTTCAAATCCCCTCATTTCTATAAAAGGTATGTTTTGGATCAGAGGGAGAAGAGAGAGGAGGAGAAGAAAATAAAACCTTTTTAAATCTTCTCATTTTTCCTTTCATTTCCTCTCCTTAACTTTTCTTCCAAATTTCCAAACAAATAGAAATTAAAATGTTTGGATTTTGAGGGTTATGGAGGGATAAAACTACCTTTCCAAATTCTCTCATTTCTATAAAAAAAGAGCTGCAAAACAAAGAGGAAATTCTTTCCTCTTCTTCAATTCCCTTCATTCCCCTCAATCCAAACAAAAGGTAATTGATCCTCTGTTTTGATTTCGCCACAGAATACTGAAATCCAAATTTACTCTTGCTTTATTATTCTTTAATTGTCTATATAAAGAGTAAAGAACAAGTTCATTACTTGTATGTAATCATTTTTTTCTGCAACAGGAACATTAAACAGTTATACCAGCAACAACATAGAATTCTCTGCAAGAACAAGCAGCAGTACAGGGAAGAGTCAATTCTCAGAGGCAGTGACTGAAAAGTCAGAGGAGACATACCCAAATGGGCAAATCTTAGACACACCAAACCTTAAAGTTTTCAGTTTTGTGGAGTTGAAGAGCGCAACAAAGAACTTCAAATCTGATACTTTGTTGCGTGAAGAAGGTTTTGGTAAAGTGTACAAAGGTTGGATGGATGAGAAGGCTTTAACTCCTTCAAAAATGGGCTCTGGTATGGGTGTTGCGATAAAGAAATTGAACTCTGAAAACTTTGAGGGTTTTCAGGAGTGGCAGGTATCCATTTTCAACTCTGGGTTTTTTTTTTTTTTTTTTTTTTAAATTTAATTTTCAATAATGTTTTTAAGCACTTTCTTATCTACCAAGAATGAAATCATTAAGCTAAGCACTTAATTATACAAGGTGTGGAGGTATTGTTTATAAAGTTTCAACTCTATTATCTTAACCATGAAGCATGGAAATTGTTACCCTCTTACTATTAAATTATTGACGTTTTTCGAATTTGGAGTATTATTTATTCAGACAGCACCCTCCCAAAAATAAAAATAATAAATATAATTGAAAAAGAAAAAGAATAGTAGTGTTTTATTTGCTTCAATCAGTTTCAATTTTTCCAATTATTGACTATATAATTCCTAACATTACATTGGTTAAAAGCTAAAATCATCCAAAGTCTTGGGGCCTAAATTGGATTAAAAGAAATGAAAACGGCGCGGTCTTGCAGAGAGTGTAGACAGTGCTGTGGCTTGTGTATTTAGGTTGTTTTCTTTACTTTGTGCACGGATATTGGGCTAGGTCAGAATAAAGGTGACAACATAATTTTCTCAGTCTTAATTGAACGCTACCTATGACAGGTTGCGAATAACAATCCTAATCAAACTTTAAAATTGGGTTCGGTTTGGATTGTGTTGTAAAAAAAAAATTTGGTTCAAACGAGTTGGTCAAGCCTGATTGGATTCAGATGGAGTATTTACGTTTAAGTGTTTAAGAAATTATATATATCTACACACATAGTATATATAATATATAATATTATATAACAAATATATTATGCCATTGTTTGAGTTTGTATTAAATACAACTTAAAGCATGCACTTAAACTGGTTCAAGGGAAATATTGTGTAAAACCATTTTAAATTGCATGCTTTAAGTTATTTTTAATACAAACCCAAACATTTCTTATATATATATATGACAAATATATTACTCCGTATATGATAAAATTCAAGTTGACAGATTGCAAGTTGGTCTATGGTTGAAAAAAAATCCCTCGCTCAGCCCGAATTTAAATAGGGTTTGGATTTTCCAGTTCTAGCCCAATCCAGCCCTAAAAACCGTAAACCCTTACCTGTCCGATGGTTTGGGCTTGGGTTGGGTTAGGCTCGCTTATCTAAGTTGAGTTTCTGTTTCCCCAAGCTTACACATGTTCAAACTTTCTAAGAACTTCTTGAAATAATATAATTTGTTTCTTTTTGATTTGGTTATGCAGTCAGAGGTGTACTTTTTAGGAAAGCTTTCTCATCCAAATCTTGTTAAGTTGTTGGGATACTGTTGGGAGGATAAAGAGTTTCTACTTGTGTATGAGTTCCTGCCAAAGGGAAGCTTGGATAATCATCTTTTCAGACGTAAGAACCTTGAGGAAATGAATAAAAGAAGGAACAAATGTATCTTTTTGGATTTCTCTATGCTGATTGCTTCATTATTTGGTTGTCCAGGTATTGAACCACTATCTTGGGACATACGGCTTAAAATTCTCATTGGAGCAGCTCGAGGCCTTGCTTTTCTACATGCTTCAGCGAAAGTTATTTACAGAGATTTTAAGCCCTCAAGTATACTGCTTGATGGGGTTAGTTTCTTTTTGTTCTTTACCTTTTCATCATAGGCTAATGCTAGTTATACTCGTCGTTGTGAGGAACTACATAACAGAAAGTGAATACTAACTAGAAATGAGGTACCTAGTTTGTTGAAAACTGTTACTATTAATGTGGAAGGAAAGTAACATGTTTTATTGGTTCAAAGGGGGAATCTACCGTCAATCAATCGTGATCGACGGTTAAGATTCCCCTTTGAAGTGCATCCGTGCAAGAGGATGCACGCGTGAGCTCCGCACATGCACTGCACCAGAAAATGCGAGCCGTCAGTCGTCAGATGAGAATGACACTAGTACTCCCTCTTCGTTCCAAAATGGTCTTTAGTTTGATTGACAATTGCAGATTATAGGACAAGATGGTATTGTAATAAAAAAGTTTAGAGTCTCAAGTACTTATGAAAGATTCCTTGTGATGGAAACATATTTGCAAATACATAGACCAATTCATATCGCATACCTTGTGGAAATGAATCGTAACGTTTCCGCGCAAACCAGGGCCAATGGGTTGCATCATCGGACCCTCAAGAACCCGTGCTCTTTGGTGGGGTATGTTATTACATTTCGGAAAACACACTCTCTCTCACAGTACAATTGTCATGAATCATCTAGGGTTTACATGGTTTCTCCTGATGCAGAGTTGAAAGGGAGAGACTAGGATCTGATCCCTTCATCCATACAGAAAAGGGGTCCCTTTTTATTGGACGGCTGGCAGGTGGCTTTCTAGCCATCTACAAATCTACCTTTTCCTCTCATTTTGCCAATCAAATGGAAATGTGTTGCGGGTCGGGTCAGGCTCTCACAGGCGCCCAACCCCAAATTCTTACACCATGTTTGTTCCCTGGCAGTCTCTCTCAGGACTTCTTGGAAATAAATAGAGCACTAATGAAATGCTTCCTTGAGAAGTAATTTCAAAGTTTTCACAGTATTTTTGTCATTTCAAATTACAGACTGATATCTTGTTTATACTTCTGCAATCCTTCAAAGCATAGGGCAGTGTCTTTATTTAGGACTAATTTTTCTTTCATGTTTAGTTATATGGATATTTTAACAATATTTTCTTGTTTTTTTTCTTTTCTTTATTACAGAACTACAATGCAAAATTATCAGATTTTGCCTTGGCAAAGTTGGGGCCCGCTGGTGGAGAGTCACATGTGACAACCAGGGTTATGGGTACATATGGTTATGCTGCTCCAGAATACATTTTCACAGGTGATAATATCCTTAGCAAAATCTAACGATGCTATGTACAAGTTTGCAAGCTACTTTAAGAGTTATTAGATAGTATACATTTTTGGTTACTAAAAGAACAAAGCATCTTTACATTATCAAAAATGATGTTTTAAAGATATTTTTTTGGTGATCAAAGTGCAAAAGAATTCTGAAATTATTTTTTCTATACACTTTGGGGATTGATTAAAGACATGGAAAAAGATAAAAAATAAAATAAAAATTAAAGATATGTTTGAATCTTGGAATATTTGAAGGAAAGGGAAATCGACAGGAAGAGTGAAAAGAAAAATCAAAACAAAACAAAATGGCAACATTTTCCTTTGTTTTATTTTGGATGTCAAAGGAAAATTTAGAGAAATAACACAATTTTAGCAAAACTAGGTGAAAAAAGATGTTTCAAACGATGTATTCTTTTTTCATTACATTTTTCAGGGTCCAAGCATACCCTATATACGGTTCTCTGTTGGTCATTCATCAAGTTATAGAATACAATTTGTGGCTAAAGTAATTTAGCTGACAATCTGACATGATACTTCACCATTACACAACAGGTCATTTATATGTGAAGAGTGATGTGTATGGCTTTGGTGTTGTGCTGCTTGAAATGATAACCGGCTCACGGGCATTTGATTGTAATCGCCCAATTGAGCAGCGAAATTTGGTGGATTGGTCGAAGCGAAGTCTCCATCAGAAAAGAAAACTGAAAACCATTATGGATGCGAAGATAGAAGGCCAGTATTCATCTAAGGCTGCATTTCGGGTGGCACAACTTACGCTGAAGTGTTTAGAATCAGATCCTATACACCGCCCTTCCATGAAAGAAGTAGTAGAGATGTTGGAACATATTGCTTCAATGGAAAAGCCAAAACCGTCCATGTTTAGTTCTTCAAATTCATCTACTCGTCGCCATGGCCAACAATCCAGTCATCATGCCACTCTTTAGTTGAAGGCATTGGGCACAGAAATGTGAATTATTGTTAAAGATAGTAAAGAAATTTATGTTCACACGAAATCTAGTGTGTTCTTTCGGTTGTGACACTTCTAATCATCATTTTATGCCGTTAAAGATTCATTAATTTTTTTTGTTTTAAAAAATTTGTCGTTGTACTTTGCCATTTGTTCTCATTGAGATGATTCTTGTTGTAAAACTAGAACTTTATGATTCTTCTGATGTAAATGTGAAAAGAGAGAGAAAAAGGTTAAAAGTAGTCGGTTTTATGTACTTTTTAGTTATTTTTGCTACAATGGGAAGGATATAATTATTGTATTTGTACGTACAAGGAGTACAATCTTGGATTGATTTTTGCGCCAATAGTAGGTTGTTAGATGTGCTTCAAGGTAGGGTGTTTGTAGCAAGATGAATAGATTTTAACTTGATTTCCGTATAGAATGTTGTAAGATCAGTAACTTGATTTTCATTTTTTTGGGGAGTATAACATCAACAGATTTTCAGGTCAGTAAACTGGACAGGAAATTACAGAAGGATATACTGTAATATATCTACCTGTTGATGTCAAAAATAGGTCGGGTGTACTTGAGTTTGGTTGGGTCTGCCACTGGAGCTGGGTTTGAGCGGGTTAAAAGGAGGTCGTACGTTGACTTGTATTTGTTTGGTTCAAGTCGGTTTCGGAACACCTGAAAAGGAAGCAGACTCGGAGTGGTTGACTCTGGGAAGGACCTTTCGAAGCATAAGTCAGAGTATGAAGTGAGGAGAGCAAAAAAGTGAATAATGATTATGCTTATTGTTTGGCGCGTCCCCCATTTATAGGGTCCAGATGAGGCGAAGATTACCACTTTGTCCTTGTAATTGACAGTTGTCAGTTTCTGGTTTGAGGATATATTTGTCCTATATCATATGACCCCCCGTTGCTCCTTTAGAATTGGATCAACTTTAAAGGAGTAAGATTCCTGGATTTCGTGTTGTAATTTCTGTTTTGCGTTGATGTCTTGTAGCAAAGGTTTTTTTTTGCTAGCTAGTCCCAGTGGAATTGGGGCACCCGACTCAGTACTCAGTCTGTCTGGGGCCGAGTTGGTAGGTCTTAGTGAAACTTGGGCATCCAACTCGGTGCTCGGTTGTCCTTGGGGGCCCATGTGGTAGGTCCCAGTGAAACTTGGGCATCTAATTAGGTACTCAGTTGTCCTTGGGGGCCGAGTCGATGGATCCCTATGAAACTCGGGCACCAAACTCAGTACTCGACTTTTCTGGGGGCCGAGTTGGTGGGTACCTTGGATACTTGCATTTAGGACTCCTAACGTGGTACTTGACTGATCTTGAGGTCGAATACCGACCTGATTACTTCTGTTTGGTTACGTCCTTCGAAAAGTCTTTTGCACTTCTCCATGTGACCATTGAAGTAATTGATGTGACTGTCGCGCTGCTCAAGGTTCATTTTTTCGGTTCTCGAGACGACCTAGGCTCTATATAAGGGAGGGGGTGGGGTGTATTCTCCACATACTTCTCACTTTCTCAAAACTCCTTAAATTTGAGAGCTTAGAGCGCAAGTCGACCTCATCCTATCCTAGTTGGCATCGTCTTCTTTTTTGGTTGTCGTCCGCCTTCTTTCTCGACCTTGTCCATTCTTTCTTATTGGCTTCATCCACCTTTGTTTGGTTAGCTTCGTCCGTTCTTGTTCTTGACTTCTTCTTTCGGTAAGAAATTCGACCTTAATCCTTTTTTCTTATTCAGCAATGTCTATTTTTCTTGAGGGTAGGGGTATTAATCACTTTTCTAGGTCCGAGTCTTCGTCTTCTGAGAGGACTTCATTTGGTCCGAACCTTAGGCTCAAGGAGGATCAAGTAGATCCTAAGTTAGAAAGTGAGGTTCCCCCTCTAAAGGAGATGTGTGTTGAGATGTCTTCGTTGAAAATATTATATTCCCGAGAAGTATGAGATGCATCTCCCCACTTCCGAAGAAAGGGCATGTAGCCCAATCCGTGGGGGTCTCCTTATGAGATGTGCGTCTATGAGGACTTTTGAAAGGGGGTTCCGTCTTCCTATGGATTCGAAGATAGTTGAGGTCTTCAATTTCTTCAACATTGTTCTCGACCAACTTCCTCTAAATTTTATGAGGATGGTTATAGATTTCTTCATTAGCCTTAGGAGGTATGGCCGACATGTATCGTTTTCCATGAACCTCTTTCGCAATATTTACATCATCAAGAAGCTTAAAGAAAACGATTGGTACAACTTGTCTGCAAGTAAAAATAGGAAAATAGTGGTTGAGAACCCGTCGTCTGTCAATGATTGGAAGAAGAGATTCTTCTTCGTTCGACATAAAGATCATTTTCCTGTCAAATAGGAGTGGGAGTTCGGTATATTCGATTCTCAGAAGGGTCTTCCCCTACTAAGTGAGGCGGAGGAGGATCCTCTTGCTAGGATGTGTTCTAAGTCTATCTTCGGCTCTGAGTTGTTGTAGGAAGAGACCATTTTTTCCATTATAGGTTGAGTCGGGCTTACTCCCGGTAGTTTGCTTTAAACTTAGAAGATTTTTTAACTATCTCTACTCCTTTAGTTTACTTGTCCATTATTTTATTTCTTGTACTGATTCGTTCTTCTTTTTGCAGCCATGGATGCTAATAGGTCTCGTCTTCTTCGCTTGGTCGTGAATAACCAGAATTAGGTTGCTTGCACTGTTACTCCTAGCTTAGAGGTTTCTCCTCCCCTCCGGCTGATTGGAAGAAGAGACATAGCATTGATAGTAGCACAGGCTCGGGGGATCGATCACCGGTTGATCTTTCTGTTGGATAGGGGGCACATCATTAGCACTCACAAGAAGATGGTAGTTTGGGTTTGATTCCAGATGTTGATTGTGGCTGGTGGTTTGTTTTGCGCATGGATTCGACGTTTTCCGAACCGAATGTAGCTCACCAGCTTATCCAAGGGTCCATTCTTCCCAAATTTGAGGCTCAAATCGTGAGTTATCCTTGTGAGGTCATGGCTTGCATCATGAATTAGTCGGCTCAAAAGGTTTATCTCTTCCCTCATTTATTGTTATATTTGGTTTTTACGGTTGGTGTCTGATTCGTCTCTCTTGCTGTTTTCAGGTGGGTATGTTCCACGTTATGGTGGCTGAGCAGTACCCCCAAGCAGTGGCAGAGGTTGGACGACTGGTCAAGAATAGGGACAATATTCAGGTCCAGTTGAATACCTAGATTGAGCAGGTTGCTAAGATGAGGGAGGACTGTTGGGCTTTCCAAGGGGACATCCAAGCAACAATTGCTCGAGCAAGGGCAATTGATGCCAAGGCGGAGAGACTCAAGGCTTCATTGGAGAGATCCCAAGAGAGATCATCGAGGAGTTCAAGAAGACTACGACCTTCGAGGACTTTCTTTATGAAAAGACTGCTGAGGAGTTCGTTGCAAGCTTCCAGAAGGCCAAGACTAAGGTGGCCAAGATTGCTCCTAACCTGGATCTCATGCAGGTGTGCATTGTTTTTTCGGAGCTGACTATCCCTCCTGGCTCGATGGATGAAGGTATTCCCGCGAGGGATGATGGTGCTTAGTCTCGCGTCCAGGAGGCTTAGGTCGCAGTTACCGACTTGGAGCATGCAGAGTAGAAGGAGTAGATTTAGGCCCTTAGCATGTTTCATTTATGCTTTTATTGTATTTGGCCATAGTGACCCCTTTTTTGTACATTCTCCCTTTTATAGACTATGTTTTATTACTCATTTTCGCTTTTAAACTTGTTATTCTTATGCTTGTGTGTCCGAATAAGGGATTTCTTTTCAAATCCATAATTCAGTCTTGTGCCTGAGTTGGGGTTTCCTTCATGGAACTTTAAGTTCTTCTTTGTGCAAGTCAGGGTTTTCCTTCGTGGAACCCCAAGTTCTTTTCGGGTCTTTTTTGCTCAAGTCGGAGTTTTTCTTCATGGAACCCCAAGTTCTGTTCAGGTTTTTTTTGCCCAAGTTGGGGTTGTTCTTCGTAGAACCCTAAGTTCTGTTCGAGTCTTCTTTTCCCGAGTTGGGGTTTTTCTTCATGTAACCCCAAATTCTTTTCAGGTCTTCTTTGCCTGAGTTGGGATTTTCCTTCATGGAACCCCAAATTCTTTTGGGGTCTTCTTTGCTCATTTTGGGGTTTCCTTTGTGGAACCTACCAATTGAGAGTTTGAATTTGGTCCTCAGTCACGGAGGGTGTCCGAGGTGAGGGCCATTTTGGGTGTTTAACTTCGATCCTCGGCTGTGGAGGATGTCAGAGGTGAATACCATTTTGGCTTTTGACCCTAGAAGTTTCCCGGGCTTTGGTTGCTGAAAAGTAAATATATACTAGTGTTTGACAAAATCCATTTGATTAATGAGGTTGAAGTGCTTACATAAATTGTTTGGCTTTTAAGCCGTTTTACGGTTATAGTCTACTAATAAAATTTTCTCAAGTTCTCTGAGTTCCATATCCGTGGTATGGATGTGCCATCTAACCTTTCCAACTTGAAGGTTCATATCTTGATTATCCTTCTGACACTGTACGGGCCTTCTCAATTTGCTGATAGCTTCCTAGTATTGCGGGGGTCTAAGAATTCTTTCTTTCGAAGGACCAGTTCTCTAAGTCTGAAGGTTATTTGCTTTACTCTAGAGTTGTAGTACTTGGTTGTCCTTTGCTGGTACGTCGTGGGTTTCAGCAATGCTTCGTCTTGAACCCCTTTAATTAAGTCTAAGTTCACTCTCAAACCTTTATCGTTGATGCTTGGGTTAAAGAGTTGAATTCTAAGATAAGGTTCTCCCACTTCAACGGGGACAACAACTTTAGATCCGAAAGCTAAGAATAAAGGTGTTTCTCCCGTTGGCAATCAAGGCGTGGTCCTGTAGGCCCACAACACATGTGTTTGAGTGTTTTCAAGCCATTTCTTCAAGGTTTGCAATATAGTTTTGTCTGTGACTTCGACTTGACTGTTGGTTTGTGGGTACCCTACCGAAGTGAACTAGTGGTCGATTCTTAGGTCTTAACAGAATCTTTTGAACTGTGCTCCTTCAATTTTTCCCATTTTAAGTTACTAGTACCCTTGGGATCCCGTAGAGACAGACTGTTGACTTTCAAATAAAGCCTTTGGATTTGTCTTCTATTATCCGTGCGAGCGACTCTGCTTCCGCCCACTTGGTGAAGTAATCGATTGCCATGATAAGGAATTTAAGTTGTCCTGGTGCTTTGGAAAAGGGGTCGAGTATGTCTACACCCCACATTGCAAATGGGATCGGGCTAGTTATAACGGTCAGTGGGTTTGCTAGGGAGCGGGGATTGGTGCGAATTTCTAACGCTTGATGCATTTTTTGACAAAATCCGTGGCTTTTTTTTAGAGTCTGGGCCAATAGTAGCCTTGCCTTAGTATTTTGTAAGCTAGAGCTCGCCTACCCAGGTGGTTTTCGCAGATCACCTTGTGTACCTCCCTTAGGCCATAATTGGCTTCCTTGGGTTTAAGACACTTGAGGTAGGGCTGTGTGAGGGATCACCTGTACAGCAGATCTCCAATCATACAGTAATAGACTGCTTTGAATATGAGCTTTCTTGCTTTTGGGAGATCACCTCTTTTCAAATACTTGACAATTGGGTCCATCAAGCTCATTTTGTCATCAATGTCAATGACTTCTATTTCATCTACACTTGGTTTCTGCAAAATCTCAACATATACGGCTCTCGGGAGGTTGGATGTCTTGGAAGATACTAGTTGTGCTAAGGCATCGGCCTTGGCATTCTCCGTCCTTGGTACTCGGTTCACACTGACTTCTTTGAACGCGCTCATTAGTTGCTTTGCTTTGGCTAAGTATTGGATTATCCGTATCCTTTTTGCCTCGTACTCTCTGGTCACTTAGCTCACCGCTAGCTGAGAGTCGCTAATATTTTCAAGTTCTCCACAATCAGAGATCAAGCTAGTTTTAGTTCAGCAAGGAAAGCCTCATATTTTGCTAATTGTTTGACACTTTGAAGTTAAACTACAGGGCGTACTCAAATATAAACTCTTCGGGATTGATTAGGATGAGACCTGCACCGTTTCATCGATCATTAGAGGAACCGTCTACGTAGAATTTCCAAGTATGTTGTTTTTGCTCATTTTCTCCTTGTTCTTTCAATGTCCCTTCCGAAAATGTGCAACTGCTGAACTCGATTTACGATCACAAATGCAAATTTATTTGAACATGAAAGCGAATGAAATCACAACAATTTCAAACCTTTAAAATGAAAATACTTTTTTTCTTTTTAAAAAAAAAAGATTATTAGTGGTCATTGGACTAATCAGAATTTGTGGCTGGACTGACCACAAGAAGTGGAGCCCACAGATTAGATAGGGTCCATTAAGAGTAGGGGTCCACTTAGTTATTGTGGAAAGTTGAGCCCATGTAGAGAGGACTTTTCAGTTTTCCCGCTTCCTCTGGCACAGGTAATGTCGAATTAGTTTGGTTTGATTTTGACATAAAAATATACTTAATATTTAAGTAGAATTTTTCTTGTGGTACACAACTCGCTTGTCTCCTTCCTCAATGAAACCTGGGTATTCTTTTGTCTATTTGTTCACTCTCTTCTCTTCGTTCTTGCTAGTTTTCTTAGTAATGCTAATTTCTTTGATTTTTCACCGAGTTTTAAGGTTTATCATATGTATTCTATGACTAATATCATTGTCTTTGATATTGCATGAAATTTGTTATGTCTCAACTATCAAGTCCCTGGATTTTGCTTCGTGTTTTGATCACGAGAGAGAAAGAGAGATCAACAGTGATTTATATTCGGTGAATGTTTATCCGACTTAGTTTTTTTTTTTTCAGGTGAGTTTATAATTTTGTTTAATATAGGCTTTTTCATTTATGAAAACTGAAACAATTTTTTGATGTAGAAAACATATTTGGATAACTGTAACTCGAAGATTGTTTCCAAAACAGAAAACAGTGAAATGTTGTTTGAATAATCTTATTTTGAAAACTGTTTTGATACATCTTGTAATTATTTTTAACTTTGAGTTTAACTTTAAAATCAATATTAATTTTATTTCTCATATTTACTAAATACTTAAAAATAATTAATAGTATTTTATTTTCAAAATTTTAATATTTTCTATATACTATGGAGAAAAAATGAAATAGAAAAGTGAATACTAATTTTAAGGTTATTTTTCGAAAATTATATCAAAAAACACTAATATGAGGTTTTCAGAAAACAATTATTGAAAACTACTATGTTTGGAAATAGTTTTTGAAAACTGAATAAAGTTTTCAAAAACTCTTTTCTATGTTTGACAAACAATGTTCAAAATAAATTTTCTAAAACATTTTTCAAAAAACCAGTTTTCAAAAACTATTTTCTGAAAACTTTAAATTGGTGTCGTCTGACATAATTTTCGAAAAATAGTCCTAAAATTAATGTTCACTTCTCTATTTCATTCTTCTTCCATGGTATATAAAAAATATTAAAAATAAAATAATATTAATTATTTTTAAATATTTAGTAAATATAATAAATAAAATTAATATAGATTTTAAATTTAAACTCAAAACTAAAAATAATTACAAAGTGTATTAAAACAATTTTTAAAATAAGATTATCCAAACAACATTTCATTGTTTTCTGCTTTGGAAACAGTTTTCGAATTACAGTTATCAAAACATGTTTTTGTTCAGAAAACATTATAAAATTATTTTCAGTTTTCATTTTTGAAGACAGTTTTCGAAAACTGAAAACATAAAACTATTACTCAAACATGTCCATTTTTTTTAAAACTGTTTTAGAAAATCACTTTTGAAAACTGTTTGATGAAAATAAAAAAAAAATTTTAAAAATTAAAATAATTTTAAAAAACCCAATCCAAGCATGTCTATTGATTGGGGGCACTATTTCAGAAAATTTTATAGTGTAAAATGATATTTAAGATTTGAGGAAAAAAAACGTTGATCCACGCCTCAAAAATCAAAATGTTTATCTAGATTTTATTAAAGTATATTTAAACGGGTCACCCACGGTTAAAAGAAAGAATAAAAAATAAGGAAGAAAATAAAAAGGAGTTAATGAGTGGCTGACTACATTAGTCACGGTTTCTAATAGGTTGATTGACTACTTTTTTTTTTTTTTTTTTGGCCACTATGATTTATGGACAGCCGTCATCCAAGACTTTTACTTGTGGTTAGAGAAAAAACAACATAGACTTCGATTGGCATAGACTTTCTAAAACAAATTTGGTTGACTTGGGAATAGAATTAATGTTTTAAATTTATTTAAAATTTTATTAATAATTATAAATTTTTTTATTAATAATATTATTATAAATATTATTCAAAAATTAATAACATCAATAATTTTTTTTAAATTATTAATAAAATTTTAAAACTACTATTCACCTCGACAGCTGAAGCTGCAGTTAAGTTCAACGGGACCTAGGGTCCTAGACTTTATATAAGGCATACATCAACCAAATTTTATGTGCACTTCTCATCAATTTAACACTCTTCACTTCAATGGCTCTCTCTCTTCAAAGCTATGTTCTTGTTATACTATTCTTCATGCTCTCATATAAGGCTACCTCCACCGATCATCACCACCACAACCATCATCATGGACTCAAATCCCTCCACTTTGCCTTGTTTCAACATGAAACCATAAACAAAACAGGATACATCATAGTGAATGGTGTAACAGGAAAAGGCATTAGTGAAACCACAACACCTTTTGGCACTTTATTTGCGTTTCAAGATCCCATGACTGTTACAGCCAACAGCTCCTCAAAAGTCCTTGGGATTGCAGAGGGATCTTCCATCACTTCTAGTCTTGACGGGCTTCGAAGCATCTCCGTCGCCAAGATCACCTTACGCTTGAAGAACCACAAGGGTTCGATTTCGATTGTTGGAGTAGTTCATAACATCAAGCCTTCTGATCTTCCTGTCGTGGGAGGTACCGGTGACTTCATGTTTGTGCAAGGTTATGTGAGATCTTCTCCGGTGGACCTCAGGGGGTTAACTGTTGTCTACAAGATTGAGTTTCACCTGTACTGGCCTCCATATGCAACTCAAGCTTCTTTTACCTAAAGAGTAACGATGTAGTTTTCTCAGTTCATTTATCTCCCAATATCTCATGCAAGCAAGATTTAAATCTCTGTGACTATAAATGAGTTTACCAACTAAGTTATCGGGCATTCACAGGATCCTATCTTCCTGCTACTCAGCATCTCAATTCTCAAATCTACTAGTCCATACGTTTTTCTTCTAGCTTTAGGGTTGTTTTGGAAGGGTCATTTGCACTGGCAAATGTAAAGTCAGATCACTCTTCTAATGAATGTCAAGTCTTGCTCTCTTGTTCTGTTTTTCACCATATTCTATCTTCTAATGAACGCAGATCTTTCTCTTGGATTAGACAATCTAATGATTCATCAGATCATGGATATATGTTAAAAACAAGCAGAATCAGATCCACTTTACCCATCTGCCATATGAGTTCATGAATTGAAAAACACTTGAGGATCACCAATCAAACACCATTCACTTGCAATAAAGGCCATCAATTTGGCACCAAAAATAAATGAGGGGACTGACCACAGTACACCCGTTGACTATTAAAATCAAGATCTTGTTTGATTAACACATGATCTGCCATTGTAAAGTAAATACAAAAGGTTCCAGTTACAACAAATCCCCTAAAGATGCCGACCTTCCAGCTTGAACAGAGCATAAGGAAAATCCTTTTGCACGGTTAAGAAATAAGAATAATAATAGTGCAAACAAACAGAATTCCTAGAGCAGCAAATGAGGGTATTATCGAACCTTAAGATATGACTAATCAAGAATTCAGAACTACGTGAATTACAAAAATCAATATGAAAGAATAAATATAATAATCAGCAAGCTCAAAACTTCATGAAAAATTGTCCAGAGCATTCTGAACCCAGAATTAACCACGAGGCTTGTGCAGACGAGGTCGATTGCAGAAAATCCGGCCATTAGCCCTCACAAATGCTGCTATACCAACACTTATGCTTGCCCATATAATTGAAAAGAATAAGTGCCGAAGATCATACCGAACTGCAGAGAAATTGAAGACTATCTCAGGTGTCACAAGTCATTAATATAATGAACAACAATAAACAACAAATTCACAGGAATGTTCAGAACACAATATCTTACTTCTTTTGTTTGGTAAGGATATTCTTAAATCCAGGCACTAAATCAATAATAATCTTAGTGCTTACCCAACCGAAGTAGTTAGCCACCAAGTACTGTATATATTTTTTTAGATGGTACTGTCTTATATTATATGACCACCAGATGTTTACATGTAAAATGTCAACATACAATACAATTCGAAATTTTTTACTTCACCAATATAAAAATCTTAGAAGTTATCCACAATCATGCCTCCATAACCCTACAAGTACATTAAAGGTTCCGCAAGAATGAAAGTAAACATTATAAATTATACGCAAAGTTAAGATACAAAAGGTTCTAAGTAAATTGAAACATAGCCTTTTACATAGCTCAAAAGAAAAAGTTTTAAATTCAATAACTTATCAAACAGTTGAACTACGAATATAAAAAGAAGACACTCATAAAAAAAAGACATGTTAAAGCAAAGTAGCAAACTATGAATCCTCTTGTGACCACATAAGGTTCCCAACTTTATCAGGTCAAGTGGCTGATAAGACAAGACTATCTTAAAACTTGGACAACCACAAAGCTGCTTAGATGATAATTGAACACTTTTAGCATCTAGCAGGACTCCTTGAGGTACAACCACGTATGTCTATGCAACCACATAAATTATCTGGAGGTTTGAGGGGCTCTACACATGCTTTTTAGTGTTTATGAGGTCTACTTGAGGTAAGAAGGTCGAATTATTTTATCCAATGAAAGATCATTTAGATTTACGGCATTTTTCAGTCCAGTTGGTTTCAGCCCTTTCAATCTAGTATAATGGACCCACTATACGTGGTTACTTCAACCTGTCTCATGTAAACCATCAGACAAAAACATACTATAACATAATACCATCAGCCTGTTCTGATAAAGCTGTTTTCCATAAAATAAAATAAAAACAAAAAACAAAAATCAGCTTACCTTGCCTCAGTGACATTGTTGCAAAAAGGAAACCAATCAAGACCAATGATAAAGCCAGTGGAAAGGACTGCAAAAAAGAGAGATTGTGAAGTTAGAGTCTGAGATAGGTAGAGTAGGGAATATATACCGAAATCTATAATGCAACATTCATGCATTAAAAATCATAAAACATAAGAAATGCCTATCTTTATACAATGGTAATTCTGTAATAAATTGAAATTACTATCTTCGTATAATACTAATTAAAGTATCAGGCATGAAATGACTATCTTCATACAAAAGTAATAAACTGAAATTTAGATCAATGATAAAACACTAGACGCTCTGAAAGATTATTCGATTAATCACCACAAAGTTTTTTATCAGCCCCAAATCAGGTGACTTAAAAGAAGAACTGAAAAATGTTTTTTCCTTCGTTATCTATTTTCAGAGAAAGAAAACCATTTTCATTCTCATCTTTTAATTCAATTTTTTGAACTATCTAGATCATAGAAGTCTCAATCCCAACTACTTTGCTTGACTTTTGGGCCTTTGGCTAAAGAAGTCCAGTATGATTTATAAATAAAAATTGAAATAAGGTTTTGCATTGCGTAGATAATACAATTCTTTAACTTTCTCCATGCACAAAGAGAAGACTCAAAATATGATATATCAAAAGTTAAAATAAATGTAAATAAGTATAATAAAGTATTTCAAAGTTCATTCTTTGCCAAGGAACCTTCCTGTACGTATCTACATACAAACTTGGAAACTTGTACAATCAGCAAAACAAAAAGGCATATGCATCCAAATAAGCATCAAAGAATCCATCATATTGCAAGAGATGCCTCAGTATTTTATTTAAAAAATTAAATTCTATTGACATCTACTTACAGCTATAGCTTCAAGGCCTCCTTCTTGAGATGAAGGGTTCATGTCTCGGCTGATGGAGACAATGTAATGTCCTTGCAGGAGATCAATTGCATCCTTTGCATATGCACCAAAGGAGTAAAGACAGTCAATATTATTGCTGAAAATGCTACTGACGAGATGATCATCTCTCCATAAAGGAAGTAAAAGCATCTACATTAAGCTTTAAATAAATACATAAAAAGATACTGCAAGAAGTATGTGAGGGGTAGAAAGAACTACTGCATTACTTATCTTAAAGTCAAATTAACAAATGGTCCCCCGGAAGAGCAGACAATGAGTATTAATTAACAGAAATGCTCAAACAAAGCCTTGATGCAAAAGACAATTGGAAATTAAAGAAGAGACTACAGGAAAGGGAGAAAAAACTAGTACTAAGGTTATGGGAAAAGGAGAAAAAAATGCGCGTGTGTGTGACTAAAACATAACCATGGAATGATGTCAAGTCCAAATTCACAAAATGATGATAAGTGCAAAATATTTGTGGCCTCCACTATTTTTCAATCAGTATTTCAGCACCTATAATATGAATGCAGCAATGAAGTATGCCAACCTGTTTTGTTCCATCACAAAAGTTGTTCAAATAATAGCGTGCAAGGGCATTCCAGCCATCTTTAACAATCCCTTGAATAGTCCGCTGGCCAAATCTAAAATCCAACAAGATAGAGCTAATTTATGCGCACAGAAAAACAACAAAATGAAACTTATCAAAAATGATGCATCCATCAATTCCATATCAGAATATTTACCAAAAGCTTCATCAATGATCTTCAAATTAATGTGACATCATCTACTCTATTAGAATGCACACACACAACACTTAAGATTATATCCATGGGAAAAGTACCTGACAAAATCTCCTTTCAAAGCAGGAGTCCCAGAATACTGAATGCTTACGTCATCCCCATGATTAGCCCACACTGAAGACACAAAAACAGTTAAGAAGCGAAATTTAGACTTCCACATTGTTGAAAAACCATGTCAATAGTGTGTAGGCAAATAGTTTGATAAGAAAATAAAGTACTCACATATTTTAAAGCTATCATCAAAATTTGGATGTGAGCTTATAGTTTCTTCAGCACCAAAAACACCAATCCGTCTGAGTTGAATTTCCAACATTTTTCGACCTATCATGCTCTGCAGTCAGAGCTTAGTAAGATTATAAAAACAAAAGAACACTAAAAATGTAAAATAAGAAAATAAGTAGTAAATAAATAGTATCACAGTGATTTAACTAACCTGGGTAACATTTGTACGGTCTAAGCAGTCAATACAATTGGTCCTAACAACTCCAAGTTGCTCCTTCATTTTCTCGCCCTTTTCATTCAACAGAAGGTACCTACCAATTTTAAACAAAGTAAAAGGCATCATAAATGTCTATGATCAAACTACTAAAGCCAAACTAACTCCTTTTTGAAAGATGTGTCTCCACAAGAAAGAACAAAACAGTAAATGATCAAGCTCAATTAGCAAGTCTCGAGTTAGGTATTTTAACCATCCAAAGAAATCATACCCATTTTTCTCGAGAAAATCCACAATTTGGTCATAGAGGATAGAGAGGCGCTCAAAATGGACATGCCCGCAGATTTGATGAAAATCGAAGTGCAGGTATCTACAATATCAGGTAGATAGTTGCATGAAATGAAAGAACATCTAAAAAAAGATGAGTTAAGAAAGGTTAAATGAAAGAAGATTCTACCTTAAATCATCACTGATAACATGCTGCATCGAACTCGCAAATTTTTCACTTAAGCGCCCCTCACCTCCATGCTGATAAGAGATAAAGTGACAAAAGAATGAATAGCTAAAATAATGTTGCAACTAACTATTTGCACACATCCACAGATATGGATACCAACATGCATGAGCACAGAGTCTACAATGTCCTCGTGCCTTTAATGAGATTAACAAGGGCAGGTCAAAAATCATCAAATGAATGGGTCACTGAGTATCATCAGGTACAGAAGAACAACGACAAAATCAGTTTAAGTAATTCTACCAAAGCTCATTATGAAAGGAAAGAATAAACACCTTGTTCACAAGATCAACAGCTAACACGGATCCGTATTTTTTTCTTAAATCCAGAAAATGTCGCTCAAGTACTCGAGGCTGCACAATATGCATCTACCATCAGTCACTTGAAAAGTGGTCTAGTGTGTAACCAAACAACACTACTAAATGAACCGAGTGACACTCACAGCTTCCTCAGATCTCACAATCTCAAACTTAGGTTTATATGTCAAATCAACAATTTGCTCCCAGAGAAATGGAATTGACCCCCTAACCTGCAAAAAGTAACAGAAGGACAAATAACGTGACATCACTGCGATACAAATCCATATGTAAACAAACTACACTACTTAAGCTACTAAAACATTTCTGATCATTAACCTATCAAAAAAATTCATAATCATTCATCTCATAACATAGATACTGAGCATACCAACAGACCCTTGTACACAATTTGTATTTGGTTATTTTGGATCACTTGCTTTATTCAATACTAAAAATCATTTAGACCTTTAAAAATGATTGTGAACCCCCAATTTTTCCCAGACAAAGCAAGTTTATAGTTGAAATTGATGAACCATATTTCAGCACTAACACACGAGCTTGACAAGAAGACAAGTGGTGTCTAACCAGGGTAAATTCATTTTGATCCATTTAGCTAGTGAAAAGACATCCTTTGTCTTAATGATTTAAAAGTAATGGTTCCTATTAAAGAGGAAATATTTTCTGGTTGCCATTCACCACCTATCATGTGCATAGCAGATTCAGTTAAGAAAATTTCAGTTATTAAGCTATTTGAGACCACAGTTTTCTTTTTTTTAGTAAGTAAATTTCCTTCTTGCTTACATGTATTGTCAAATGTACATCTTGATAATGTTAACTTTTCCTGTGTAAATGCAATGAAAAACAAAAGAGCATAATTCAATCCCAAAAGATTTAGTTATATCAATCAGCCGAAATATATCAAAGATTACCTGAACAAATGATGATGTAAATCCATTCATCTGTACAATTTGCTCACTTTCCACAAAATTAGCAACATAACCATCAGGATCAGCTCCTCTTCTCCACATACGAGTGCCTTCAAAGAGAATCAAATTGTTATTGACTAGATTACTATGGCAAAATAAGGCCGACACCAAAATGCAAAAGATACAAAGAAAATGAACATGCAATGCTATTGCTATCTCAATATTTACCCAGGCCTCCATGTCCCCAGCAGATTAAAATCATAATTCTTACATACTCAACTCAGCAATTATTGCATCAAGTATTTCACAGTGAACCACTGAGCAAACAACTCTAAGATACCATTATCCTATTATATAAACCTGTAACCACAAGGCTGAATTTCCCCGATAAGGTGGAAGAAAAGGAAGGTAGAACTTCAGCCACTCCTGCCAGAAAACGACTGAGAAATACAAGGAGGTCAAAATGGACTTGGTTTTCCCTTTACTTCTTTGCCTTTTCACTTTCCTAAGAAATATTTTCTTGCATGATTCTATTAACTACCAAAATGGAACACAGTTGAAATCCTTGGAACTTGTTGAATTTGAAACCAGCCGTCACGTTTATTCAACTCAACCTTTCTGCTAAAGCTGATTGCAATAAATGCAGGGCAGTCAGGCAAACATTGAAGATACTGATAAACTGTCTGAAAATACATACGTATTAACTCGTTGCTAGAACTATTGAAAAAAGACCAGGGCTAGAACTATTGGAAAAAAAATGAAGTTTCAGTACAAAGATTTACGTACCATTTCTCCTAGTGCACCTCCTAGCTATTAGAGTAACATCAACGATTTCTTTTCCAATGGCAGCTTGAAAGTAATTAAAGCTTAATTATCTGTTAAGGAGATAGTTCAAAATGGAAAGACAGTTCCAATGCCGAGCATGCTAAAGATAAACTACAAAAAATATGTACTCATATCACAACAGCAAAGGGCTGAAATCAACAATCTGAAAGGATATTCCCTTGGATGATTGGAAGTAAGTACGGATCAAGCTGCAGATATGGAACCAAATAAATGGATAGCATTTAGTTAGTAATAAATTTAAAAGAACGGAAAAATTAGAGCATGTAACAACTAAAACAGTTTAGGCAACAAACCAACCGACCTTATAGTCTATGAGTACTTCCAACAAATAATTGTTCCAGAGAAACCTAGGTTCCGCCTGCAGCAAATATTTTGTGACATAAGAAAACTCTTTTATTTTAATTTATCGGATATTAAAAGTTGCAAGGAAACATTTGATGAATATTGAACATAAAAGGAAAATCACTTGAGCAGGCAGCAATCAATTACAAAAAAATCCCTCGTAGAAAATCAATGAGAAGAAAAGGAAACAAAAAAGGAAAACAACAATTGATTACTCCAAGCATAAATGGTTACCTGTCTCCAAAGAGGAAGCAATTTAGATTCATCACCCAAGTCATGCAATCTCTGTACACTGTAACAATACCAAATATCACAAAATGATGACTAATGATTTCACTATGAATATACTTTTTCTTATGCAAAAAAGCCCTATATAAAAAAGATTACTTAAGCTTCATTAGGTCATTATTGTATTAATAATAGACGCGAACAATAGTAGACTTCATAGACTTAACTTTTGGAATATTGGGAATTTTTTTGTAAATGAGGAAGAGATTAATCATAGATTTACTATCATGTAGATTGTTCTTTGTAAATGGGTAGTACCCCCTTGGTACCTTATAAAATAATATTTATTTATAAAAAATAACTTATACCTTTTTACTTTTGACGTTAAGTAATAGAAGCATAAAAAATTTCACATGTAAAATGGATTAAGACTTTCCACTAAGTTTGAACCTTCAATAGCTTCAGAGCTGAACCCCTTTTCATACTTTATATCTTATTTGGCACTATAGTATGTGTGTAATACAAAAAGTTATATGTATGTATGTATGTATATAACCACAATTTAAAAATGAGAAAATGGCGCTAAGGTTGATAAACAGTTCACCTCAGTGTTAAATTGGTGTCATACGAAAAATACAGACCACAGGTCCTTTCTGCAACATTTAGCAGCCCAGAAAACTCAGTCTCCATCTTTTTCTGCCAAAGTTTGTGTGACAAATATAGAGTTCAATTCTATGAATACTACTCATAAATGCCAGAAGAAGAAGCAAAGCTACAGCATATTTACCTGTTCTGCAGGAGAGTTTTTAAGAGAATGATCACAAGGAAAAACCTTCAAGGATAAAATTTTAAATATAGGATGCCCAAAGTAAGATCCAACGCATTCACGCTCTGTTATGACAATCAAATATGACCCTAAAGGCATAGTAAAGACATATTAACATCAAATAACTGGACAAAATGCAAGTTGAATGCTGAGAACAATTCATAGTACAACATCAGAATTTTAAAAAAGAAGAAGAAGAAGAAATCAGATTATGAAAGTTAAAATAGTAACTCAACATGTGGATGAATTAAAATTTTGATTTTTAAATGGATGTTTGTGTTTGCCTCGTTATTCTTTCGGATTGGGTGTGGGATAAGGTGGTGGATCTAGATAGAAGATCAATGCATTGAGTGTCTTACCTGCCAAGAGCTTTAGCACCCCAACTACTCCAAAAATTGTCCGAATTTTAGGAACTCGGATAGAGCTGCATTCTGGAACATGATCTGGAAAAAAGATTATAAACACCCAACACTTCATCAACAAAGAAACAACTAGTTGAAACAGATATCCAATTACATAAAAATATAAAACAAGCAATAAGAAAACCAAACAACCCACCAATCAGCTTCAATGAGCCATCAAGGCGACTGATTTCCAAAGAGGAACCGCCGGAACCATCAGTTGGCTCAATAACAAACTGATCAGGAAATTCCCATAGGCGCATTCGAGTGTATAGCTTCTGCCCAGACTCTGTCCTCTCCATCATTCCTAGTAATATAATTCACTAGAAAATGGCAACAAAAACAAGCATAGAAACATTACTAAACTCCACTAGGCATTAGCTTACTCCATAACGAGAGATCAATTGATATTCGCTAAACTATGATTAAGGAAAGCTTAAATACAAACAAACTACTCATCTTGCATTCAGATTTCCTCCAAGCAAAGAATCAAATGCAATATTAATCTCACAAATCCAAGTCATAAACTTACTAAAAAGGAGTTTTAATCACAGATCTCAGGTCCTATATTGGTAACTTAACTAAATTCAAATAGTGGGATCGGGTTCGAATGTTCATTTAAGATAGAATCACCAAAAAAAGTTTTAAAATTTCGAATTTCTACTAATTCAAGCGCACTTCCTCAGGAAGCAAACAAACATTAAGCAGAACAGAGGAGCAAGAAGAACAAGGAGAAGTTACCTGATGTCAGTTACGAGATCTAAAACTCATTAAACAAAAGCAAAAGCACACTTAAGAGGAATTTGACAAGAAAAAAGAAGGGAAAGAAAACTGAGATTCGAATTTTGGGCGGAATTTTCAACCGAATTTTGGCTAAAATAGTGCCGGACGACTTTGCCTTCTTCTCGGATTCAATTTGAACCGGTTTGATATCGTGGAATCCTTTTACTGGTCTGTCACCCCACTTGGTCAATGCCTATGCATTCTTTTTCTTCACTCTTGTATTGGATTGCTCTGCTTTATGCAACCATTTCTGAACTTGCATTGTTTGTTTTTTAAGCCCAGCTAAAATTATATTGTTAAAATCTCGTGGGATTATATTTTCAGTTCGATCTCAATCATTTAGTGTTCAACAAAAATAAAAAAATATATTAATCTAATGATGAAATTTTTCTGCGTGTTTAAGCGCTTATTGAAAGTTCAAATCATTTATGACATTTTATCCCCAAAAAAAAAAAAAATCATTCATGACATTTTTTTTAACACTAATGAATAACGAAGTCCAGGTAAAATCTCTATTTTATATATATATATGGCATTAAAATAATTGAAGGGAAAAGTAAATTTATTTTTGAAATTTAACGATTGAATCAATTTGATCTTAAACTTAGTGCGAATTTGATCATAAGTTTTTTTTGTCAGGTGAATTGAACTTTTTATGGTCTTTTTTTTAAGTCAAATTGTTTCCGAATTTTAATTTTCAGTTCAATTTACTCTTAACATTCTCTCAAAACATAAAATCAAATTAATCCAATTATAAAATTTCTAAAGTAAATTAATTTATTTATCTTAATAATCACTAGATCAAAAATGATCCAAGTCATACAAACACTTGTTTAACAACATTAAATAAATAGTATAATCGAATTATTATTGTGAAAGTGATAGAAACTCTCAAGAAATTCAATTCATATTTTGTTTATTTCCTTATAAGTCAAACATGTTAACATTTTCAAAAAAGCTCGAATTTATTGCTAAATTTTTTCTAAATTTTCTAGCGAATTGACAAAATCTAAAGGCGATATCTTCTCCTCAAACTAAAAAAAAGGGAAAGACTTTCTGAAATGGAAATTAGCTATATCGTATGCATTATGGCCCACAAACGGCGAATAGGTGCGTGCATTAATGGGCAAAAACACAACTGTCACGTGATAACGAAACGTTTCGATAAGGTGAAGCGAAACGAAATGTAAGAGGGTTCTGACTTTTAATAGTTTAATCGGTGGAAATTTTTTTATCTACAACAGTATTGTAAGAGATATATGATATGAGAGTTTATTTTTTTAAATGAAAATAAAATATACATAATTTTTTTCTCTTTTTGTATAATTTATCAATAAAATGAACCATCATGTCATGTATCTATCATGATATCATATTAAGCAAAAACTTTTTTCCCGATGAAAGCCATAACCAAAGGTTGATACACATACTAATGGGACATACTAATGGGTTTGATCTTTATTTTATTAGAGAGAAAAAAAAACTCTTTTTTAACAGTTCCATTTTGTTTTTTAAATTTTACATTTCAGACGAGAAACAGAGATTCAATTTACCAGTATATCATCACCAAAGAAAAATTGAAGGTCCCGATGATGCCGTGTAACTAAAACTTAAAGTCAATAAACTATCAATCTTAACTGCGTAAATTTTGATCAAAGGGAAATTATTGCAGAGACTATGGAGGACCAAAAGTTTAATCTATAAATAAAGTGATGAGCAACTCATCTTTATAGATTAATCTTAACATCTGGCTATTGAAAACAAAGCAAGGAACAAAGGTTAATCACTTACCAGATATTTTCACATACTTGAAACATTCAAAAAGGAAGTAAAAATGCAATCATAATAACATTTATTTAATGAATTCCTTACTATTTCTGTTTCTTATTCAAAAAAAAAAAACAGAAATCCTTACTGATCGCCCCAAGTTTACAAGCTTAAGCTTCCACATAGATATCTTCCACCCTGACATCAGATTTCCATGGCTTCATTAGCCATATTGTTAGAGACTCACAATAAGCTCATTGAATCTTGATAAAGAATTCAACTTCAATTGAATTCTATACTCTCGACTTCCGAAATGGAATTTCCTAAAATCTCCACAAAGAATTAAGAACCACTTGGATAGGAAAATACACAAATCCAGGTGAGACATAATCCAAAAACTTAAAACCAGATGCATATTTAAATTCTTTTATCATTCTTCATTAAAGTTGCTATCACATACAAATTATAAAATTTTAATTAACAAACATCTGTTCTGATAATTAAAAAAAACAGTGAATTTACTATGCTGTAAAATGTCAAGCACAACAGGTTTGCAATCATCATAGTACCTATTAGCTGTTATAATTTTTTTCTGCATACAAGAACACCTGCAATAACAGAAACAAGAGCTGACAAGGCTCCCTGTCTCGAAAGCCAGAATTCAGTCCACGTCAAGGGCCTTGTGACCTTGAATAATTAACCCCGGCACTGTTCATTCAAGTCCTCAAGTGATCCAGTGTTATCAATCACTATGTCGGCCTTGCTCCTTTTTAAATCTAGTGCCATCTGAGCGTTTATCCTATTACTGGCATCCTCCTTGGTTGTTCTGTCTCTGGCCATAAGTCGCTTAAGTTGTGTTTCAGGATCAACCCACACAACGATAGTGGGCTTTGTCCACTTATCCATCTTGGCCTCAAACAACAATGGAACATCGAGAATAATTACCTTAGACCCCCTAATCCATGGCTTCAGAATTTCCAGGAATAAACCAGAAGATATAAAGGGAGCCAACAGCCTAGAAGATGATAACAAAATCTCAAAACTGATGTAACATGCAAGTTCCAAAGAAATTATTCATTGCAACTCTGTGATGGTACATTACCAAATACACTGGCAAATTAGGGAACGCAGAGAAAATAATTGGCATTATATCTCCTGATAAAAAAAAGATTATTGGAGATTCGACCTGGACAAATGAAAACTCATAAGTAATAGAACCTATCAATTGTTTAGGGTTAGAAGAAAACATTGTTCCCTACTGCCTCTAAAGTTTCATATGTGATCTATTACCAGATCTTGAAATCAATTCTTATGTGTGGTGATGTTGCTGCTCGAAACAATTGAGTACATAATGCTTCTAAAAAATTCTGATCATCTTGAAGTTTGGAAGACAAAAGTCCTTAATCAACATTCTATTTGTGATTCTTTTAAACAGCATTAAGCAGCCAATCAATGGAAGTCAGTGAATTAATTTGCAATTGGGTTATATTAAATCAATAAACAAGCAAGAAGAGGTTCAGACTAGGCAGCTTATCGACCCCACAGATTACAAACCATCAACTGTACATTCAAATTCAAATTATGATCAAGGTTCAATTAAGTCAGCAAACTTATAAAAATGCCTTCTCCATAGATATTCAATCATTTCGCTAGCTGGTACAGTTGTATATTAGCTGGAGTCCAGGTGGTTTGTTTATATTGGTTTAGGCTTCTTGTATATAAAAGCTAGCTTGTAACTTTTTTGTTCATTCAATGAGATTTGTTTCTTTTCTTTTCTTTTGTAATAAGTAGTAATAGGTCGCATTCCATTGATGTGAATTTGAATGTTAAAGGAACAATAATTGTTGTAATGATAGAACTGTATCACGAGATGCATGAAAATGAAATAACAAACCAAAAACACAAGCGCACACACATTGCGATGTCCAAATCTTAATTAGTAAACCAACGCAGTGCAACAATTCAACACCTACAGCAAACTTATCAAAGCATTTTTAAATGACATGGCTACTTTATTACTGCTTCGAGTTTCTTAATGGAAGTCCGTCAAATTGATTGGAAAATTCAATTCTTTTTTTTCCCCATTTTGAAACTCCTAATTTTGATTCTTTAAGCATAGCAATCCTAAGGAAAACAAGGGTTTTAATATTGATAACAAAAACAACAACAGCTCAAGAGAGGGAAGGGAAAAAGAAGAGAAAGAGCATTACGTGAGCGATGAGGTTAGCGTCGACAAGAGGGATGTCATTAGCTTTGAAGAGATTGGAGACCGTACGATCCCCCTTGTTAGCCCTATTAACCTCATTTTGATTCTTTACCATACTACTCTGGGTTCATGGTCCCTCATCCCTTGAATGCAACCAAAAATTAAACTGACATCGTATGCCAACGTGTTAAACTAAAATGGAAAAAAAAAATTGAACTTCATAGTTTCGTTGAAACTTTTAAGGTAAATATCAGTTTTGGTCCCTAATGTTTAGACCCAATAATAATTGGGTCCTTGACATTTCAATTTAAACAATCAAACCCTTAATTTGCCAAATACAGAATAATTAGATCCTTAAACCAGGTCGTGAAGAACACTATAAAAAAGGACTAAAATACCAATTTTGTCTCCAATCCCCAAATCTGCTTTGGGCAAAGCTTTCCTTCTTTTCCCTAGTACGCTAGAATCTCCCCAAATTTCTTTGTTCCTTATTCTTCTTGTTCCCTCTCTAGAGTTCTCTTAGCAGCTATTTTGCTTTTAACACCCCCCCCCAAATTTCTCCACTTTGCTATCGCTTTCAAATCTCAACTTTCGCTATGCCTCACGGTTGCAACTATTAGGACGGTTGACGCGGGGTTGACACCACCTCAGATCGTGACATAGGTCACAGTGGCGATGGAGGCCGAGGAGGACGTAAGGAACAGTGATGGTGGGACCCAGTCTGGAGAACTGAGTGCTTGAGGTAAAAAGCAACTGAGATTGATGGTTGTGTTAAACAACGGAGATATTAAGTATTATATTTATCTTGTTTATGCTTCTTTTCTTCTTATTGATGAAGCTTAGTGTTACATAATTTATATGGTAACAAAATTATCGGTATTTTTATCAAAATCATCAGTTTATTTCGATGTATAAAATATTTTGTTAGAGAAATTCAGCTTGAAATGTAGAGAGCTTAACTTCACTAAAGCTAAATTGAAAAAGAGAGAAACAGAGAAATTTTGAGAGTGTTTGGGAGGAGAGAAATGAAAAAGGAGAGTTTGGTGTAGGAAAAAGAGAATGAGAGTTTTGTCCTAAACAGGTTTGAGGATTGGAGGCAAAATTGGTGTTTTGAATCGTTTTTGATAGTATTCTTCATGATATTATGGTTCATGGTCCCAGTTGTTCCATATTTGACAAGTTAATGACTTGATTGTTCAAATTAAAACGCTAAAGACACAATTGTTATTGGGACTAAACATTAGGGACCAAAATTGATATTTACCCAAAATTTTATGTGGTGATATCACAGAACTGATAAAATTCGCTAGTAATTACGAAGAAATTGAATTGTAACTTTGATATTTAAATTTTTTTAAAACAATTATTATTAAATTTCTCCGTGTGATTACTAGTGAATTTTTTTTCGATTTTGTAGTAAATCATACGAAACCGAATCCATTGAATCACTAATTTAACCTCACACGTTTAAAATTGACGCAAGGTAGATCTTTTGTAAAATTGGGATGGAATGTCACACTTTCTCTCAATAAAAAAGTTTCTTTTTACTATTTTGAGAGGAAAGTGGGCATTTCTGTTATAGACTTAGAGTTGTTGGGGGGTTTTTTCAAATTGTTTACGCCTGCAAAAATAAAGGTAAAGGGCTTCGGCCCGACATTTCTCTTTAGCCCACTGACTGTCTGCTGTATTTTATTAAACTCTTGTTTAGGGGTTTGCAAAGGGACGAGGGTATACGGTTTAGATTTGGGAGAGGAGAAAAGTGTAACTTGGGGCAAGCTCAGCCTTTGTATCTGCTTAATAGGCCTTCATTTAATTGTATTTTCTTTACAAAAATAAAATTTTAAGGAAAAAAACACGACATTTTACAGTGGATTTTTCGAGGGTAAAATGTTGGTTTATTAATAAAACCTCTATGCATGTAGTAACGTTACTAACATAATATTTAAGTTTTGAATACGTATTTAAAACAAGTATTGATATAATAGATCGTCTTTGCTAACAAAACATAGCTTTAGCTCGCTTGAAGATAAAATGAAAATAAAATAGTAACTTCCTTTTCGGTTTTTTAAATTTAAGAAGAAAACACGAGACTCAATTTGAGTTCTTTTCAACCCTTTTACTTATTTTGAATAAATAAGATCATACCATTAAAAAAATATATATATACCACATCAGCATCCTAGATTTGTTACAAATTATATAATAAAGCAAAAGTTTACAAGAAATGCATAATATTTAAGTCCATGATTGATAATTTTGAATTAATAATAATATTGTATTCATTGTTGAAAAGAAGGAGAAAAAAAATCATGTAATTGAGAGTTTGAGAAATTATAGGGGATCAAAAAAGGTAAACTAGCGGAAAATAGTTTATTAAAGGAGTTAAGTCATGTTTTGTTAAATAATACAATTTTATTCATCCAAAATAATTGAACGATTGAGATGAATGCAAATTAAATGTTATATTCGCTCTTTAAATTATGAAAGTCGGAATCCCCTCCTCTACATTATACATTAATTTAGTATAAACAAATTTGTAAAATTAAAAAGAAGAGCCATATAATATTATATTGCATTCATATATAACACACACAGAAAAGAAGAGAGCTCCAACAACGCTAATTATTATTATTATTAGTAATTGTATTATCTACTAATCAATCGTTCTCTGGGAGAGGAAGAATGTTTAAATCGAACCCAGCACAATCACCGGTTCCCTCTGGTGGCTCGTTCAAATCAAAATCGATTCCGCTAACAGAACTCGACCCAGCCGCGCCCTCTTGACCTGGTGTACCACCCAATCTCATTAAATTTTGACGAGCCAAATCAATAAAACTAGGACCCACCTGCCCTCTCTGTGGAAACCCTACTTCAGTTATAAACTTTGGAGGATGAAAGCAACCCACGTGTCTCGTCTCTTTATGAATCCTTAAATGACCAAACATCGCCTTCCAAGACGCCTATGTTCTACCACATTCAGGACAAGCTGGTTCTCCATTAGGAGCATCGTGAAGTACTGCTTTTCTCTTCGGCATTTTGGCTGGACCGGGTGCATGCTGCACAGCAGGTGCATATAGATTGTTCAGAGTATAGTCATGAAAAAGAGAAATTCTTGCATTCCTCCTACTTGATGTTTCCTCTAGATCCTCTTTTCTTCTGTCTGATTTCTTCTTCCTTCCTCCTCTATTGGTACTGTTGTTTTCACCAGGACTACCACCTTCTCCTCCTCATCTAACTGGCGCTGCAGAGCCAGTACTAGTCTCGACCACTTGAGCCACTGGTGCTTTGGGTGCTTCATTTTCACCCGAGGGATTGCCTTGGGGATTTTCTTGTTGTTTTTGAGGGAAGGAGGAATCCTTAGGGTTTGACATGGTGTGTACGGGAGAAGGGGAAGCAAACAAGAAGGGTAAAAATGAAAATGATTATTATAATATTATATTTATAATAAATATAATATATAAAAATCAGATAAAGAGAAAGAATAAAATTATTTGACTGTATGTAGAGGCTGGTGTTTGAAGAGGGAGCCCCGCCATGCTTGTTATACAGTGGTGACAAAGTTGTTTGAATGCGACGATTATTTTCAGTTAAGAACGTTTTCTCTCCAAAGTATTGGTTCGGTGAAGTTTTGTGACCGTTTGTATATGAAAGGGTGTGACGCTTCATCGTTTGCCATACACGTGGACGGTGATGGAGCATGGGGCTTCTTTGTGATGTGGCGGCGTGACTCTTCATGTTGGGCACTGTACAGTAAACGTACGTCGAAAGAATTAGGTAGAGAAACGTACGGACAGATCAAGCATGGTGGTGATAAGAAGTATAACAGAAATAAAGTAATAAACACAAGAGAATAAGAAAGCACAAGAAAGTAGTCTTATACAATAGAAATAAAGTAGCATACACAAGAGAAGGAGAGAGAGTAGCCAGTAAGTAGTTTTTATTTTCCCTTGCAAATTCAGTATTTGGACCCCAATGGAATTAAAAATGCCAATCATAAATTATCAAATTCTGGATTTGGCCCAGTGGAATTCAAAATGTCAAAATAACCAAAATCTCTTATCAATTCTGGAAATATCTAAAAGTATGACGCCAATTTAAAGAATAAATGTATCTTTGGAATCTTCCAAATCAATAATATACTTCAAAGAACAAATTAACCTTTGCTTAAAATTTTAATTTTTTCCCATTAAACCCAAGGGTTCCTCCACAAGGTCCATCCACGTAAAAAAAAATTGAATTAATCCTATAAAAAGCGCATTTTGCCAGTTAGAAAGTTAAAATTCTAATTTTTTTTCCATTAGTTATATTGTATATTCTATCTTTATCCAAGTATAAGAACAATATACTTATTTGAATCACTTTTTTTTTTTTATAATAAAAATACTACTTCATAGAATCGATCTTTATCATAAACTACAAACCCAAAATTGATTTCTTTTATTTTTAAAATTAAATAATTTGTATACTATATCTGGTCAATTAGTTATCCGTTGGTTCAGTTTAGAGATCCAATTTGAATCATTATTTCACTTTATTTAGATTTCAACAAAGAAAGTAAAAATAATACTCATTTTCAATCAAAAGTTGCATTCTCTCCATGATAATCTTCCATGCAATTCTTAACCAACCGGTACAACAAAGTTTAACAATTTAGCAAAAATATAAACTAAACAATTTTTCAACCAAGTGATTAAGAGGTGAGGTTTAGAGAGAATGAAGTTCGGGAAGGACTCCCCCAAGTTCTGTAACAATTTTTTATCTTCGATACAAGGAGCACTGTTAAGCAGCTTTGTGAAAAGATTCTTTCATAGATCAATATTCCAGTACCTGAAGACTATCAACAATAAATCAAAAAAAGAGAGTGAAACTACCAATTAGAGATACAAACAAGAGAAGAAAATTGGTCCTTCAAAAGACAAGAAATTCAGAATCACCGCAAAAGAATTGAAGGAAAACACTAGGGTTTTCAATTACTAGTACAGATCTCTCCATTTATTCAACTCCAAATCACCGCATAAAGATCATAGTCAAATGCAGCCAATGGCACCACTTCCCACATCAGGTAGTTAGGATTTTTTCAGTCTATATGATTTGGAGGAGGAGAAAAGAGGAGATGAGGAAGATCTAGTGAAATGAATTAGAAAAAAGCAATGAAAGGTTTGAGTCAACTCATTTAGATTGGTGCTCTGGCTGAGGTCTAGTGGAGGATCAAAATCGACTGCCAAATAACTAGTGGAGTGTGTCTCTAAGGGAGAGAGACGGTTAACCGTTAGGAGTGAAGGAAAATGGTTGAGGTCTGAAGGAGTGAATGAGAGATTTACATATTGTGAATTTAGGGTTAGGTTTTACTTAGTTTAGTATTAGTTTTATATATATATATATATATATATATATATATATATATATATATATATATATAGGATATTGTTTTGTGGTTTAGTTATTTGGGCTGAAAGATATATATATATATACCGAGCTTAGTGAAACAGGCTTAAACTATCAGCCCTTAATAAAACCTATCTGATCGGTTTGGATACCCACTGCATTAAAAACCTATGATCCGATCCGAACTGATATCCGAATTTTAAAATAAATAATATCTGATCCGATCCAAATTTTTTTGGATATCCTAATTTTCGGTTTGAATGCCCGATTCAAATCGAATATCGATTTTTGTTTGCACAATCCTAGTGCTGAACCAATAAGAGGTAATGTCTGAATACCGAATGGTTAAATGTTTAGACGGTTTGATAATTAAAACAATTGAAACATTTGAATATGTGCATTTTTCCTTTTAAACCCTCTTAGCGGTGAAAACCATGATTGTTTGTTGCAAATAAAAATCAGCTGTTGATATGAACAAAGTTTGTATCTTTCATAAAAAAATTCTCAATTGCTTTTTTTTTAATGGATTAAGCCATAATCATCAATTTCTTTGAATAACCAATTTAAATATAAAAATAGATTAGGTAAACAATTAATACATATTATTAATTTAATTATTAAATAATCAATAAAATAAATAAAAAATTACCACGCCCACACCCAAGCCCCCAAACTCACTATTCCAATTGTTACAATCAACACATTTTTAACTTGACATGCGAAATATTGAAAAATAAACATTTGGAAATTAAAAATTGTACTAACAACATCACGGTAACTTTGAGATCGAGAGAGAAACCACACACAGAGAGAAAGAGAGATGTCGTGCTTGGCATCTTGCTGTGCGGCTTCTACGTGCGGCCTGTGCACATTGGTGGCCTCAGGTAGTCTTACAATAGAAATGAAGTAATATACACAAGAAATTAAGATTATCAAATTCAATATTTGAAGCCCAATGGAACTCAAAATGCCAATAGCCAATTATCAAATTCTGGATTTGGCCCAGTGGAATTGTGGAAATATCTAAAAGTATGTGACCAATTTAAAGAATAAATGTATCTTTGGAATCTTCCAAATCAATAATATTTCAAAGAACAAATTAACCTTTGCTTAAAAATGGAGATATGAAACAAATCAAATTAAAGATTTATTTTTTCCATTAAAATTATGTATAAATAATTGAATTAATCCTATAAAAAGCACATTTTTTCGGCTAGAAAGTTAAAATTTTAATTTTTTTCCACTAATTATGTATGAAAAAAATTGATTCCTATATAAAAAAAAATACACAATTCAGCCCCCAAGTCAAAACCGCCTATTAAAACTTAAAATTAAAGCATGGCAATTAGCAAACGGAGATCAATATTCACTATATAGATTTTTTTATTGAAAAAACACTATAACATAAACAAATTAAACCGCAGAAAATCTAAAGAAACCGATCAATCTATTATAATAAAATATACCCAAAAACTAAAATAAAACCATCAAGCACCCTATTCATTAAGCATTTATTAGATAAATAGATTATATAATACCAATTTTTTTTTTAAAAAAAAAATCAAATAACAAGAAACCTTAAAAAAGAAGAAGAAGAATGAAGAAATTCAACATTAATTATTTCATAATTTATTTCAAAATCAATATCCCAGAGTCTCAACATACATCATATTGAGTTTTACATAGTCGATCATAGGTCCATGCATGCATGCATGCATAAAGGAGATCGAGTACTACTCAATAATTATTACAAATAAAAATGAAATAAAAAAAAACACATATGAAGAGAGAAACATCTCCCTTCTTTATTTAATTCTCTTTCTCTCACCACGACCAATCTTGTAAAACAGGTGCCAAAATTAGTAATTAGTGGGTTATGCTACAGCATAATCCTCACCAGATGGGGGAGGATCATTTAGATCCAAACTTGAAAAATCAGCAGCGTTTTCTTCAGGTGGATCATTTAAGTCCATATCCAGTCCCCTTCTAGAACTGGACTCGACCGCGACCGGTGTGTCCTCATTTTTTTTCTCTTCACTTTCACTCTCTTCTCTCGCAGGGGTTTCACGCGTCAAGGTCAAAAGAGTTAGAACGAGTTTTTCTTCAACAAGTTTCTTACGTTCTTGTTGTTGATCTTCATCGGGTGTAAAAACCGGTGGAGGATGTAGTCCAGTCCACGGCTTTTGATCACCGCGGTGAGTCCTTAGGTGGCCAAAGACGCCCTTCCAGGACGCAAATTTCTTTGCATATATAGAACACGTAGGCTCCCCGCTCGGAGCATCTAAGGCTCCTAACTTCCTTTTCTTTGGCTGCTCGCCACTGCTGCTAGGTCCTGCCGAAGAAGCTGAAGCCGATGCCTTCGCCAAATCCGTATTTTCTTTTAGTTGTCTTTCTTTGTTGTTCTTGTCTGTGTTGAATTTAAGAGAGGAAGTGAGGCAATACAAATAGAAGAATTGTATTGAATGGTGTGATTTACTTACAAGAGAGTTATCCTATTAATACAAGCTAATAGGAGAGGCAAAGCTATACACAACCAATGTGGGACTAAGCCCATATAACACGCCCATATAATACATTAACATCCCTCCTCAAACTCAAGGCGGTAAGTGGAAGGTGAACTTGAGTTTGGAAACCAAAGAGTGAAAGCATCCGGGTGGATTAGACTTAGTGAAAATGTCAGCTGTCTGATTGGCTGAACTGACAAATTATAAACGAATTGTATTCTGGAGAATATGATCACAGATGAAGTGGCAATCATTCTCGATGTGTTTTGTACGCTCGTGGAAGACATTATTGTGAGCGATCTAAATAGCACTCCTGTTGTCACAGTGTAGGATAATGGCAGTAGGAGAAGAGATACCCATGTCAGCGAGTAGCCATCGAAGCCAGAGAAGTTCTTGAGTTGCATCAGCCATGGCATGATATTCAGCTTTAGTACTAGAGCGAGCAACCACAGTTTGTTTCTTACAACGCTAGGAAATGAGAGAATTGTCCAAAAAGAAACTGTAACCAGTGGTTGAACGTTGGTCGGTGGGGTCTCCGGCCCAATCGGCATCAGAATAGGCTTGTAAGACGGGGGCAGACTGTGCTGAGAAATGAAGCCTATGAAATAAAGTACCCTTGACATACCGAAGAATGCAAAGAACAGTCGAGTAATAGGTAGTTTGAGGAGCGAATAAGAACCGGCTGACCTGATGAACGATATAGGCAATGTCAGGGCGAGTGATAGTAAGATATACAAGACTTCCAATCAGTTGGCGATATAGAATGGCATCCTGAAGAGGTGAACCATCGAGTGGGATAAGTCTGACGTTCGACTTGAGAGGAGTAGTGGCAGTGGTTAAGTCAGTGATCCCAACCTTAGAAAGGAGATCCGGGGCATATTTGGCCTGAGAGAGAATATCCATCAGAATTAGATGAGACTTCGAGGCCAAGAAATAAGTGAGCATGCCAAGATCTTTCATCTCAAATTGGCCTTTGAGAAACTTTTTGAGTTCAGAAATACCATGTAGATCATCTCTAGTAATAACCATATCATCCACGTATAGTAAAAGAAGAATAATACCGTTGGCAATATGGCGGATAAACAGAACTGAATCATGAGCACTTGGTGTGAACCCAAACTGATGAATAATAGTGCTGAATTTGGCAAACCAGGCACGTGGAGCTTGTTTCAAACCATATAGGGCACGGCGAAAATGACAAACTTTGTTTCGAGGGGCATCCAAACCGGGAGGTGTATGCATATAGACTTCCTCAAGAAAATCCCCATTGAGAAATGCATCTTTGACATCCATTTGAAACAGAGTCCATCTTCGAATGACGGCGATAACAAGGAGTGTACAGACAGATGTGAGCCTCGCCACTGGAGCAAATATCTTTTCATAGTCAATGCCATATTCCTAAGCAAATCCCTTGGCAACAAGTTGGGCTTTATATCATTCAATAGAGCCATCAGAAAGTATCTTGATCTTAAACACCCATTTGTACCCAATAGGAGTTTTTTTAGGGGGCAGATCAATAATATCCCAAGTATGAGTTTTAATTAGGGCCTGAAGTTCTTCATCCATTGCTTTCTGCCAAAGAGGATGAGTACTAGCCTCCTTATAGGATTGAGGCTCATGCAGATGAAGTATAGTGGAAAAACAATGATAATCACAATGGTAATCAGCAAGATAAGAAGGGGGATGAGTTACCCTGGTAGATCTGCGGGGGTGATCTGGAGGATGGCTCTCAGAGGGAGTCGGTACAGACTCATCAGACATAGAAATATCCTTGGGCACAACCAATTGAGTCGGAGAGGTAAGGTCAGCTGATGGTTCTGGAGCTAGAGCTGGGTCTGGAGAGGTAGGATTAGCTGGTGGTTCCGGAACGGAAGAAGTGATATCAGTTGGTGATTCGGAGGTGGACTCAACAGTACCTGAAACTGGATTCTTAGGGAATAACTCAATAGATGGATCAGTAAAAAATCTGGAGTTAGTGATTGTTGATATGTCAAATGACCGTAAGGAAGAAAACATTTGATGTTCCCAAAAAATGACATGACGAGAGATACGAAGAGTTTTAAAAATAGGATCCCAGCATCGATACCCCTTATGTTCAATACCATATCCAATGAAACAACACAGATGAGCCCTTGGTTGTAATTTGTTGTGTTCATGTGGTTCGAAAAGAAAAAAACAAGCGCAACCAAAAACTCTGAGGTTAGAGTAATCAGGAGGTTTACCAAAAAGACGCTCGAATGGAGACTGATTTTGGATTGTAGTGGAAGGGACACGATTGATTGTGTACACTGTGGTTAAGGCAGCATCACCTTAGAAACGTTCAGGACCTGATGCCAAAATGAGTAGAGCACGAACGGTATCAAGAATATGTTGATGTTTGCATTCGGCTCGTCCATTTTATTGGGAGGTTCCAGGGCACGAGCGATGGGGGAACATGCCATTTTTGTGAAGTAGGTTTAGAAAAGTACGGTCTTTATATTCCATTGCATTATCTGAACAAAAAATTTTGATATTCTGAGAGAATTGAGTTTGAACCATAAAAGAAAAATCAAAATATATTTGAAAGAGTTCACATATGCTTTTCATAAGAAATAACCAAGTATAACGAGAATAGTTATCCACAAATATAACAAAATAACGAGCACCACCCATTGATGCATGAGGAGAAGGCCCCCAAACGTCAGAATGTACTAAATCAAAAGGTGCAAGAGAAACAGACTGACTCTCATTAAAAGGTAAAACTGATTGTTTTACAAGTTGATAATGAATACAATGAAAAGACTCATGCTGAAATGAACCTAACTGACCTCTAGAAATAAAAGAACGTAGAGGGCTAGATGAAGTGTGACCTAACCGAGAGTGCCACAATTCCACTGGTGAGAGTGCTGGGATTAATGAGGCTTATTGGTCTGGTGATGGTGAGGATGAGACTTGGAGGTGAGTGAGCTCAAAGAGGTGTCCAACTTTACGACCGGTTCCAAGGAGTTTTTCAGTCTGAGGGTCATGCACACGACAACCAGTAGAAGAAAAATGCAAATCAAGTCCAATATCATATAGTTGTCCAACATATATAAGGTTAAGCATAAGATTAGAACCAAATATGTGTTAGGGAGAGACAAATGAGAACTATCAACATGTCCAGTATGGCTGACCAATATATTTGATCCATTGGCAGTGTAAATAGTAGGTGCATGCTCATCACGGGTTTTAGAAAAAAATATAGAGGCATCAGAAGTCATATGATTGCAACAGGCAGAATCAAAATACCATCGAGATGTACCTAGTGTAGCTGACATGGCTATATTGTTACCAATTTTATTTAGAACCTCGGTAAAAAAGGTGCAAAAACCACTCCAATCAGGTGAAGAACTGGATAAAGTTGGTTTAACATCATAGCTTCAACAACAGTATTCTTTGGCTTAGAATAGAACTGATTATATGAGCCTCGAGAGTGATATTGGTTCCCATTTGACTGATTTTCAGTTGGAATTTTAGGGTAGTCTGCAAGATAATGACCTAGTTCTCTGCAGACTTTACACATGTGAGAAGGACATTTGAGCAATTCATGCCCTTGTGAATGACAATACTTGTAATATAAGGGCTTCTGGTGTGGGTTTGCCTTAGCAGCTGGTATGGCAAGAGCAACGGGTGCTGCAAGGGCAACATCTGTATGAGATTCTTGTAATGTGGCAAGACGTGTTTCCTCACTGAGTAGATCATAAAGGACGTCGTTTAGGGGAGATATCGCACCCTAGTGTAGGATTGAAGCTCGTACAGGTTCAAGTTCCTCTCTCAAGCCCATCAGGAATTGCATAAGGCGTGTCTCAGTTCGGTACTTTCTATGAACATCAACATCTTTTGTGCATTCCCAAGTTGGCTCAGTGAGAGCTAACTGGTTCCACACGGCAGTCATCTAAGATAGAAAACTGTTGATAGTTTGTCTAGGTTCTTGGCGTATACTGTGAATGGTGGAAAGAAGACGATATCGATTTCAGATGTCTGCCCTAGTGTGGCGGTGTTGGAGAAGATCCCAAGATTCCTTAGTTGTATAGAATATACCAAATTGAAGTTTGATTTCTAGGATAATAGTGGCAAGAAACCATGTGAGAATCTGGTGATTTTTACTATCCCAGTCCACTAGACAGTCAACATATTTGTCAGCATCTTTGTCGTCCTTCTTCTTGGGTTCAGTGATATCTCCAGTCACGTAACGCCCCAATTTTCGTCCACGGAGGAAACTAGACATTTCTTGACCCCATACAACATAATTAGATTCATTCAGAATAGTAGTAACAACCCGAGGTAAGTGTAATTCAGCCATAGGAGCAAAGAAAAAGGTGAACCTCCAAGAAATCGGTGACGTGGTGGTCAATTGATGATGTGACGGTCAACGGGTGACGTGGTGCTGATGTGTTGTTGATGTGGCACTTACGTGGCAGCAACGTGTCTGAAACAGAAGTGGCGGCGGAGATGACGTCGATGAAGAATGAGACTCCAACTATTGTGATGACTCGATAGGTACGAAAATGATATACTAGAAGTTTTTCTGATGTGAAGGATCCACTAATAGTGGCAATTACAGAGCATATTCAACTCTTAATATATCGAGAACCATTAAGGCTCTGATACCATGTTGAATTTAAGAGAGGAAGTGAGACAATACAAAGAGAAGAATTGTATTGAATGGTGTGATTTACTTACAAAGGAGCTATCCTATTTATACAAGCCAATAGGAGAGGCAAAGCTATACACAACCAATGTGGGACTAAGCCCATATAATACATTAACAGTCTGATTCTACAGTTTTGCTTTTGTCACCGTTTTCTTGTCCTTCTCCTCTTATTGTTATTGCTCTAACGCCAGTGTCAACAACCTCTTCAGTCAGTGTGGCTGTTGGAGCCTCATTTGCTTCACCAGCGTGTTATTCTTCCTGAGCTGGTCGTTCTTCTGGCTTATCGTGATGGAAGGAGGAAGAAAAATCGTTATGATTGGCCATTGGTGAGATCAAGGGAATAATAATAAATATATTTTATAATTAGAGAAAGCAAAAAAAAAGGACTGTGTAATAGGTTTGAAGAGGTAGAGATCCCTCCATGCATTTATATAGTGGTGGGAATTCGATAGTTAAGTAACGTTTGCACCTCTTTCTGTATATATCAAAGGCTATGACGCTTTATCATGATGATTTGCCATACACGTGTACGGTGATGGAGGATTGGAGCTTGTTTGTGTTGTGGGCTGTATTCTCTACATGTGCATGGATCGCTATTAGATAGGAAAACTTACGGACAAGATGATTTGATTTTTCATCCTGGATCATGCGTGGTGTTGATGAGAAGTACATTAGGATGGCAGTTGTATGTCGTACCATTTCGAATAGCGCGGAAAACTACTAATTAAGCGTTAAAACATCGCATCTGTTTGGATTCCTAATCACGTTGGATTGTAGAGTATATTATGACTGATAATAGCACTGCTTGGGACACTCAGGTAGCTTTGGTAGTAATCATTAAGAAGCTCCGCTTGTAATTTATATAATTTACTACTTTTTTATTAATGAAATCATTGTAACGAATGAGTCACAAGTATCTCTGTTAATAAATCATCAGGAGGTTTTATTGATAATTCTGTATGTCTGTTTTAAGTGTTCGCATCCGATGTTGGAATAGGATTACTCGACTGTGCACTCACATTTTTGGACATGTTGACGAGTATTGTTATGAAAACAGTCAACACTCTCATGCTAACACGTGCAGATTATTTTTATGAAAACAATATTGTTTCCTCGGCATATATAATCACGTTATTTAATTTTTATTTATTTATAAAAATGTAAAGGTTCTACTTTGTTATTTTAACCCTAATTCATGAAAATATTATGAAAAATATATACTAAAATAAAATTCAAGTAAATTAACATATATTGAAAAAATTGATGAAATATTTTTTTTAAATGTTTAAAAAATCACTTAGATGTTTTTTTTTCCATAACAATATATATTACGTATCTTCTCTTGATCACTAATCAATCTATATACTTTTTCTATGTATGGGTCGGACCTTAGTAGTGACAGAGCCAAAATATTTAATCAATAGAAACAATAAAGTTAATAATAAAATTTAATAACAAATATAATCATATTATCTTTTTTAATTATAAACACATACATAAAATTATATGAGAGTAATATCAAAAATAAAGCACTTATGTAAATTTTAGAAGAAGTTAATTAATTCTTATTTAAGTGATTAATTTCATAAATGTAATATTGTTTCTAATTCATAAAATAGATAAGAAATTTTCATTAACCTGGGTCCCTTTCTTTTAAATTCTGAATAAGTGTAAGTGGCTGATTTATTTATTTGACAATTAGAAAGCCTACTTGGCTGAAGCCCAACTTTAAGAGTTGTCTTGAATAAGAAGTTAAAAGGCTAGTTTCTTCATTTAGAGCTAGAGTGCGCGCTGCTGAGGGATACTTGTGGTGCCATTCCCTTCAATCACAATAAGTCTGAGTTAATATCTCATTTGCTACAGTGTTGCAAAATAAAAGTATGAAATGTTGCTTTACATTCTAAAGATTAGGTTTTTGATGCATTCAAAGAATTTAGTGTGAAAATTGAGAGAGAGATTGGTCAGAAGCTTAGTGTTAGAACAAATAATGATAGTGAATACATGGGTCATTTTTAAAAGTATTACAGAGATTTCGGTATCAGGCTTGAGAAAACCGTTCCTAAAACACCATAGAAGAATGGTATAGCAGAGAGAATGAACAAAACTATAGAATAAAGAATTTGGTGCATGCTCTCTGATGTAAAGTTACCTAAAACCTTTTGGGATGAGGCAATGAGGAATGCAATTAACTTGATTAACCTTTCTCCTTCAGCTATTTTGAATGGTTATGTACCAGAGAAAGTTTGGATTGAGAAAAATGTATTCTACAAACATTTGAGGGTGTTTGGGTGCAGAGGTTTTGTTCTTATAAAGTTGAGAGATCCAAGCTTGATAATAAGACTAAAGAGTGTATCTTCATGGGTTATGTACATAAAGAGTTTGGCTACAGATTATGGGATCTGAAAGGGAAGAAAACTATAAGAAGTATAGATATTATGTTCCTTGAAGACCAAACCATTAAAGACTTACAAAATATTGTGAAACCTAAGTTCTTCAGTGAAGAATCTGTTAACTTGGATCCAATTTCTTCTCTAGATGCAGCTCATGATGATTACGAGGGAAAAATTCAAGGAGAAAATGAAGTTGCAAATGATAATGATAATCATATTCCTCCACTTATTGATGATCCTATAGTTACTGATTTACCTCATGGTGATCATACATAACAAGAAGTTCAGCAGGTCTTTAAAGAACCTCAATCGATAAGATTAACCATGGAGCGTCAGCCTACTAGATGGTATTCTCTTTATGAGTATGTGATATTTACAATCTATGACAGATGATCATAAAGAAAAGTGGTTGAAAGCAATATAAGATGAAATAAAATCCTTGCAAGAAAATACCAAGTATAAATTAGTGAAACTTCCTAAGGGTAAAACACCATTAAAAACCGAATGGGTTTACAGGTTGAAGACTAAAGATAAAAGCTCACAACCTAGGTACAAGGCAATACTAGTTGTGAAAAGGTTTAGTCAGAATAAATGAATTGATTTTGAAGAAATTTTCTCACATGTAGTAAAGATGTCTTCTATCCGAGTTGTTCTTGGCTTGGCTGGTCGTATGAACTTAGAGATAGAACAACACGATGTGAAAACTACCTTCCTCCATGGTGACCTAGAGGAAGATATTTATATGGAGTAGCATTAGGGATTCAAAGTCAAAGGTAAAGAACAGCTGGTGTGCAGGTTGTGAAAGAGTTTGTATGTTCTCAAGCAAGCACCTAGACAGTGGTATAAGAAATTTGATTCTTTCATGTAAAATCATGATTTCAGCCAGACTACCTCAGATCTTTGTATGTTTCTTAACAAGTTTTCTGATGGTAACTTTATTTTTCTCTTACTTTATGTGGATGACATATAGATTGTTGGTTATGATATTAGCAAGATCGATGAATTGAAGAAGAACCTCAATAAATCCTTTGCAATGAAGGATTTGAGACCGATGAAATGGATACTTGGTATGAAGATCTCCCGTGATAGAAAACATGGGAAACTGTGGTTGCCTAAACAAATTTTATATTGAGAAGATTCTTGAGGGATTTCATATGAGCAGTGTGAAACCTGTTATTACTCCACTTACAGGTCACTTCAAGCGTAGTTCAAAGTAGTGTCCTACTAGTGAGAAAGAGAAAGATGAAATGAAGAAAGCTCTTTATGCTTGTAGTTGGCAATTTGATGTATGTCATGGTTTGCACAAGGTCAGATATCGCTCATGCAGTTGGTGTTGCCAGTCAGTTTCTCTCTAATCCAAGGAAAGAGCATTGGTTAATGGATTCTTAGATACCTCATTGGTACTTCTAAGACTTGTTTGTGTTTTAGTGATGGTAAACCTATGCTAAATGGTTCTACAAATGCTGACATGACTGGTAATATTGACTCTCGAAAGTCTATTTTAGGGTACTTGATGACTTTTGCAGGGGGAGCTGTGTCTTGGCAGTCTAAATTTCAAAAATGTGTTGCTTTGTCTTCTATAGAGGCTAAATATATTTCCTTGACTGAAGTTTGTAAGGAATTACTATGGTTGAAAAAGTTCTTACAAGAATTGGGTATGAAGCAAGAAAAGTATGTGTTGTACTCTGATAGTCAAAGTGCTATCCATCTCAGTAAAAATCCGACATTTCATTATCAATCTAAGCATATTGATGTGTGTTACCATTGGATTCGTGATTGTCTAAAGATGAAGTTGTTGTAACTTGAGAAAATCCATACCGATGATAATGACTCGGATATGATGACTAAAGTTTTACATTCACAGAAGATTGAATTATGCAAAAATATTACAAGTATGGTTGTGTCCTCCACATGAGTCGAAAAAAGGAGATTGTTAAGGCAATTTTTCCATATGTAAGGGCAACCCTCAATAAACAAATAATGCTTACGTGCCCTTAAGACCATTAGTATGTATAAAGATATAGAATTCTCTTCTTGGCATTCGACGAGTATTCTTTCTTTTTCTTTGCAGTCGCAAAAACAATTCTTTAGAGGAAATATTTGCTTGGTTTTTTTTTTATTTTTTATTATTATTGTTTTGATCCGATTTGAAGATCGATTTCATCGCAGTTTGAGCTCAGATTTTGGGTATTAATTCTGCGTGGTGAAACTTCAAGTTGATGAATTCAGTTTATTCGCTTGTTTCTGTTACAGTTTGTTTCGGTGTGTTAAGTTTGATCTTTGGTGGTAGATTATTGTTGAAATCCATCTTTTGGGTGACGATAAATTATCTATTGATTCTCTAATTTATCTAGCGAAGATATTTTGTATTTTCATTATTTTATAGTGAATATTTTTGCCTTGACTAAGTCATGTGGTTTTTCCCTTTCACATTGAAGGGGTTTTCCACGTAAAAATTTTGTATCTTCATTTTGGTGGTTTGATTATTATTTTTTTCTATGGTTATTTGGTACTATTATTTTGCCTTTTTTTTTTCATACAAATAGGGAAAATGGTTTTTTATTTCCCAACAAAGACAAACAAGATTTTTAACGATCAAATTGAATTTTTGAGACTATATTTAAAAATATATATATATAAAGGGAAGAATATGAGTTTCCATCATTTTTTTTTAATTTCTGTAATAGATTAAATTTGAACACCACAATATTTAAGCATACAGTTAAACAAACAATCACAAATAAGTTTTAAATAGTTTCGACACGAGGGATATACAAGAAACACCTGCTCTAGATCTCCAAGTCTCCATGGTCGTTCTTTTTAACATCTCTTTCTATTCTTCTAATGTAATGCTCCTCTATATGCATGCACCTCGTACTACCCTCCATTGCGCATCCTGTGTAACATCAAGGAAAGGGAAGGCTCATACTACCGCGGCGGGAGGTAAGTTTTAAATAATTTTAATTTCTTTTCCATTAGTTATGCATAAAAAAATTTGATTCCTATATATATATATAATTCAGTCCCCAAGTCAATTTAAAGAATTGTGGAAATATCTAAAAGTATGAGACCAATTTAAAGAATAAATGTATCTTTGGAATCTTCCAAATCAATAGTATTTCAAAGAACAAATTAATCTTTGCTTAAGAACGGGGATAGGAAACAAATCAAATTAAAATTTTATTTTTTTTCCATTAAAATTATGTATAAAAAATTGAATTAATCCTATAAAAAGCACATTTTTTCAGCTAGAAAGTAATTTTTTTTTTCCATTAGATATGTATGAAAAAAATTGATTCCTACAAAAAAAAAAATTACACAATTCAGCCCCCAAGTCAAAAGACTCTGCCTATTAAAACTTAAAATTAAAGCATGCCAATTTGCAAACGGAGAAAGATTGGTGTCATGTTTGCCACCGTGAGATCAATATTCACTATATAGATTTTTTTTTATTTAAAAAACATTATAACATAAACAAATTAAACCGCAAAAAATCCAAAGAAATCGATCAATCTGATATAAAAAAATATACCCAGAAACTAAAATAAAACCATCAAGCACCCTATTCATTAAGCATTTACTACATATATAGATTATATAATACCAATTTTTTTTTTTAAAAAAATAATCAAATAACAAGAAACCTTGACAAAAATAAGAAAAATAAAGAAATTCAACATTAATTATTTCATAATTTATTTCAAAACCAATATCCCGCAGTCTCAACACACAGCATATTGAGTTTTACGTAGTCGATCATAGGTCCATGCATGCATAAAGGAGATCGAGTACTACTCAATAATTATTACAAATAAAAATGAAATAAAAAAACACATATGAAGAGAGAAGCATCTCCCTCCTTTATTTAATTCTCTTTCTCTCACCACGACCAATCTTGTAAAAACAGGTGCCAAAATTAGTCGGTTAGGCTACAGCATCATCCTCATCAGATGGGGGAGGATCATTTAGATCCAAACTTGAAAAATCAGCAGCGTTTTCTTCAGGTGGATCATTTAAGTCCATATCCAGTCCCCTTCCAGAACTGGGCTCGACCGCGACCGGCGTGTCCTCATTTTTTTTCTCTTCACTTTCACCCTCTTCTCTCGCAAGGGTTTCACGCGCCAGGGTCAAAAGAGTTGGAACGAGTTTTTCTTCAACAAGTTTCTTACGTTCTCGTTGTTGATCTTCATCGGGTGTAAAAACCGGTGGAGGATGCAGTCCAGTCCACGGCTTTTGATCACCGCGGTGAGTCCTTAGGTGGCCAAAGACGCCCTTCCAGGACGCAAATTTCTTTGCACATATAGAACAAGTAGGCTCCCCGCTCGGAGCATCTAAGGCTCCTACCTTCCTTTTCTTTGGCTGCTCGCCACTGCTGCTAGGTCCCGCCGCCGAAGCCGAAGCAGATGCCGCCGCCAAATCCGGTTTGTCTTTTAGTGGTCTTTCTTTGTTGGTCTTGTCTGATTCTACAGTTTTGCTTTTGTCACCGTTTTCTTGTCCTTCTCCTCTTGTTGTTGTTGCTCTAACGCCAGTGTCAACAACCTCTTCAGTCAGTGTGTCTGTTGGGGCCTCATTTGCTTCACCAGGGTGTTGTTCTTCCTGAGCTGGTTGCTCTTCTGGCTTGTCGTGATGGGAGGAGGAAGAAGAATCGTCATGATTGGCCATTGGCGAGATCAAGGGAATAATAATAAATATATTAGAGAAAGCAAAACAAAGGGACTGTGTAATAGGTTTGAAGAGGTAGGGATCCCGCCATGCTGTTATATAGTGGTGACAAAATTGTTTGAATGCGACGGTTATTTTCAGTTAAGACCGTTTTCTCTCCAAAGTACTGGTTCGATGAAGTTTTGTACCCGCTTGTATATGAAAGGGTGTGATGGTTCATCGTTTGCCATACACGTGGACGGTGTGGAGCATGGGGTTTCTTTGTGATGTGGCGGCGTGACTCTTCATGTTGGGCTATGTACTGTACACGTACGTGGAAAGATTAGGCAGAGAAACGTACGGACAGATGATTTGACTATTAGAACGCTGCAAGAATCATTTCTCATACAGTACCATCTAATTAACGTACGTCTATGAAAACTCACCGTTTTCTGGAGACACTATCCCCATTTTGACTGTATGCGTCTCACAGTCGCTTATGTCTCAAATAAAATGTAAATTAATTTTTTAAAAACTATATTTTGATTTTTGAAAAACGAAAATTATTTCAAAATAATTTTTTATTTTATCACAAAGCACTAGAGGGTAGGCATTACAACAGAAATAAAGTAATAAACACAAGAGAATAAGAAAGCACAAGAAAGTAGTCTTATAAAATAGAAATAAAGTAGTTTTAATTTTCCCTTGCAAATTCAGTATTTGGACCCCAATCGAATTAAAAATGCCAATCACAAATTATCAAATTCTGGATTTGGCCCAGTGGAATTCAAAATGTCAAAATAACCAAAATCTCTTATCAATTCTGGAAATATCTAAAAGTATGACACCAATTTAAAGAATAAATGTATCTTTGGAATCTTCCAAATCAATAAAATACTTCAAAGAACAAATTAACCTTTGCTTAAAATTTTAATTTTTTTCCCATTAAACCCAAGAATTCCTCCACAAGGTTCATCCACATAAAAAATTGAATTAATCCTATAGAAAGTACATTTTTTCAGTTAGAAAGTTAAAATTTTAATTTTTTTTCCATTAGTTATATTGTATATTCTATCTTTATCCAAGTATAAGAACAATATACTTATTTGAATCACTTTTTTTTTTTTTTTATAATAAGAATACTACTTCATAGAATCAATCTTTATCATAAACTACAAACCCAAAATTGATTTCTTTTATTTTTAAAATTAAATAATTTGTATACTATATCTGGTCAATTAGTTATCCGTTGGTTCAGTTTAGAGATCCAATTTGAATCGTTATTTCACTTTATTTAGATTTCAACAAAGACAATAAAAATAAAACTCAATTCAATCAAAAGTTGCATTCTCTCTATGATAATCTTCCATGCAATTCTTAACCAACCGATACAACAAAGTTCTACAATTTAGCAAAAATACAAACTAAACAATTTTTCAACCAAGTGATTAAGAGCTGAGGTTTAGAGAGAATGAAGTTCGGGAAGGACTCCCCCAAGTTCTGTAACAATTTTTTATCTTCGTTACAAGGAGCACTGTTAAGCAGCTTTGTGAAAAGATTCTTTCATATATCAATATTCCAGTACCTGAAGACTATCAACAATAAAGCAAAAAAAAGAGAGTGAAACTACTGATTAAAGATACAAACAAGAGAAGAAAAATGGTCCTTCAAAAGACAAGAAATTCAGAATCACCGCACCAGAATTGAAGGAAAACATTAGGGTTTTCAATTACTTGCACAGATCTCTCCATTGATTCAACTCCAAATCACCACATAAAGATCATGAGACAGTCAAACGCAGCCAATGGCACCGTTTCCCACATCAGGTTGTTAGGGGTTTTTCAGTCTATATGATTTGGAGGAGGAGAAAAGAGAAAATGAGGAAGATCTAGTGAAATGAATTAGAAAAAAATCAACGAAAGGTTTGAGTCAATTCATTTAGATTGGTGCTCTGGTTGAGGTCTAGTGGAGGATCAGAATCGATTGCCAAATAACTAGTGGAGGGCGGCGAGACATTAAGGGAGAGAGACGGTTAACCGTTAGGAGTGAAGGAAAATGGTTGATGTCTGAAGGAGTGAATGAGAGATTTACAGATTGTGAATTTAGGGTTAGGTTTTACTTAGTTTAGTATTATATATATATTGTATTTAATTTTTTATATAGATTATTACAGGTTAGATGATGGGTTGGGATATGGTTTTGTGGTTTAGTTATTTGGGCTGAAAGATGTATAAATATGCTGAGCTTCGTGAAACAGGCGTTAACTATCAGCCCTTAATGAAACCTATCTGATCGGTTCAGATACCCACTGGATTAAAAATCTATGATTCGATCCGAATTGATATCTGAATTTTAAAACTGATAATATCTAATTCGATCTGAAATTTTTTGGATATCCTAATTTTCGGTCCGAATGCTCGATTCGAATAAAATATCGATTTTTGTTTGCACAATCAAGTGCTGAACCAATAAGAGATAATGTCTGAATACAGAATGGTTAAATGTTTAGACGGTTTGATAATAAAAACAATTGAAACATCTGAATATGTGCATTTTTCCTTTTAAACCCTTTTAGTGGTTAAAACCATAATTGTTTGTTGCAAATAAAAATCAGCTGCTGATATGAACAAAGTTTGCATGTTTCATAAAAAAAAAAATTTTCAATTGCTTTTTTTTAATGGATTAAGCCATAATCTTCAATTTCTTTGAATAACCAATTTAAATATAAAAATAGATTGGGTAAACAATTAATACATATTACTAATTTAATTAATAAATAAAAATTACCACGCCCACACCCAAACCCCCAAACTCACTATTCCAATCGTTACAATCAACACATTTTTAACTTGACAAGCGAAATATTGAAAAATAAACATTTGGCAATTAAAAATAGTACTAACAACATCACGGTAACTTTGAGATCGAGAGAGAAACCACACACAGAGAGAAAGAGAGATGTCGTGCTTGGCATCTTGCTGTGCAGCTTTTACGTGCGACCTGTGCACATTGGTGGCCTCAGGTAGTCTTACAATAGAAATGAAGTAATATACACAAGAAAATAAGATTATCAAATTCAAGATTTGAACCCCAGTGGAATTCAAAATGCCAATAACCAATTATCAAATTCTGGATTTGGCCCAGTGGAATTGTGGAAATATCTAAAAGTATGAGACCAATTTAAAGAATAAATGTATCTTTGGAATCTTCCAAATCGATAATATTTCAAAGAACAAATTAACCTTTGCTTAAAAATGGGGATAGGAAACAAATCAAATTAAAAATTTATTTTTTTCCATTAAAATTATGTATAAATAATTGAGTTAATCCTATAAAAAGCACATTTTTCAGCTAGAAAGTTAAAATTTTAATTTTTTTCCCACTAGTTATGTATGAAAAAAATTGATTCCTATAAAAAAAAAAATACACAATTCAGCCCCCAAGTCAAAACCATCTATTAAAACTTAAAATTAAAGCATGGCAATTAACAAACGGATATCAATATTCACTATAGAGATTTTTTATTGAAAAAACACTATAACATAAACAAATTAAACCGCAGAAAATCTAAAGAAACCGATCAATCTGGTATAAAAAAATATACCCAGAAACTAAAATAAAACCATCAAGCACCCTATTCATTAAGCATTTATTAGATAAATAGATTATATAATACCAATTTTTTTTTTAAAAAAAATAATCAAATAACAAGAAACCTTAAAAAAAAAAAAGAATGAAGAAATTCAACATTAATCATTTCAAAATCAATATCCCAGAGTCTCAATATACAACATATTGAGTTTTAAATAGTCGATCATAGGTCCATGCATGCATAAAGGAGATCGAGTACTACTCAATAATTATTACAAATAAAAATGAAATAAAAAAAAACACATATGAAGAGAGAAACATCTCCCTCATTTATTTAATTCTCTTTCTCTCACCACGACCAATCTTGTAAAACAGGTGCCAAAATTAGTGGGTTAGGCTACAGCATCATCCTCATCAGATAGGGGAGGATCATTTAGATCCAAACTTGAAAAATCAGCAGTGTTTTCTTCAGGTGGATCATTTAAGTCCATATCCAGTCCCCTTCCAGAACTAGACTCGACCACGACCGGCGTGTCCTCATTTTTCTTCTCTTCACTTTCACCCTCTTCTCTCGCAAGAGTTTCACGCGCCAAGGTCAAAAGAGTTGGAACGAGTTTTTCTTCAACAAGTTTCTTACGTTCTTGTTGTTGATCTTCATCGGGTGTAAAAACTAGTGGAGGATGTAGTCTAGTCCATGGCTTTTGATCACCGCGGTGAGTCCTTAGGTGGCCAAAGACGCCCTTCCAGGACACAAATTTCTTTGCACATATAGAACACGTAGGATCGCCGCTTGGGGCATCTAAGGCTCTTACCTTCCTTTTCTTTGGCTACTCGCCACTGCTGCTAGGTCCCGCTGTCGAAGCCGAAGCAGATGCCGCCGCCCATTCTGGTTTGTCTTTTAGTGGTCTTTCTTTGTTGGTCTTGTTTGATTCTACAGTTTTGCTTTTGTCACCGTTTTCTTGTCCTTCTCCTCTTGTTGTTGTTGCTCTAACGCCAGTGTCAACAACCTCTTCAGTTAGTGTGGTTGTTGGGGCCTCATTTGCTTCACCAGCATGTTGTTCTTCCTGAGCTGGTTGCTCTTCTGGCTTGTCGTGATGGGAGGAGGAGGAAGAATCGTCATGATTGGCCATTGGTGAGATCAAAGGAATAATAATAAATATATTTTATAGTTAGAGAAAACAAAACAAAAGGACTGTGTAATCGGTTTGAAGAGGTAGGGATCCCTCTGTTAAATTTGAGAGAGGAAGTGAGACAATACAAAGAGAAGAATTGTATTGAATGATGTAATTTACTTACAAGGGAGCTATCCTATTTATGTAAGCCAATAGGAGAGGCAAAGCTATACAAAACCAATGTGGGATATAATACATTAACTATAATACATTAACATCCCCCCTCAAACTCAAGGCGGTAAGTGGGAGGTGAACTTGAGTTTGGAAACCAGAGAGTGAAAGAGTCTGGGTGGATGAGCCTTAGTGAAAATGTCAGCTGTCTAATCGGCTGAATTGACGGATTGTAGATGAACCGTATGATGGAGAATGTGATCACGGATGAAGTGGCAATCATTTTCGATGTGTTTTGTATGCTCGTGGAAGATATCATTGTGAGCGATCTGAGTAGCACTTCTGTTGTCACAGTGTAGGATAGTGGCAATAGGAGAAGAGATACCCATGTCAGCGAGTAGCCATCGAAGCCAAAGAAGTTCTTGAGTTGCATCAGCTATGGCACGATATTCAACTTCAGTACTAGAGCTAGCAACCACAGTTTGTTTCTTACTACGCCAGGAAATGAGAGAATTGCCCAAAAAGAAACAGTAACCAGTGGTTGAACGTCTGTCGGTGGGGTCTCCGGCCCAATCGACATCAGAATAGGCTTGTAAGACAGGGGCAGACTATGCTGAGAAATGAAGCCCATGAAATAAAGTACCATTGACATACCAAAGAATGCGAAGAACAGCCGAGTAATGGGTGGTCCGAGGAGCGGACAAAAACCGGCTGACCTGATGAACGACATAGGAAATGTTAGGGCGAGTGACAGTAAGATATACAAGACTTCCAATCAGTTGGCGATATAGAGTGACATCCTGAAGAAGAAAACCATCGAGTGGGGTAAGTCTAACATTCGGCTCGAAAGGAGTAGTGGTAGTGGTTGAGTCAGTGATCCAAGCCTTAGAAAGGAGATCCGAGGCAAATTTGGCGTGAGAAAGAAAAAATCCATCAGAACTAGATGAAACTTCGAGGCCAAGAAAATAAGTGAGCACACCAAGATTTTTCGTCTCGAATTGGCCACTGAGAAACTTTTTGAGTTCAGAAATTCTATGTAGATTATCTCCAGTAATAACCATATCATCCACGTACAGTAAAAGAAGGATAATACCGTTGGCAGTATGGTGGATAAACAGAGCCGAATCATGAGCACTCGGTGTGAACCCAAACTGATGAATGGTAGTGCTGAATTTGGCAAACCAGGCACGTGGAGCTTGTTTCAAACCATATAGGGCACGACGAAGGCGACAAACTTTGTTTCGAGAGGCATCCAAGCCGAGAGGTGTATGCATATAGACTTCCTTAAGAAGATCCTCATTTAGAAATGCATTTTTGACATCCATTTGAAATAGAGTCCATCTTCGAATGGCGGCGACAGCAATGAGTGTACGGACAAATGTGAGCCTCGCCACTGGAGCAAATGTCTCTTCATAGTCAATGCCATATTCCTGAGCAAATCTCTTGGCAACAAGTCGGGCTTTATATCGTTCAATAGAGCCATCAGAAAGTGTCTTGATCTTAAACACCCATTTGTACCCAATAGGAGTTTTTCTAGGGGGTAGATCAACAATATCCCTGGTATAAGTTTTAGCAAGGACCTGAAGTTCTTCATCCATTGTTTTCTGCCAAAGAGGATTAATACTAGCCTTCTTATAGGATTGAGGCTCATGTAGATGAAGTATAGTGGAAAAATAATGATAATCACAATAGTAATCAACAAGATGAGAAGGGGGGTGTTACCCTGGTAGATCTGCGGGGGTGATCTGGAGGATGGCTCTCAGAGGGAGTCGGTGCAGACTCATCAGATATAGGAATATCCTGGAGCACGACCGATTGAGTCGGAGAGGTGAGGTCAGCTGATGGTTCTGGAGCTGGAGCTGGCTCTGGAGAGGTAAGATCAGCTGGTAGTTCTGGAATGGAAGGGGTGATATCAACTGGTGATTCGGAGGTGGACTCAACAGTACCTGAAACTGGATTCTCAGGAAATAACACAATAGATGGATCAGTAAAGAATCTGGAGTTAGTGATGGTTGACATGTCAAATGACCGTAAGGAAGAGAACATTTGATGTTCCCAAAAAATGACATGACGAGAGATACGAAGAGTTTTAGAAATAGGATCCCAGCATCAATACCCCTTATGTTCAATACCATATCCAATGAAACAACACAGATGAGCCATTGGTTGTAATTTGTTGTGTTCATGTGGTTTGAAAAGAACAAAACAAGCGTAACCAAAGACTCTGAGGTTAAAATAATCAGGAGGTTTACTGAAAAAGTGCTCGAATGGAGACTAATTTTGAATTGTAGTGGAAGAGACACGATTGATTGTGTACACTGCAGTGAAGGTAACATCACCCCAGAAACATTCAGGACATGATGACGAAATGAGTAGAGCACGAACGGTCAAGAATATGTCAATGTTTGCGTTCGGCTCGTCCATTTTGTTGGGAGGTTCCAGGGCACGAGCGGTGGGGGAGTGTGCCATTTTTGTGAAGTAGGTTTAGAAAAGCACAGTCTTTATATTCCATTGCATTATCTGAACCAAAAATTTTGATATTCCAAGAGAATTGAGTTTGAAGCATAGAAGAAAAATCAGAATATATTTGAAAGAGTTCAGATCTGCTTTTCATAAGAAACAACCAAGTATAACAAGAATAGTCATCCACAAATATAACAAAATAACGAGCACCACCCATTGATGCATGAGGAGAAGGCCCCCAAACGTTAGAATGTACTAATTCAAAAGGTGCAAGAGAAACAGATTGACTCTCATTAAAAGGTAAAGCTGATTGTTTTGTAAGTTGACAATGAATACAATGAAAAGACTTATGCTGAAATGAACCTAACTGACCACTAGAAATAAGAGAATGTAGAGGGCTAGATGAAGTGTGACCTAACCGAAAGTGCTAAAATTTCACTGGTGAAAGTGCTGGGATGGATGCGGCTGATTGATTTGGTGATGGTGAGGATGGGACTTGGAGATGAGTGAGCTCAAAGAGGCGTCCAACTTTACGGCCGGTTCCAAGGAGTTTTCCTGTCTGAGGGTCCTGCACACGACAACCAGTAGAAGAAAAATGCACATCAAGTCCAAGATCAAATAGTTGTCCAACAGATATAAGGTTAAACGTAAGATTAGGAACCAAATATGTGTCAGAGAGAGACAAATGAGAACTATCAACATGTCCAGTATGGCTGACCAGCATATTTGATCCATTGACAGTGTGAATAGTAGGTGCATGCTCATCACGGGTTTTAGAGGAAAATATAGAGGCATCAGAAGTCATGTGATTGCAACAGGTAGAATCAAAATACCATCGGGATGTACTTGGTGTAGTTGACATGGCTATATTGTTACCTATTTTATTTAGAGCCTCAGTAAGAACGGTGCAGAAACCACTTCAATCAGGTGGAGAGCTGGATGAAGTTGGTGTAGCATCAGTGGTTACAGCAACAATATTCTTTGGCTTGGAATAGGACCGATTGGGCCGATTGTATGAGCCTCGAGAGAGATATTGGTTCCCATTTGAATGATTTCCAGATGGAAGTTTAGGGTAGTCTGGAAGATAGTGACCCGATTCTCTGCAGACTTTACATAGGCGAGAAGGACATTTGAGCAATTCATGCCCTTGTGAATGACAATACTTGCAATATAAGGGCTTCTGGTGTGTGCTTTGTCGGTGGGGTAAGTCCGATTCAGCCATAGGAGCAAAGAGGAAGGTGAACCTCCAAGAAACCAGTGATGTGGCAGTCAACTGATGATGTGACGGTCAACAAGTAACGTGTCGTTGATGTGGCGCTGACGTGGCAGCAGCTTGTCTGAAACAGTAGGGGTGGCGGAGATGATGTCGATGGAGAATGAGACTTCGACTATAGTGATGACCCGACAGGTAAGAAACCGATGATGTGGCAGTCAACTGATGATGTGGTGGTTAACGAGTAACGTGGCACTGACGTGTCGTTGATATGGCACTGACGTGGCAGCAGCGTGTCTGAAACAGGAACGGCGGCGGAGATGATGTCGATGGAGAATGACACTCCGACTATAGTGATGACCCGACAGGTATGAAAATGATATACTAGAAGTTTTTCTGATGTGAAGGATCCACTAATAGTGGCAATCACATAGCATACTCAACTCTTAATATACAAAGAATTTTTGATGTGAAGGATTCACTAATAGTGGCAATCACAGAGCATACTCAACTCTAAATATACCGAGAACCATTATGGCTCTGATACCATATTGAATTTAAGGGAGGAAATGAGACAATACAAAGAGAAGCATTGTATTGAATGGTGTAATTTACTTACAAGGGAGCTATCCTATTTATATAAGCCAATAGGAGAGGCAAAACTATACAAAACTAATGTGGGATATAATACATTAACTATAATACATTAACACCCTCCATGCATTTATATAGTGGTGGGAATTCGACGGTTAAGTAATGTTTGCACCTCTTTCTGTATATATCAAAGGGTGTGATGCTTTATCATGATGATTTGCCATACACGTGTACGGTGATGGAGGATTGGAACCTGTTTGTGTTGTGGGCTGTATTCTCTACACGTGCGTGGATCGATATTATATAGGAAAACTTACGAACAAGATGGTTTGATCTTTCATCTTGGATCATGTGTGGTGCTGATGAGAAGTATATTATGATTGAGAATGAGCAATGTTTGGGATACTCAGGTAGCTTCGATAGTAATCATTAAGAAGCTTCACTTGTAATTTATATAATTTACTACTTTTTTGTTAATGAAATCATTGCAACGAATGAGGTACGAGTATCTCTGTTAATAAATCATGAGGAGGTTTTACTGATAATTTTGTATGTCTGTTTTAAGTGTTCCCATCCGATGTTGGAATAGGATTTTTGAGCTGTGCACTCACATTTTTGGACATACTATCGAGTATTGCTATGAAAACAGGCAACACTCTTTCGCGCGCACACACACACATATATAATAAATTATCTAGGCCTTTCCTTTTCAAAGTTTGGCTTGGCCGTTTAATTAATGGAATTCAAAATGCCAATATTCACCAATGTTTTTCTTATAAATTTTTGAAAGGATATAAAAAAATAGACCAATTTATTTAGGTTAATTACATAATGTAAAAGATGCAGATGGTATTTGTAGCTATTGCTCACTTATTCTATCTCACTAGCAAATTACCAGATCTGTCAAGGATCAATGGTTAACCAATCAAAAAATTAACTTTTGCTTAGGAATGAAGATCGAGATCATGAAAACGAATCAATTTAATTCTCTTTATAAATAGTTGTTTCCAATCTTAATTTTTACGCGCGCACACGCGCACATATATATAATAAAACTACGTTTAATTGTAAAGAATTGAGGTAGAATCGTTGTTTTTTTTCAATTATTTTAATGTAAAAATGGTGTGACTTCAAGTCTAATTCCAAATTAACTTTAATTTCATAGTATCAAACACAACATAAAAAATAGATTTATGTCGGGCTCTAAGTGTCAAGGATTGTAAATTAAGTGAGCTCTAAGTGATTTAAATATCGTCCGCCTTGAAGTGTTGGTGAAATGAGTTTGAAATGTGTGGATTAGCAGTATCATAGATAAACCTTTTACAATGTTGATCTAAAAGGAGGCTCAACTGTAAAGATATCATTTAATAAAAACAAACCACAGAAATAAACATATGGGCGTTTCATTAGTAAACTCGTGATATTTGACTAGTTTTTAATAGTAAATTATCAGTATTTTACCCTCTCAAATTTAATTATTGTTTTAAGCAGTTGTCCTTGTTTGTGAGATCAACATTAATCTTACTAAATAATAAATAATTAAAACAGAAGAAAAGTAGTACATTTTATTTCATAAATGATCTCCTAAGCAAAATACATAAATTTGGAATCAAACACTATAGAAAAAAAGTACAATAACAATAAATTGAGGTTTACGTGCTCCCTCGATCCATGCATGCATGAATGTATAAGAGTGCTAGTCAAATATTATTCAAAAAAAATTAATTAATGGGAAAAATGGAGAGGACAATATCTCCCTTCTTTATTTCCCAACCCCCTAACCAAATTAAAAGACTTGTCATCTTTTGTTAATTAACTATGCATCATCATTCTCTTATGGAGGAGAAGCGTTCAGATCAAAACCTGCAGTAATATCATTATTTCCTCTTTTTCAGACTCATTCAAATCATGAAATCAATATCTAGTCGTGTACTAGAACTCGACCTAGCAAAGACCTCTTGCTCATCTTTTTAATCCGTTTGACGATCTGCACTCATTCTCGCCATCGTTTGGCGGGCCACATCCTACAAAATGGGCACCAGCTTCTCACTTAGAAACTGTTATTCATCAACGTTACTAATACTGCTATCTCACTTTTCAAGTGACCTTGAATGTGCAAAGATTGGTGGAGGACGAAACCCTCGGTATTGCATTCTCTTAAAAAAAATTTCGATTTCGTAGTAAATCATACGAAACCGAATCCATTGAATCACTAATTTAACCTCACACATTCAAAATTGATGCAAGGTAGATCTTTTGTAAAATTGGGATGGAATGTCACTTTCTCTCAATAAAAAAGTTTCTTTTTACTTTTTTGAGAGGAAAGTGGGCATTTCTGTTATAGACTTAGAGTTGTTGGGGGTTTTTTCAAATGATTTACGCCTGCAAAAATAAAAGTAAAGGGCTTCGGCCCGACATTTCTCTTTAGCCCACTGACTGTCTAGTGTATTTTATTAAACTCTTGTTTAGGGGTTTGCAAAGGGACGAGAGTATACGGTTTAGATTTGGGAGTGGAGAAAAGTGTAACTTGGGGCAAGCTCAGCCTTTGTGTCTGCTTTATAGGCCTTCATTTAATTGTATTTTTTTTACAAAAACAAAATTTTAAGAAAAAAACCACGACATTTTACAGTGGGTTTTTCGAGGGTAAAATGTTGGTTTATTAATAAAAACTCTATGCATGTAGTAATGTCACTAACACAATATTTAAGTTTTGAAAAACAAGTATTGATATAATAGATCGTCTTCGCTAACAAAACATAGCTTTAGCTCGCTTGAAGATAAAATAAAAATAAAATAGTAACTTCCCTTTCGGTTTTTTAAATTTAAGAAGAAAACACGAGACTCAATTTGAGTTCATTTCAATCATTTTACTTATTTTGAATAAATAAGATCATACCATTAAAAAATATATATATATACCACATCAGCATCCTAGATTTGTTACAAATTATATAATAAAGCAAAAGTTTATAAGAAATGCATAATATATAAGTCCATGATTGATAATTTTGAATTAATAATAATATTGTATTCCTTGTTGAAAAGAAGAAGAAAAAAAATCATGTAATTGAGAGTTTGAGAAATTATAGGGGATGGAAAAAGGTAAAAACGGAAAATAGTTTGTTAAAGGAGTTAAGTCATGTTTTGTTAAGTAATATAATTTTATTCATCCAAAATAGTTGAATGATTAAGATGAACGCAAATTGAATGTTATATTTGCTATTTAAATTATGAAAATCGGAATCCCCTCCTCTACATTTATACTCAAAATTTATACATTAATTTAGTATAAACAAATTTGTAAAATTAAAAAGAAGAGCCATATAATATTATATTGCATTCATATATAACATACACAGAAAAGAAGAGAGCTCCAACAACGCTAATTATTATTATTATTAGTAATTGTATTATCTACTAATCAATCGTTCTCTGGGAGAGGAAGAATGTTTAAATCGAACCCAGCACAATCACCGGTTCCCTCTGGTGGCTCGTTCAAATCAAAATCGATTCCTCTAACAGAACTCGACCCAGCCGCGCCCTCTTGACCTGGTGTACCACCCAATCTCATTAAATTTTGACGAGCCAAATCAATAAAACTAGGACCCACCTGTCCTCTCTGTGGAAACCCTACTTCAGTTGTAAACTTTGGAGGATTAAAGCAACAGACGTGTCTCTTCTCTTTATGAGTCCTTAAATGACCAAACACCGCCTTCCAAGATGCGTATGTTCTACCACATTCAGGACAAGTTGGTTCTCCATTAGGAGCATCGTGAAGTACTGCTGTTCTCTTCGGCATTTTGGCTGGACCGGGTGCATGCTGCACAGCAGGTGTATATAGATTGTTCAGAGTATAGTCATGAAAAAGAGAAATTCTTGCATTCCTCCTACTTGATGTTTCCTCTAGATCCTCTTTTCTCCTGTCTGATTTCTTCTTCCTTCCTCCTCTACTGGTACTGTTGTTTTCACCAGGACTACCACCTTCTCCTCCTCCTCTAACTGGCGCTGCAGAGCCAGTACTAGTCTCGACCACTTGAGCCACTGGTGCTTTGGGTGCTTCATTTTCACCCGAGGGATTGCCTTGGGGATTTTCTTGTTGTTTTTGAGGGAAGGAGGAATCCTTAGGGTTTGACATGGTGTGTGCGGGAGAAGGGGAAGCAAACAAGAAGGGTTAAAATGAAAATGATTATTATAATATTATATTTATAATAAATATAATATATAAAAATCGGATAAAGAGAAAGATTAAAATTATTTGACTGTACGTAGAGGCTGGTGTTAGAAGAGGGAGCCCCGCCATGCTGTTATATAGTGGTGACAAAGTTGTTTGAATGCGACGGTTATTTTCAGTTAAGACCGTTTTCTCTCCAAAGTACTGGCTCGGTGAAGTTTTGTGCCCGTTTGTATATGAAAGGGTGTGACACTTCATCGTTTGCCATACATGTGGACGGTGATGGAGCATGGGGCTTCTTTATGATGTGGCGGCGTGACTCTTCATGTTGGGCTCTGTACAGTAAACGTACGTCGAAAGAATTAGGTAGAGAAACGTACGGACAGATCAAGCATGGTGGTGATAAGAAGTATAACAGAAATAAAGTAATAAACACAAGAGAATAAGAAAGCACAAGAAAGTAGTCTTATACAATAGAAATAAAGTAGCATACACAAGAGAAGGAGAGAGAGTAGCCAGTAAGTAGTTTTTATTTTCCCTTGCAAATTCAGTATTTGGACCCCAATGGAATTAAAAATGCCAATCACAAATTGTCAAATTCTGGATTTCGCCCAGTGGAATTCAAAATGTCAAAATAACCAAAATCTCTTATCAATTCTGAAAATATCCAAGTATAAGAACAATATAATTATTTGAATCACATTTTTTTTATAATAAGAATACTACTTCATAGAATCGATCTTTATCATAAACTACAAACCCAAAATTGATTTCTTTTATTTTTAAAATTAACTAATTTGTGTACTATATCTGGTCAATTAATTATCCGTTGGTTCAGTTTAGAGATCCAATTTGAATCGTTATTTCACTTTATTTAGATTTCAACAAAGAAAGTAAAAATAAAACTCAATTTCAATCAAAAGTTGCATTCTCTCCATGATAATATTCCATGTAATTCTTAACCAACCGATACATCAAAGTTCAACAATTTAGCAAAAATACAAACTAAACAATTTTTGAACCAAGTGATTAAGAGCTGAGGTTTAGAGAAAATGAAGTTCGGGAAGGACTCTCCCAAGCTCTGTAACAATTTTTTATCTTCGTTACAAGGAGCACTGTTAAGCAGCTTTGTGAAAAGATTCTTTCATATATCAATATTCCAGTACCTGAAGACTATCAACAATAAAGCAAAAAAGAGAGAGTGAAACTACCGATTAGAGATACAAACAAGAAAAGAAAAATGGTCCTTCAAAAGACAAGAAATTCATAATCACCGCACCAGAATTGAAGGAAAACACTAGGGTTTTCAATTACTTGCACAGATCTCTCCACTGATTCAACTCCAAATCACCGCATAAAGATCATGAGACAGTCAAACGCAGCCAATGACACCATTTCCCACATCAGGTTGTTAGGGTTTTTTCAGTCTATATGATTTGGAGGAGGAGAAAGGAGAAAATGAGGAAGATCTAGTGAAATGAATTAGAAAAAAATCAACGAAAGGTTTGAGTCAACTCATTTAGATTGGTGCTCTGGCTGAGGTCTAGTGGAGGATCAGAATCGATTGCCAAATAACTAGTGGAGGGCGGCGAGCCACTAAGGGAGAGAGATGGTTAACCGTTAGGAGTGAAGGAAAATGGTTGATGTCTGAAGGAGTGAATGAGAGATTTACAGATTGTGAATTTAGGGTTAGGTTTTACTTAGTTTAGTATTAGTTATATATATATATATATATATATTGTATTTAATTTTTTATATAAATTATTACAGGTTAGATGATGGGTTGGGATATGGTTTTGTGGTTTAGTTATTTGGGCTGAAAGATATATAAATATACTGAGCTTAGTGAAACAGTCCTAAACTATCAGCCCTTAATGAAACTTATCTGATCGGTTCAGATACCCATTGCATTGCATTAAAAACCTATGATCTGATCCGAATTTTAAAACTAATAATATCTGATACGATCAGAAATTTTTTGGATATCCTAATTTTCGGTCCGGATGCCTGATTCGAATCAAATATCGATTTTTGTTTGCACAATCCTAGTACTGAACCAATAAGAGGCAATGTCAGAATACTGAATGGTTAAATGTTTAGACAGTTTGATAATTAAAACAATTGAAACATTTGAATATGTGCATTTTTCTTTTTAAACCCTCTTAGCGGTTAAAACTATGATTGTTTTTGTTGCAAATAAAAATCAACTGCTTATATGAACAAAGTTTGCATGTTTCATAAAAAAATTTCTCAATTGTTTTTTTTTAATGAATTAAGCCATAATCCTCAATTTCTTTGAATAACCAATTTAAATATAAAAATAGATTGGGTAAACAATTAATACATATTACTAATTTTATTATTAAATAATCAATAAAATAAATAAAAAGCTACCACGCCCACAGCCAAACCCCTAAACTCACTATTCCAATTGTTACAATCAACACATTTTTAACTTGACATGCGAAATATTGAAAAATAAACATTTGGAAATTAAAAATAGTACTAACAACATCACGGTAACTTTGAGATCGAGAGAGAAACCACACAGAGAGAAAGAGAAATGTCGTGGATGGCATCTTGCTGTGTGGCTTCTACGTGCGGCCTGTGCACATTGGTGGCCTCAGGTAGTCTTACAATAGAAATGAAGTAATATACACAAGAAAATAAGATTATCAAATTCAATATTTGAAGCCCAATGGAACTCAAAATGCCAATAGCCAATTATCAAATTCTGGATTTGGCCCAGTGGAATTGTGGAAATATCTAAAAGTATTAGACCAATTTAAAGAACAAATGTATCTTTGGAATCTTCCAAATCAATAATATTTCAAAGAACAAATTAACCTTTGCTTAAAAATGGAGATAGGAAACAAACCAAATTAAAAATTTATTTTTTCCATTAAAATTATGTATAAATAATTGAATTAATCCTATAAAAAGCACATTCTTTCAGCTAGAAAGTTAAAATTTTAATTTTTTTTTCCACTAGTTATGTATGAAAAAATTTGATTCCTATAAAAAAAAAATACACAATTCAGCACCCAAGTCAAAACCGCCTATTAAAACTTAAAATTAAAGCATAGCAATTATCAAACAGAGATCAATATTCACTATATAGATTTTTTTATTGAAAAAACACTATAACATAAACAAATTAAACCGCAGAAAATCTAAAGAAACCGGTCAATCTGGTATAAAAAAATATACCCAGAAACTAAAATAAAACCATCAAGCACCCTATTCATTAAGCATTTATTAGATAAATAGATTATATAATACCAATTTTTTTTTTTTAAAAAATAATCAAATAACAAGAAACCTTAAAAAAAGAAGAAGAATGAAGAAATTCAACATTAATTATTTCATAATCAATATCCCAGAGTCTCAACATACAGCATATTGAGTTTTACGTAGTCGATCATAGGTCCATGCATGCATGCATGCATAAAGGAGATCAAGTACTACTCAATAATTATTACAAATAAAAATGAAAAAAAAAAACACATATGAAGAGAGAAACATCTCCCTCATTTATTTAATTCTCTTTCTCTCACCACGACCAATCTTGTAAAACAGGTACCAAAATTAGTGGGTTAGGCTACAGCATCATCCTCATCAGATAGGGGAGGATCATTTAGATCCAAACTTGAAAAATCAGCAGCATTTTCTTCAGGTGGATCATTTAAGTCCATATCTAGTCCCCTTCCAGAACTGGACTCGACCGCGACCGTCGTGTCCTCATTTTTTTTCTCTTCATTTTCACCCTCTTCTCTCGCAAGGGTTTCACGCGCCAGGGTCAAAAGAGTTGGAACGAGTTTTTCTTCAACAAGTTTCTTACGTTCTCGTTGTTGATCTTCATCGGGTGTAAAAACCGGTGGAGGATGTAGTCCAGTCCATGGCTTTTGATCACCGCGGTGAGTCCTTAGGTGGCCAAAGACGCCCTTCCAGGACGCAAATATCTTTGCACATATAGAACACGTAGGCTCCCCGCTTGGAGCATCTAAGGCTCCTACCTTCCTTTTCTTTGGCTGCTCGCCACTGCTGCTAGGTCCCGCTGCCGAAGACGAAGCAGATGCCGCCGCCAAATCCGGTTTGTCTTTTAGTGGTCTTTCGTTGGTCTTGTCTGATTCTACAGTTTTGCTTTTGTCACCGTTTTCTTGTCCTTCTCCTCTTGTTGTTGTTGCTCTAACGCCACTGTCAACAACCTCTTCAGTCAGTGTGGCTGTTGGGGCCTCATTTGCTTCACCAGCGTGTTGTTCTTCCTGAGCTGGTCGCTCTTCTGGCTTGTCGTGATGGGAGGAGGAAGAAGAATCGTCATGATTGGCCATTGGTGAGATGAAGGGAATAATAATGAATATATTTTATAGTTAGAGAAAGCAAAACAAAGGGACTGTGTAATAGGTTTGAAGAGGTAGGGATCCTTCCATGCATTTATATAGTGGTGGGAATTCGAAGGTTAAGTAATGTTTGCACCTCTTTCTGTATATATCAAAGGTTGTGACGCTTTATCATGATGATTTGCCTTACACGTGTACGATGACGGAGGATTGGAGCCTGTTTGTGTTGTGGGCTGTATTCTCTACACGTACGTGGATCGATATTAGATAGGAAAACTTGCGGACAAGATTGTTTGATCTTTCGTTCTGGATCATGCGTGGTGCTGATGAGAAGTATATTAGAATGACAGTTGTATGTCGTACCATTTCGAATAGCTTAAAAAACTTCTAATTAACCGTTAAAACATCGCACCTGTTTAGATTTCTAATCAAACTCACTGTTTACAGGAGCAGGGGCAGGGAGGAGGCACTAGCCAGTTTTGGAAAATGTCTTGTGCTCTTGATTCTTGAAAACAGAAAACATTCTCATGGTCACACACGTCTGGAACTATAAGGTTCTTTTTTTTTTTCTCACATGTTTCAAAGAATATTTCTTCCTTTGTACGTAAATCATGTTATAACGCTCACACGTGTGGAGTATTTTTCTTCTCATGTTGTTCCAGAAACGACAATGATTTGTTAACATCTCATGCAAGGACAAACTTCATAAAATAATTTTTTGAATTGTTACAATGTTTTTAAAAAAAATAAAATTTCAGTTATTAATAAAGCTTCTATATGTGCTGCAAATGTTGTTATTAAGGCTGCATGCACCGTCTGAATATGAAAAACAAATATAAAAGACAAGTGTTAACTTGATATGTTAGTGCTCGTTTGAGTTTTGTTAAAACAAAAACAAACTCGTGGAATTAAAGGTGTTGTTTTTTCTAATGTGCATTCTAGAAAAACATTACTTCCTTTGTATAACTAAGTCATGTTATTTAAGTATTTATTTTGGATAAATGTGAAGATCATGTTTATATCACAAGCACAAGAGAATTAGTCCTGCAACATCTAGCAGTACTCTAGGACTTTCCCTTTCAAATTTTGGCTTGGGAATTCAAAATGCCAATATTCAACAATGTTTTTCTTATCAATTTTTGAAAAGATATAAAAAAAAGTGACCAATTACATAATGCAAAAGATGCAGATGGTATTTGTAGCTATTGCTCACTTATTCTTTCTGACTCTAGCAAATTACTAGATCTGTGAAGGATCAATGGTTAACCAATCAAAAACTTAAATTAACTTTTGCTTAGGAATGAAGATCTAGATCATAAAAACGAATCAATTTAATTCTCTTTATAAATAATTGTTTCCAATCTTATATATATAATAAAACTATGTTTGATTGTAAGGAATTGTGCTGGAATCGTTTTTTTTTTCAATTATTTTTATGTGGAAAAAGGTATGACCTCAAGTCTAATTCCAAATTAACCTCAATTTCATAATATCAAACGCAACTTAAAATATAAATCTATGTCGAGCTCTAAGTGTCAATGATTGTAAATTAAGTGAGCTCTTAGTAATTTAAATATTGTCCGTCTTGAAGTGTTGGTGAAAAGAGTTCGAAATGTGTGGATTAGTAGTATCATAGATAAACCTTTTACAATGTTGATCTAATAGGAGGACCAACTGTAAAGATATCATCTAATCAAAACAAACCACAGAAATAAACATCTGGGCATTTCATTAGTAAACTCGCAATACTTGACTAGTTTTTAATAGTAAATTATCATTATTTTACCCTCTCAAATTTAATTATTGTTTTAATTAAGCAGCTGTCCTTGTTTGTGAGATCAACATTAATCTTACTAAATAATAAATAATTAAAACAGAAGAAAAGTAGTACATTTTATTTCATAAATGATCTCCTAAGCAAAATACATAAATTTGGAATCAAGCACTATAGAAAAAAAGTACAATAACAACAAATTGAGGTTTACGTGCTCCCTCGATCCATGTATGCATGAATGTATAAGAGTGCTAGTCAAATATTATTCAAAAAAAAATTAATTAATGGGAAAAATGGAGAGGACAATATCTCCCTTCTTTATTTCCCAACCCCCTAACCAAATTAAAAGACTTGTCATCTTTTGTTAGTTAACTATGCATCATCATTCTCTTATAGAGGAGAAGCGTTCAGATCAAAACCTGCAGTAATATCATCACCATCTATTTCCTCTTTTTCAGACTCATTCAAATCATGAAATCAATATCTAGTCGTGTACTAGAACTCGACCTAGCAAAGACCTCTTGTTCATCTTTTTTATCCGCTTGACGATCTGCACTCATTCTTGCCATCGTTTGGCGGGCCACGTCCTACAAAGTGGGCACCAGCTTCTCACTTAGAAACTGTTGATCATCAACGATACTAATACTGCCATCTCCCTTTCAAGTGACCTTGAAGGTGCAAAGATTGGTGGAGGACGAAACCCTCGGTATTGCCTTATCTTAGAATGAGCCTTAAGATGGCCAAACACGGCCTTCCAGTTCTTGAATATTTTCCCACACTCATGACAATCTAAGTCGCCTGGTTTTCACATCTGCTTCTGTTTCTGCTCGCTGCTTGATGCCACTGTCTTTGTCACCGCCAATTCCATCTCCCATTGGTTCTCCTTCAATGGTTTTTCTCCTTTTCTGTCTTCCTCTCCACCAACTCCTGAGCCATAAAGACTATTAGGGTTTCATTCTTACCACCAGTTGTGGGATTTTGTTCACCACACTCTGGTGTCAGTCATGGGGATTGTGTCTGTGGTTGTGGCGGTTCTTGTGGTTCCTGAGGTTGTTGTTGTTCTTGTGATTTGTCATGTGGGGGAGGGGGAAAAGTCTTTGGGGTTTCGTTGTTCATGGTGAGGGAGGAGCAAAATGATATTTTTTTATATATAATATAATAATTAGAGAGAAAGAAAGTAAAAAAACACTTTGGTTGTGTTTCGGAATTTGTTGCGTAGCGCGAGCAATTTTTGAGTAGATCAAATCTAAAATATTTTAGATCCGTTTGAAACTTTATTGATGATTTTAAAGAATTTTTATGGTAATATTATTTTTTGGTCTTTCACCAATACTGATATTACCAATAAAATTTTTTAAAATTATTAATAAAATTTCAAACAAATCGAAAATATTAAATTTAAACGTTATATCAAAAAAAAAAAAAAAAAAAAACCTGGTGTACCGCAAGTTTGGAGAGGGGGCCATGCATTTTCATGGTGGTGGAATTTCTTTTTTGAAATTAATGGTTATATGTAGTCGTTTTTTAAATCCTCCCACTAAAATGCAGGTTCAATGAAAGTTTGTGTCCAGGGTGTGACAGTTTATCACTTGTCATGCACGTGGATGGTGAGAGGATGCAACCTTCGAGATCGTGACTCTTCTGTTGGATTGTAAACGTACACGTACATGGATAGATATTACTATTTTGAAGAGGCGGGAAGCTCAGTTAAAATGCCGTGGTTGTTTAGGTTTCTTAAATGATGAATATGTCCCTAATGGAATACTACTGTTCGTATAGTATATTATGACCGAGAACAAGCATTGGTAGAGACATCCAGGCACCTCCGGTGGTAATCGTTAAGAATTTTTGCTTGTAATTTATGTAATTTATCATTTTATAATTAATAAAATCATTATAACGAATGAGGTACTGATAGCTCTGTTAATAAATCATCAAAAAGTTCAATTTTAATTTCGTGTGTTTGTTTTGAGTGTTTTCATTTGATATAGGAATAGGATTATTGGACTTAGCACTCGCCGATTTGGATATATTGTCCAATATTGCTTTGAAAATACTCAAGACTCTCATGCTCACACGTGTGGATTAATTTTCTGAAAACAATATTGCTTCATTTGCATGTATAATCACGTTATCTAATTTATGAGAAAAACATTATGAATTAGTTCATTAAAAAAAAAAACATTATCACTTAATTATTTTAGGGTGAAAATATAAAGTACTTGTCCCTCCATGCATTTATAATTATATTATATAATTAGAGAAAGAAAAACAAAGAGACTGTCTAATAGGTTTGAAGAGGTCGGGATCCCTCCATGCATTTATATAGTGGTGGGAATTCGACGGTTAAGTAATGTTTGCATCTCTTTCTGTATATATCAAAGGTTGTGACACTTTATCATGATGATTTGCCTTACACATGTACGGTGATGGAGGATTGGAGCTTGTTTGTGTTGTGGGTTGTATTCTCTACACGTGCATGGATCGATATTAGATAGGAAAACTTACGGACAAGATGGTTTGATCTTTCGTCCTAGATCATGCATGGTGCTTATGAGAAGTATATTAGGATGACAGTTGTATGTTGTACCATTTCGAATAACGGAAAACTACTAATTAACCGTTAAAACATCGCATCTGTTTGGATTCCTAATCACGTTGGATTGTAGAGTATATTATGATTGATAATTGCACTATTTGGGACACTCAGGTAGCTTTGGTAGTAATCATTAAGAAGCTCCGCTTGTAATTTATATAATTTACTATTTTTTTATTAATGAAATTATTGTAAGGAATGTGGCACGACTATCTCTATTAATAAATTATCAGAAGGTTTTACTGATAATTTTGTATGTCTGTTTTAAGTGTTCGCATCCAATGTCGGAATAGGATTACTCGATTTTGCACTCACATTTTTGGACATGTTAGCGAGTATTGCTTTGAAAACAGTCAACACTCTCATGCTCACACGTGCGGATTACTTTTATGAAAACAATATTGCTTCCTCAGCATATATAATCAGGTTATTTATAAAAATGTAAAGGTTCTACTTTGTTATTTTAACACTAACTCATGTAAAAATTATGAAATATATATATATATATATATTAAAATAAAATTCAAATAAATTAATATATACTGAAAAAATTGATGAAACTCTATTTTTTTTGAAAAAATGTTTAAAAAAATCACTTAAATGTTTTTTTTCATAACAATATATATTACGTATCTTCTCTTGATCGCTAATCAATCTATATACTTTTTCCATGTATAGGTCGGGCCTTAGTAGTGACAGAGCCAAAATATTTAATCAATGGAAACAATAAAGTTAATAATAAAATTTTATAAAAAAAATATAATCATATTATCTTTTTTAATTATAAACACATACATAAAATATAATCATATTATATTTTTTAATTATAAAATTATACTTTTTCCATGTTTGGGTGCAAAGGTTTTGTTCTTATTCCTAAAGTTGAGAGATCCAAGCTTGATAGTAGGACTAAAGAGTGTATCTTCCTTGGTGTTGAATCCTAATATACACTTTGTAAGCATTTCAATTTTTAAGAGCTAATTAAATTTGCATTGCATTTTATTACATAGTCTTAATTAATTGAAAATCTAAAATCTCTATTTGATTTTATTAAATGCGAATATTAAATTCTTTGGGCTCAATACTTAACATGCTCTACTTGAACTTAAGAAGAATTTATGCTGACATAGAAAATTATTTGAGCATTGTAATATATCATTCTTCATATATCTTGCACACATATTATGCTTAAATTTGTAATATGTTTTGTCATCATAAAAAGTGTCTCAATCAAGAAATTGATTAGATTAATTTTGATGATAACAAAACACTTTTGAAGTGTTTAACTCATGTGTCTAATGTGCAAGAAAGTTTGATTCAATTGGGAGACTTTTCGGAACTCAAAAATCCAAAAAAGAATGAAGAAATATGAACAAAATTGATGCTAAAAATACTATTCATCCTTAAAACACTGTAGCAGTGCACAAAAACTGGCCTAGTCGACTGGATGAATAGTAGCAATCGACTGGGTGCTCAAAAAGTTTGTTTTGCATCGGTTATAAAGGATAGTCAACTGTCCACTGGTGGACAGTCGACTGGGCAAGTTACAATAGCTATATTTTTTAATTTAAAAGGCTATAAACATGTCTCTAACAGCTATATTTTGTCTCCATCGGCTAGAAGACTTCAAGACACTATAAAAAAAGTTTCGAAGGTCATTTGGAAGATAAGATAAACATTCTACAACAAAGAATTAAATCAAAATCTTTATTCTTTTCTTCTTGAGCCAAAAACTCCATTGTCAAGCTATAAGCTTTTGAGAGAGAAAATATTGAGTTGTAATCTTCATTGAGAAATCTCCCTCTTGTTTGTTTGTTTCAAACTTTCCTTTCATTATCTTGTTAAAAGAGTTGGTGTAACTCTTATGAGAGTTTGTAAGTGAGCTAGTGAGTGTTAGACATTTACACTTGGGTAGTAAACTTAGGATTCTTGTGAAAAAGGTTGAAGAAATACCCTTGAAGTTGCTTGTTTGTATTCGATTTGAGCAACACTCTTGAAGTTTCTTGTTTGTATTTGGTTTGAGCAACACCCGTAAAGTTGCTTGTTTTACTTGCTTATAATTATTTATTTTTTATAGTGTCTCTAACAGCTCTAGTTTACTTGCTTATAATTATTTATTATTCTAGCCGATGGACGTAGGGTCGAAAGGATTCCGATATTACCGAACAACTATAAATCAAGTTTGTGTCTCTTTAACTCTATCTCCTTATTTACTTGCTTATAATTATTTATTATTCAAGTAAATTAGATTGATTGCTTAATTATTTTATAATTCAATTATCTTTTCTATATTAAGCAATAAACTCTCATCTTTGTGCTAGTAATTTAGAAAGATTGATTTAATTTAATTCAGCATATTTTTTTTATATTTAAGAATGCAAAAAGAATTTTAAAAAAATTTAATACCCAATTCACCCCCTCTTGGGTATTGCCATAGTATATTTTGGACCAACACTAGGTTATGCACATTAAGAGTTTGGCTACAGATTGTGGGATCTGAAAGAGAAGAAAATTATCAGAAGTATAGATATTATGTTCCTTAAAGACCAAACAATTGAAGACTTACAGAATATTGTGAAACCTAAGTCCTTGAGTGAAGAACCTGTCAACTTGGATATAATTTCTTCTCTAGTTGCAGCTCATGATGATCACAGGGGAGAAATTCAAGGAAAAAATGAAGTCGCAAATGATAATGATAGTGATATTCCTCCACTTATCGATGATCCTATAGTTACTGATTTTCTTCATGATGACCATACATAACAAAAAGTTCAGCAGGCCCCTATAGAACCTCAGTCGATAAGATTAACCATAGAGCATCAGCCTACTAGATGGTATTCTCTTCATAAATATGTGATACTTACAATCTATGATAGATGAACATAAAGAAGAGTGGCTGAAAGCCATGCAAGATAAGATAAAATCCTTTCATGAAAACCACACATATGACTTGGTGAAACTTCCTAAGGGTAAAAGACCACTAAAAATTAAATTCGTTTACAGGTTGAAGACTGAAGATAAGAGATCACACCCGAGGTGCAAGGCAAAACTAGTTGTGAAAGGGTTAAGTTAGAAGAAATGAATTGATTTTGAAGAAATTTTCTCACCTGTAGTAAAGATGTCTTCTATCCGAGTTGTTCTTGGCTTGGCTGGTCGTATGAACTTAGAGATAGAACAACATGATGTGAAAACTACCTTCCTCCATGGTGACCTAGAGGAAAAGATTTACATGGAGTAGCTTGAGGGATTCAAAGTCAAAAGTAAAGAACAGCTGATGTGTAAGTTGAGAAAGAGTTTGTATGTGCTCAAGCAGGCACCCAGATAGTGGTATAAGAAATTTGATTCTTTCATGGAGAATCATGGTTACAGCAGGACTACTTCGGATCATTGTATGTTTGTTAAGAAGTTTTCTGATGGTAACTTTATTTTTCTCTTACTTTATATGGATGACATATTGATTGTCGGTTACGATATTATCAAGATCGATGAATTGAAGAAGAACCTCAATAAATCCTTTGCAATGAAGGATTTAGGACTGGAGAAACGGATTCTTAGTATGAAGATCTCATGTGATAGAAAACATGGGAAGCTGTGGTTATCTCAAGAAGATTACATTGAGAAGATTCTTGAGAGATTTCATACAAGCAGTGTGAACCCTGTTATTACTCCACTTACAGGTCACTTCAAGCTTAGTTCAAAGCAGTTTCCTACTAGTGAGAAAGAGAAAGAAGAAATGAAGAAAGTTCTTTATGCTTGTACTTGGCAATTTGATGTATGTCATGGTTTGCACAAGGTCAGATATCGCTCATACAATTGGTGTTTTCAGTCAGCTTCTCTCTAATCCAGAGAAAGAGCATTGGTTAATGGATTCTTAGATACCTCATTGGTCTTCTAAGACTTGTTTGTGTTTTTGCGATGGTAAACCTATGCTAGATAGTTCTACAGATGTCGATATTGTAACACTCGTGTTCTTAAAGTAAGGGTAAAGACGTAATTTGATATATATTACATGGAATTAAAATAATATATACATGAAAGATTTATTATTGAATAAAATAATTCTTTTAAAAAAACAGACACATGGACGTTTAGTGTCACAAGGAGGAAAAAAAAAGGAGGAATAAACACCTAGACGCCCAGGTGTAAGACTACCCAACATGCAAAGTATGCATGTTGGAAACTAAGCCACCAAATATGAAGTATGGTGGCAATGTTTACAGTTTTAATATAAATATTTAGTTTTTTTGTTTTGTTTTGTATTTCTTATCAAATCCCATTTGGTTTTCTTCTTTTTTTAATTCAAATTTCTTTGCAAAAATTTATAAAGAACTTTCTCTAATATTAGAGATAGTACAGTCATTCAATTACAATAGCAAGACTTCATCACATTTGAGGTGTTTGTGATCAGCAATCTCAAGAAATTACTGAAAGAAGCAGGAAAGGTAAGGAGGTGATCCATGGATAGCTTTAAGTTCTATATGGTAAGTTAAATTTACTTTTAGTAATTGAAACCAATAAAAATATGAATTTATGATATTTGAATAAATGGGTGAATTATAATGATTTGATGATGTATTTTTTGTTATATATGAAAATTGATTGAATTTTTTTATTAGGAATTAGAAAGTATGTTGAATATTAATTATATAAGAATTTATATTTTAAAAAGGATGGATGAATGAAAATTATGTTGAGAAGTTTAATGAAATTTCTGAAAAATCTGATTGAAAAGTTGATATTCAGTTATTACTCCACATTTGGTTATTTTATTATTATTGATTGAGATACTAAAGTATCAGTCATGATTGTGAAATGATTGATAGACAAATGAGTCTCACAAAAAGACAAATATGATGAGAAAGAAATGTGAAAGTGTGATATGATAAAAATTATTTGATTAATTGATTATACAATACGAACCTCATAACGAGGTAAATAATGATGTTGAATTGATAAGCTCAAGATAATTAAATATTTGAGAAGAAAAATTGATGTTTGATGATTAATTTAAGAAGAGATTGATAAATGATTGAGATTATGATATGAGTAGTGATAATAGAATGTTATTATTAAATTATATGAGATAATAAAAAGAATGAATATTGGAAGATTATTTGAAAGATTGAATTATTATATGTGAAGAAATATATGATTGATATTGGTGAATTAGAAACGATTGAATTATAAGATGTGACTGGAAGTATATAATCGAGTACTTCTAGTAAATTTAATTCACTGCATGTAAAGCTCACTCCTCATTGTTGAAAATTTTTAGGTAACAAGCAAGGCAAATAGAGTTTAGAGCTGATATCAGAAGTAATTACCTTAAGTAAGTCTCGTGGTCAAGTCCTCAAACCTTGTAAGAAAGAAGAAAGAAATTTGTAATAAAATATTTTCATACATTTTGTTATATTTATATATTGTTTCTGATAGGAAAATGATGATATATCTCCTCTAAAAAGAGTTGAGGATTAAATGAAATTTTTAATTTCAGTTGATGTATTTTAATATTGTTGCATATATGTGTCGTGCTAGGATTTCAAAACGTGACGACACCGTCTCGGGGGTGGCCAGCTCGGGATGGGTCGTTACAATTTTGGTATCAGAGCCTTAAGTTTTATGATTCTGTAGACTGCATAAAAATTTAAAGAAGTGGAATATTTAAATAAACCACATTTTAATTCATAGTCTAAGGATGTCACGTGGACGTGCTAGAGCTAGAGGTAAAGTTCTGAATATGAGAAGACGTGATAGACCCCCAATATCTAGAAGAGCTAAAAGGGAAGGGGAGGTCGAGTCTGTGGTTCATGCAAGGGAACAAGTTGTGTTGAAAATTACCTTGACAAGATGCCCAGGTGGTGATCTTCCAAACACCCAAGTCTAGAATGACTTGTAGAAAGAAATACAGTAATCAAAGACAAGAACAGAAAATCAAAGAAAGAAAGAAGACAAGCAATTTGTTATCGAGGTTCGGCAATGTGCCTACGTCCCCGTGAGTTCCTCCGAACTCTCTGCACTAAATTAATGGTTCTTACAAGTTACAGCAATCCCCTTCAAGAAACCTTAAGTTCTTGAAGAAACGAAGAAGAGAAGAAAGGAATAAGATAAGAACTAACAATGCTCTCAATCTAATCTAGACTTCTCTCTCTTTACAACCAGCCTCACTACAAAGAGTCCCTCTTGTGTTTATGTCTCTCACACAATTTTCTCTTGTATTACAATTGATCTCAAAGTATGTCACAAAATTGTGTTGTTCTCTTGTTGAAAAATGAGGCTAGGAAACCTCTTTTATAGCCACCTATTTATTGGTCATTCTTAAGATTCAATCATCACCCTTTGATCATGATTACCACTTAATCATGGCCCTCCATCACTCCTAAGTGGTGCTCTGCATTTTAACCTTGCACCCACACACCTAAGAGAGGATTAAAACAGGCTGTCCATGTGTGCTTGACTTTGCCTAGCGTCTAGGTGCTCAACAGGGCACGGTGCGGTGCTGGGCAGAGTGCCTTTGCACACTTTCTAGGCGGTGCACCGCTGGTGGGGAGTAGTGCGGTGCTGGGGTGCTTCAGGAGGCACACATTCTAGACGGTGCGGTGCTGGCAATCACTTGTAGTGTGCACACACCTTCAGCTTGTGTGCAGAAGTGCACACACTAGTGCACCTACCCTTACATTGCTCCAAAGTGATGCACACACATGTGTGCAGTCTTTTAACTTGTTGTACTCTAATAATACAATCTTGGTTTAGACTTTAACCATCTTTGAACCATATTTTGACATGTTTAAATCTTAGACAAATACCAACAATCTCTACCTTTGTCTAAGTGTTTAAACCCAAACCATTTTTGCAGAGAGCTTCGGGATCCAAACTCATCTTGAGTCATCAATTAACCTACTCCAATCCTAAGTAGTCCAAAGTAATGATTGAACTTACTCAGAGGTAGAACTTTAGTACCTAAATCCGCAGGATTTTTTTCCATGGCTACCTTGTCCACATGGATGCATCCTTTCGTAACATTTTCCCAAATGAAATGATATCGAACATCCATGTGCTTTGTCCTCTCATGGAACACCAGATTCTTACATAAGTGCAATGCACTTTGACTATCCGAAAACACCACAACTTGTTCCTTCAGTACCTTCAACTCTTCAAGCAACTCTTTGCACCACATAGCCTCCTTAATGGCCTCCGTAGCTGCTATGTACTCAGCCTCGGTTGTTGAGAGTGCTACCATTGACTGCAACTAAGCCTTCCAACTTACACAACATCCATTTAAGTTGAAGAAGTAGGAGGTAATCGATCTCCTTTTATCCCGGTCTGCTCCATAGTCCGAATCAGTAAAACCCTCAAGACAGATGGACTTACCTCTCTTCTCATACACCAGCCCTACTTCTGAACTTCCCTTCAAATACCTCAGCAACCACTTCATCCCAAGCCAATGCTCGTTTTCGGGATTACTCATAAACCTGCTGAGAACACTCATTACATGAGCAATATCAGGTCTAGTGCTTATCATGGTGAACATAACAAAACCAACCGCACTAGAGTAGGGGACTTTCTCCATTTCCTTCTTCTCCGCCTCCAATCTTAGACATTGATCGCTGGAGAACTTGAAATGACCAGCAAAGGGAACCTTTACTAGTTTGCTATCTTCCATAGAGAATTTAGATATCATCTTTTCTATATAGGAAGTTTGAGAGATCTTCAATCTGTTTCTCTCCCTTTCCCGGATGATACACATCCCAAGGATCTTTTGTGCATGGCCAAGATCCTTCATCTCAAACTCCTCACTGAGTTGAGCCTTCAATTTCTTTATCCTCTCCATGCTGCTCCCAACCAGCAACATGTCTTCAACATAGATGAAGATGATCACCACTTCCTCAACCTTCTACCCCTTATAGTATAAGCATGAATCATAGTAGCTCCTCATGAAACCCAAGCTGATTACAAAGGAATCAAACCTCTTAATTCATTGCCTAGGTGATTGTTTCAGGCCATAGAGAGATTTTTTCAATTTGCACACTAACTTTCCCTGCCTTCTTTCCTCATAGCCTTCGGGTTGCCTCATGAAAATGGTCTCATCGAGCTCTTTATGTAAGAATGTTGTCTTCACATCCATTTGCTCAGTTTTCCAATCAAATTGGACCATAAATGCTAACACTATCTGGATCGTCCTGTACTTCACAACTGGTGAGAAGATTTCAGTGAAATTTATGCCTTCTTTTTGTGTGAACCCCTTCGCCACCAGCTTAGCTTTATACCAGATTTCATCCCCTGGAGTATTCCCTTCTTTGATCTTGTAAAGCCATCTACAATCCACAACTCTCTGTTTTTCTGGTTTGAGCACCAACTTCCAAGAGTTGTTCTTCATCAAATAATCTATTTCTTCCTCCATAGCCAGCTACCACTTTGACGAATCCTTACACTCCATGGCATCCGTGTAAGTTTCTGGTTCAACCTCTCCTTTTATCCAAGGAGCTACTACATTAGCATCCGCAAACCCATATCTCAAAGGTGGTCTAATCACCCTCCTTCCCCAGTCTCTTGTGAGCTGGTAGTCTTTATGACTTGCTGCATCAACCTCTTCTTGAGTTTCTTGAGCTTGGCCTTCATCCAAGGGCTCTACCTGGTCCGAACCCTCTTGTCTCCTTTGATCTACCTAAACCAAGTTCTCCTTGATGCGATGCTCCACAACTTTCGGACTAGTTCGCTCACTAGCCCCTGCAGGGTTAGTTTTCTCCAAGTAGGGAAATAATAATGCATTAAAAATAACATCCCTACTTATAATCAGTTTCATGCCCTTCTTTTCTATAGACCACAACCTATATCCCTTAACCCCATCACCATATCCTAGAAATACACATTTTCTAGATCTAGGGCTAAGTTTATCCTTCTTTTGATGTGTATATGCAGCACATCCAAAAGTCCTAAGGTTGTTTAATTCAGGAGGTTTTCCACTCCACATCTCCATGGGAGTCTTGAGCTCTAAAGCTCTAGAGGGTGATCTATTTATCAAGTATGCAGCTGTAGCCACAGCTTCTCCCCAAAAATATTTTGGTAAACCAGATCCTATTAGCATGCACCTAACCGTTTCCATAAGGGTTCTGTTCATTCTTTCAGCAACTCTATTTTGCTGAGGTGTTTTTACAACCGTTCTATGCCTTAGAATGCCATTCAATTCACAGAATTTATCAAAATCATTATTGCAAAATTCTAAGCCATTATCGGTTCGTAAAGCCTTAACTACCCTACCCGTTTGAGTTTCCAGCAACTTCTTCCACACAAAAAATTTATTCAAGACATCCGATTTATTTCTAAGCAACTAAACCCACACTCTTCTTGAATAATCATCAATTAAAGACAAAAAATAAATGTTACTTCCCTGTGTTGGTGTCCTTGCTGGTCCTCAAATGTCCGAATGACTGTAGTCAAGAATCCCTTTAGATTTGTGCACTCCGGTGTTGAAGCTGACCCGGTGTTGCTTCCCAAGAATGCAACTCTCACAGAAATCTAGTTTCTCTACTTTGTCTCCTCCAAGTAGACCATCCTTGCTAAGAATTTGCAGGCACTTTTTGCTCATGTGTCCTAAGCGAGTGTGCTAAAGAGCTGCCTTGTCTATCTCAGCCATCAAGCCTACTACTTGATCATTGATTTCTGTCTCTTCGATCATCTCATAGAGTCCATCGTTTCTTGCTGCCTTGATTACTACCAAAGATCCTTTGGCCACTTTGATCTTTCCTCCCTCTACTTTGCATGTATACCCTATGGAATCCAGCTGCCCCAATGAGATCAAATTTTTCTTCAAATCTGGAAGATACCTCATATTTCGTAGCAGCCTTGTGACTCCATCAAACATCCTCAATTGGATGTCTCCAATCCCTCTCACTTGGCAAGAATTGTCATTCCCCAAGAAGACCCTTCCATTATTGATCTCCTTGAAATTCTTGAACTATTCCTTATGAAGGCACATGTGATAAGTACACCTGGAATCAAGAATCCACTTTCCACTGCCTTGCCTCCTACTCACATTTGAGTACACAAAAAGAACATCATCTTGCTGTTCTCCCTTGGCAACCGAAGCCTTTCCATTATTGGTGCGGCTTCTCCTCTCATCCCACATCCTCTTCTTGCAATCTTTCTTGAAATAACCCTTCTTGTTGCAATAGAAGCATCTCCTTCCTCCTCCAAGTCTTGTCTTGGAATGAGATCTCCCATGGTTCTGCCCTCTACCTCTTGATTTCTCCTGGTAGTTGCCATGGTTGCTACTGCCATTCCTAGTTACTGGCCTTCCTCTTATGAACAGCCCATCTCCACTTGATGTCTCATTCATCTTGGCTTTGAAATCATGTGCCCTTATGGCATTGATCACAATCTCCTTTGTTAAAGTATCCCTTCCATACTCAATAGCATTAATCAAATTATCAAAGCAATCAGGAACAGAATTTAACAAGATAACAACCAATTGTTCATCCAGAAAAATAATGCTACAGGTATTCAAATCTTAAACTAGCTTATTAAAGACATCAAGATTATCTTGCAATTCTTTACTAGGGTCCATTTTAAAAGCAAAGATTCTTTTAAGAAGATAAATCTTATTAGGGATAGTTTTGGTAAGAAACAACTTATCTAGTTTCTTCCATATGACAGTTGGATCTTCTGAGTCTCTGCACTCCCTTGTGACACTATCCGATATGTGCAAGAAAATGATGCTGTAAGCCATCTTCTTCATCTCGGTCCGTTGGTCTTCCGTGACACTTGCTAGAAAAGCATCATCTTCTCCAATACCCAAGTCCACTTTCTGTTGCATTAGAACAGCCTTGATCTTCCACTTCCAAAGGGCAAAGTCTCCCTTTCCATCAAACTTCTCAACACATAAATTTGAAGCCATCTTTGTGGACAAGATCCCAAATTTATGCAATACCCACAAATGCTTTCTTCAACCTGATAAGTGCTTAAATATCCATATTTAAGCCCCCTTATTTACATTTATTAGGTCTTTAGTTATGTTAATTTAGTTCATTTTACTTCATTTGTGTGTTTCACATGTTTTTATAGGGTTTTGGAGAAAAAAGAAGCATTTTGGAGCTTAAAAAGAAAAAAACTGGAAATCCTGGAGCAGCTTCTGGTCAAAATACGATCGAGTGCATTACTGAGTGCGATCGAGCGCAGAAGCGATCATGCGCACACAGAAGAGGATCGAGTGCAGGCTTGCGATCGAGCGCAGGCTTGCGATCGAGCACACAGCACTTGCGATCGATCGCACCTGTACGGACGTGAACAGTAAAGCGACAGAACCAATTTTGGAAATAAAAGAGTTTTGCGTTTTAGGAAAGTTGAGGAATTCTTGAGTCTTCTAGGAGTATTCAAGCCCTATAAATACACCTGTAAACACACACGCGAGAGATCATCCTTTCTTATATCCCTTCTTTTATCTTTTAGCTTGGAGTTGTAAGCTTTGGGAGAGAATTGACCCCTCTTCTCTCGGGTTTACTCTTCCCTTTATTTTTATGTTATGATGATGTTTTTCATAAACAGCATGTGTAACTAACTTTCTTATAGGGCTCGATTGAAGCCCTAGTTATGTTTTCTCATATATTTATTCATTGATAAAATCTTTGCCAATAGCCTTTTATTATGTTGCTTAATTTGATTATTGCCAGTGCTTATTTAAATTCCTCATATGTATGTGTATGGCCAACGTATGCATGTGGTATGGATTGGTTAGTTAGATCAATTTGGATGACCAAGTCTTGGGTCTAACATTAGTAACAAAAGATATCCACACTGGATTTTTGGATTAATCAACATGGGAAACTGGGAGTAGATACCATGCCCTAGGTCTCATGTGGTTGTCGATTTCCAAAGATCTTATGCTTCCTTAAGGAACAACTCACCTAGATACCATGCTGAATCCCTTAAGGAATAAAAGAGTTAGAGTAGATACCATGCCTAACTCATTGCTTAGGGAAATCAATAGCTTAAGGAGTAGATACCATGCCCTTAGGTTGACAACCATTAGGTATACATGATAAGGCTAGTGTACTGATACATTATACAATTGGAAAAGTATGACTAGTGGTGGATATCAAAGCCCTATGTCTTTATTATTATCAAATCACATTCAACAGTTATTTATTTCTTTTTACTTGAAGAAACTAATTCTAAAACTGAACTTTACCAATCCTTGTAGAGATGATCTTGCTTTCACCCACTATACTACACTGTTAACCTTGTGCACTTGCAAGTAAAACGAGTTCGATTATTTACTTATTTATTTAGGTATATTTTTGTCCAACAAGTTTTTGGCGCCGTTGCTGGGGATTGCACTTAAATTTCTTTTAGAATTATTTTCATTTAGTAATTTTACTTTATTTTTTATCAAAATCTCAAACTTTAAGTTATGTTTTTCAAACTTTATTTTTACTCCATCAAAAACCTAATTGAATTCTTTCTGTTTTCTGTTTGAGGCACTCCAAGAGAGCTTTCTGTGCCACTTGCGATCGATCATACTCTCCTGTGCGATCGAGCACAATTAGGGCAGAGAGTTACCCGAGTAGCAGAGTTAAACTGCAGCACTAAAGCTGGTTTACCTGATTTATGCACAGACTTCGGTCCCGACATCCAACATTTTTTCCCTTCGATCCTGAGCTTGAGTGGACTATTCGACAAAGGCTTAGGAACAACTTTGTGGAGAACGAAGAAGGATTTGAGAACAAAGCACTAATGGCAGGACAACTTGAAACCCAGCAACCACCTGCACGAGTACCAATGAAGCAGTCCTTCATCCCACGGAACCTTGATCAGCCATCATGTATCGCTTATCAACCTGAGGTGATAGAAAACTATTACATATCTCCGCAAATATTGAATGCTTTGACCCACTTTAGGAGTACTCCTAATGAGGATCCACACTTGCACCTTCAAGAATTCTTTGTTCTCTGCAAGTTCCAGCACATCCAAGGCTTAGACCAAGAAGGAATAAGGTTAATTTTTTTCCTTTTTTCCTTAAAATATAATGCTAAATTATGGTATAATTCTTTGCCTACAGTTTCTATCCACACTTGGGAGGAGTTGGCCAGCAAGTTCCTCAGAAAATTTTTCCCAGCCCAAAAGACGAGACAAATGAGGAAGGAGATCCAGTCCCTCCAACAAAAGGTTGGAGACTTATTCTTTGAAATATGGGGACATTTCAACGAGTTACTACTCAAATGTCCGCATCACAACCTACCTCAAGATGAGCTGGTACTAGCCTTTTATGAAGGTCTAAATGACATGAATAAAGGTATTGTTGATTCTGGTTGTGGAGGTGTGCTGATGGAAAAGAGCAGTGAAGAAGCCATGGAGTTGTTTGAGGCATTGAGTGAGCATACCCGACAATTCTCCTTTAGAGGTAGACAAGGAGTCAAGAGCAGAGGTATGTATAAGGTTACTCTGAATGGTCGACCCTCTACCCAAATAGCTGCTTTGAAGAGGAAGCTAGATATGAGGCTAGATATGATTGTAAAAGCCATGTCTATTCAAAACATCTCTCCTCGACCATAAGCTACACAAAGCCAGGTATGTGATTTATGTTCTCAATTTGATCACACTACTGAGACCTGCCATTTGTATTCATCTACAGATCCCGGGCAAGCAAACTATGTGGGATCGAACAGTGCATATGCAAATACATACAACCCTGGATGGCGAGACCACCCTAACCTCTCATGGAGCAACAATCAAAACACTTTAAACCTTCAAGGGCAACAAAAGAACTTCCATAAAGTAGCCCAACCAGTTCCAGAACCCAAGAAAGATGATCTAGAAAGTCTTGTAAAGCAATTAGCCACTCAACAACAACAACTAATGACAACATTGATGACTTCATTAGATCAGCAAAAATAAACCACTGCAACACATGAGCAAGCAATTCAAAGGCTAAAAGTACAAATGGGGCAATTGGCTAAGGAGCTAAGTGAAAGAAAGCAAGGTGAACTTCCTGCACAAAATCCAAGAGGACATCAGCAGCTGAAAGCCGTTACAACTCTCCGGAATGGTAAGATCATAGGAGTTAATAAGCCAGCTCAAGCATCTCCAGCTAAGCCATCCACATCCAAGGTAAGTGAAGTAGAGAAGTGAAATGCACCACCCTTCCCTCAAAGGTTAGTAACGCCAAAGAAAGATAAATTGCTTGATATTTTTGAAACTTTGAGGAAAGTAGAAATTAACATTCCCTTATTAGATGCAGTTAAACAAATTCCTGCTTATGCTAAATTTTTAAAAGATTGTTGCACTAATAAAAGAAAGTTTCAGGAACATGAAACAATGGCTCTAACTGAAGAGGTAAGCATAGTATTATTAAGAAAACTACCACCAAAACTAGAAGATCCGGGTAGTTTTACTATTCCCTGTAGGATAGGTGATCAGTTGTTTGAACAAGCATTACTAGATTTAGGAACAAGTGTCAATTTGCTACCATACACAGTAATTGAAAAACTAGGTTTGGGGGAGCTTCAACCAACCTCCATCGCTTTGCAATTGGCAGATAGAAGCATCAAAAGGCCTCGAGGTATACTTGAGGATGTCTTGGTAAAGGTAAGTGAGTTTATTTTGCCTGCTGACTTCATTGTTTTAGATATGGAAGAATGCCCTATGCCATTACCTCTTCCCATCATCTTAGGAAGACCCTTTATGAGAACTACTGATACAATAATTAATGTGAAAAAAGGTATTGTAAGTATGACAGTAAATGGTGAGACAATAGAATTTAAGATATTTGATGCAATGAAATTACCTCAAGATGATAATGATGATGAATGTTTTAATGAATGTATGATGCAAAGTGCTATCAAGCAAACTTTTCAGGTCCATCACACTGATCCATTAGAGGCGGCCCTCACCCATAGTTTCAAAAGATCAGAGATTGAGCCTATATCAGAAACTGTCCCTGATGGCATCTTTAAAGTTGTGCACCTCCCTGAAGTCTATCCTATGCATCCAAGACCGGGTGATAAGAAGAAATCCCATTTGAATTAGCTGAATAGATTGAGTCATGATGAATGTGCGGCACCATCAAGAGCATTTGAGCCACATGAAGTAGGCTTTAAGTACTCCCTACCAAAGGACTAAGGTTGAGAGGATACCCCGTCTAGCTGAAGACATTAAACTTAGTGCTCATGGGAAGCACCTTACAACATATCATTTTTAGTATTTCATTTTATATAGCTGTTTATTATTACTTGTTTTCCATTTTATGTTTGTTTTTCTTTTTCAAGGACAGAGTGCATGCATCCAGTTGAAGTTTGGAGGCGTGCTACGAGCCATGCCAGCCATATAGTTCTCCATCTCCCAGGTCAGCTCCTTCCATGCTATTCACACATTGGGGACAATGTGCAATTTAAGTTTGGGGGTATGGGGACACATTCGCACACTCACTATATCCCCTTTTTTTTTTTATAGATAAATACATGTTCATTTTGTCCAATAAAATTTTTTGGTGATCTAAACAAAGAATATGATTTGACTTCATAAGTGAGCTTAACAGCTTGAACATATAGGCTAATAATTAAGTTTTGAACATAGATAACCTCCTTTTAAGGCATTTAAGAATTCACAAGCTTGACCTAAACGATCATAAGCACATTATCACATAATTGTGTGGGGTATGACATGTAATTTTGATTTGTATGTTTCTTTTGCTCGACTATGAACCAAATGGCCTATTAGACTAACATCTTGGCATAAGAAAATAGAAACAAATTGTTAGTACTAAAAAAAAAAATGCTCCATAAAACGAACTTTCCACTGAGTAACTGGCCCTCTTGCTTTAGTAAGCAGTGAGTGTCACGTCAAAAGGTAGAAAATTTGTTTATTCAAAAGATCATTGAAAGAAACTTTTCGCTGAGTAACTGGCTCTCTTGCCTCAGTAAGCAGTGAGTGTCACATCAAAAGGTGAAAATTCTGATTAGAGCATTGAGACCAGTTAGTTTCGTAGCTTTTTTAACTCGAGTTAGTAAGTCCTTAGGGGTGTCTTTACACCTAATGCCCTAAAACCATCTGGTTTAGGAGTCATTGGCTAAACACTCGTTACATGAGTCAAATAGAAATCTTGAGGAAACTAACTTGGTAAAAATATCACAAACAAAAGAAAAGAAGAAAATTTATGCCATCTTTGTTGATTCTAATAGGAAATTTGGTGAATCTTGAGACATCGAAACACATGTGTCAGAATTATTTGGAAACCTAATCTTTTATGTGCTAGTTCACCACACACCAAATTCGAACTTGTGATATCTTAAATTGCCTCATGAAAGTGATTTGCGTTCAAAACTCTTATGCGTTGCAAAAATATGTTTATATTTGTTAAGCTTGCTCATGAATGCGCATCATATTTTTGTGTTAAGACTTAAACTTTTGTGGACACTATGAACATTGGATCTATTTGTGTGTTGTTATTTTTCATTTTAATTTTGTTTCGTATTGCTAAGAGACTAGCAATATGTAAGTTTGGGGGTGTGATAGGTGCTTAAATATTCATATTTAAGCCCCCTTATTTACATTTGTTAGGTCCTTAGTTATGTTAATTTAGTTCATTTTACTTCATTTGTGTGTTTCACATGTTTTTATAGGGTTTTGGAGAAGAAAGAAGCATTTTGGAGCTTAAAAGGAAGAAAACTGGAAATCCTGGAGCAGTTTCTGGTCAAAATATGATCGAGTGCAGAAGCGATCGTGCGCACACAGAAGAGGATCAAGCGTAGGCTTGCGATCGAGCGCACGACACTTGCGATCGATCGCACCTGTACGGGCGTGAACAATAAAATGGCAGAACCAGTTTTGAAAATAAAAGAGTTTTACGTTTTAGGAAAGTTGAGGAATTCTTGAGTCTTCTAGGAATATTCAAGCCCTATAAATACACCTGTAAACACACACACAAGAGATCATCCTTTCTTACATCCCTTCTTTTATCTTTTAGCTTGGAGTTGTAAGCTTTGGGAGAGAATTGATGCCTCTTCTCTCGGGTTTACTCTTCCCTTTATTTTTATGTTATGATGATGTTTTTCATAAACAGCATGTGTAACTAACTTTCTTATAAGGCTCGATTGAAGCCCTAGTTATGCTTTCTCATATATTTATTCACTGATAAAATCTTTGCCAATAGCCTTTATTATGTTGCTTAACTTGATTAATGCCTGTGCTTATTTAAATTCCTCATATGTATGTGTATAGCCAATGTATGCATGTGGTATGGATTGGTTAGTTAGATCAATTTGGATGACCGAGTCATGGGTCTAACATTAGTAACAAAAGATATCCACACCGGATTTTTGGATTAATCAACATGGGAAACCGGGAGTAGATACCATGCCCTAGGTCTCATGTGGTTGCTGATTTTCAAAGATCTTATGCTTCCTTAAGGAACAACTCACTCAGATACCATGCTGAATCCCTTAAGGAAGAAAAGAGTTAGAGTAGATACCATGCCTAACTCGCTGCTTAGGGAAATCAATAGCTTAAGAAGTAGATACTATGCCCTTAGGTTGGCAACCATTAGGTATACATGATAAGGCTAGTGCACTGATACATTATACAATTGGGAAAGTATGATTAATGGTTGATATCAAAGCCCTATGTCTTTATTATTATCAAATCACATTCAACAGTTATTTATTTCTTTTTACTTGAAGAAACTAATTCTAAAACTGAACTTTACCAATCCCTGTGGAGATTATCTTGCTTTCGCACACTATACTACACTGTTGACCTTGTGCACTTGCAAGTAAAATGAGTTTGATTATTTACGGTATATTTTCATCCAACACAACCTCAAGAACACAGATCAAAGATGGATCTTAACACTGTTCTTGAATCTACCTCAAGAACACGATCAGATCTTGATCTTTACACCGTTCTTGAATCACCCAAGAAGTTGATCTTTGATTCTTGGAGTCTTGGCTCCGTCACCTTCTTGTTGCTCCGATTCCCAGCTGTGTTGCTCTAATACCACTATTGGAAATCACCTTGACAATATGCCTAGGTGGTGATCTTCCAAACACCCAAGTCTCGAATGACTTGTAGAAAGAAATACAGCAAGCAAAGACAAGAACAGAAAATCAAAGAAAGAAAGAATACAAGCAATTTGTTATCAAGGTTCGACAATGTGCCTACGTCCCCGTGAGTTCTTCTGAACTCTCTACACTAAATCAATGGTTCTTACAAGTTACTGCAATCCACTTCAAGAAACCTCAAGTTCTTGAAGAAACCAAGAAGAGAAGAAAGGAAGAAGATAAGAACTAACAATGCTCTCAATCTAATCTAAACTTCTCTCTTTTTACAACCAGCCTCACTACAAAAAGTCCCTCTTGTGTTTATGTCTCTCATATAATTTTCTCTTGTATTACAATTGATCTCAAAGTATGTCACAAACTTGTGTTGTTCTCTTGTTGAAAAATGAGGCTAGGAAACCCCTTTTATAGCCACCCACTTCTTGGTCATTCTTGAGATTCAATCCTCACCCTTTGATCATGATTACCACTTAATCATGGCCCTCCATCACTCTTAAGTGGTACTATGCATTTTAACCTTGCACCCACCCACCTAAGAGAGGATTAAAATAGGCTGTCCATGTGTGCTTGACTTTGCCTAGCGCCTAGGTGCTCAACAGGGCGCAATACGGTGCTGGGCAGAGTGCCTTTGCACACTTTCTGGGTGGTGCACCGCTGGTGGGGAGTGGTACGGTGCTGGGATGCTTTTGGAGGTATGTATTCTGGATGGTGCGATGCTGGGCTGTGCGTGGTACGGTGCTGGCCATCACCTGTAGTGCACACACACTTTCAGCTTGTGTGCAGAAGTGCACACACTAGTGCGCCTACCCTTACCTTGCTCCAAAGTGATGCACACACATGTGTGCAGTCTTTTAACTTGTTGTAATTTAATATTCTAACCTTGGTTTAGACTTTAACCATCTTTAAACCATGTTTTGATACGTTTAAACCTTAGATAAATACCAACAAGTTGCTAGTACAGTTGGTACTTGTAGAGGTGGGAGAGAATCTGATATTAGGAGGGATGAGTTGAGAGAAGTTCTTGATCATGCTATAGAGAGAACGAATGTAGCAGAAGAAATGGCTAATAATTTATAGGGAAGGGGTAGAACAAAACCTAATGTAGTGAGACAATAGGCTTATGAGGAAGAGGGCGTGTTTGCATATGAGATACAAGGAGATTGTTTTGTGAGATTTATTAAGTTTAAAACCCATTATTTTAGAGGATCTGTAAATTCAATTGAAGCTGAGCAGTGGATTAAATATGTTGAGAAATATTTTGAAGTCTTACCAGTGACAGATAGGCAGAAGGTTGTTTTTGCTTCATTTAAGCTGGAAGATGAGGCTTCTTAATGTTGGGAGGATATTCTACGTAGATTGAGTACACAGGTAGATCAACCCTTAACTTGTCATAAGTTTTTTGATGTGTTCTTTGCAAAGTATTTTCCAGATACGTTTCTAGCACAGCAGGATAGAGATTTTATTCATTTAAGTCAAAATACTTTATCTGTGGCTGAGTATGATAGTAGATTTATAGCCATGCCGAGGTTTTTACCTGAGTTAGTAAATGCAGAGGAGAGGAAATGTAAGAGATTTTTTAGATGGGTTACACTATGAAATTCGAACTAAACATTCTTACATAGGTATTGGGAATTATGTTATAGTGGTGGATAAAGCATTACAGATTAAGAAGGATGTGACAGAATTTAGAGGTAGAAAGGATTGGCTGAAGAGGTTTAGATTTGAGAGACCCAGAGATGGTAGTAATATGAATGTACAGGGTAGGATACCACCCCATAAGGGGCGTTCCTTGTCACAAGGAACTGTAATACAGAGTCAAAGGCAAGTAGGCTCTGTTGCTTTTATAGCTCATAGTAATATTAGTGGGGCCCCTAGATTTGAGAGACAGGTTATGGAAACTAGAAGTTATGATAGAGGAGTAAGTATGCCACTAAGGGGAAGTGGTAATCTGATGTATGATCGAGAGACAAAATCTTGCCATAGATGTAATCAGATAGGGCATCTATTTCAGAATTATCCTACTCCGATGTGTTTTGTACGTGGTGAGGGAGGACATATTAGTGTAGATTGTCCAGTGAGGAAATCTGTTGAGATAAGTGCTAGAGGTGTTGGGAGAAGACAGGTGGAGAGAGGTGGTGGATTAAGAAATATGCTGGGCAAAGGTGATTACGCCTAAAACATAATGCGGTAGTTGTAGCACAGCTTTAGGGTGTCGATTCCACAGGGAAACAAGTTAACTACAAGAGAAGGCGTGAACCTTAACACAAACGATAAAGATTAAGTGAGAGAATAAAGTGTTGTGTGAAAATTGTGTAGATAGATTATGTTGGAGAACAAGGTTCTGGGAATCCTCCCTAGGTTCGTTGTCTTATTCCAATCTTGATTCAGTTGTTTTTATCTCGATTGCAAGTTTCTCATCCCAAACAAGCAATCGGCAAATATTCAATTAAGCACAAGTAAATCCTAATGGAATTGTTACGAAATCCTCTTTACTTTCAACCGCACATGACCTAACTTATAGATTATCAAGAAACGACAATATATCATAATGAAAATACTGCAGTAATGGACAAATCTATAAGAGAAATCTATCGGACTCAATCACACCTTAACAACATCACATAAGAAGAACATGACTAGACTTATATATGGGATAAAGATATAGGGAAATTTTCTAATTAGATTAAAAAGTAAATCATAACAATGTTTAATGATGATAAATCCAAACTACAACTGAATCAAGAAAAGAAATGAAGAACAATTACACCTAGGGATTCATCCCTTTGCCTTGCTTGGAGATTAGACAGACATGGGGCTCCTCCTTGAGTCTTTGAACCCTTGTCTAGCCTCAAATTGATTCTTTCTCTTAAACCCTAAGTGATCTATTTATAGTACAAAGGTCCAAGGGTGTTTTTGGGTTTAATCTATTATTTAAAACCCTAATTAAGTTTTAACTCAGAGATATAACATCGTGTGCACGCTGCGGTGCTCCTTTATAGACGCTGCAGTGTTTGCTTCAGCTTTGGTTGGGTGTGCTTCTGGGCACCGCGGTACTGGCTAAGGGGCACCGTGGTGCACATTGATGATTTGATTTTTTCTTCATGTTTGCTTCTTTGCAACCAATCCGACACTCCGTTATGGATGGAATCTTGGCGCTTTAAGCAACGATCGCTTTTTCTTCTCTTTTGGACTCCAAGTACCTGAAAATGCACTGAAATAAGTTAGTGATCCAATAATATCACTTAGAGTTATTAATATATAAAAGTGCAATAAAGACCGAGATCAATCCTAAAATGCTAACAATTACACTGTTGAGATGCATTTTATGGCTCTCATCACAACCCCTAACTAGTTTATTGCTAGTCCCTAGCAATTCAAGCGAAAACAAAGGATGAATTCTACGGTGGGAGTTAAAAACAAAGTAAAGTAATGCTAGCGTTGAACTAAGAGTAATTCACTTTTTTTTGTCTTAAAAATTGCACACAACATACATCATATAGAATTATTAAATATCACTTAAGTCAAAAAGTAATCCAACCATCAATCTTAAAATCGTTATTGACTCTTAACATCTATCTTACCACAATCCATTAATCCGAACACCTAGATGATTTTATGCACAACATTCGTGAATAAAAGTCTTGGTCTCTAAGAACATAATAAATTAGGTGACATCAATCACAAATCAAGCTCCATAGGCTTATTTTTCAAATCACTCTCCACTATTGTAGAAAAAATCACACTACATTGGATCAATAGGTCTTTACTAAGCTTATAACGTTAGGCTAAGGTAAAGGTTAAAAAAGAACGGGAAAGATTCAACAAGTAAAAGAACTTAATCTCTTAGTTTTGAACATAACTCTTTAAACACTGGATAACCTTACTTCAATACCCAACTCTTCCAACCATTTTCCGAGCATTTCTTTCAACAAATCACCATTTTTTTTTCTTTCTTTCTTCTTTCTTTGCCATAATTCACTACATTTTTTTTTTATTTTGGCACATAAGACCATTCACCTCCTTTTTCATCATCTTTTTTTCTTTTCCACAACCCCCAAGTTATCTCTTTTCATGTATTTGGGCTATGATAGTAATATTTTTTTTCTTATACTTTCATCCTTACTCCTCTTGAGTGCTTCTCCACAAATGTGTATAACTAAGTTCTTTTAAAAGAAAGGTAAGGATAAAATATTTTAGGCTCATAAAGATGAGTAAATGGGCTATTGAAAGAAACAAAGCTCAAATTCTTTTTCAAGAAAAATGCTCAAATGGGTGACCAGTGATAAATATAGCAATGGTAAGTTTGGAAGGCTCAAACGGTTCAAAAATGGCCTATATCATATCTTAAGTAGTGTGCATTCTAGAAATTCACCTTAAGTGATTATCAAATAAGTTCTAGAGCTTGTCGAGACCGCAAAAGTATTCACAAAACAATCACACATAAAACTTCTCTAAATGTTTTATACTAATCATACATTCTTACCGCAAACTAGAGTCTCAAACCAAGTGAAGATTGATACTTAAATTAATTTCAAACCGAAGCAAGATTTAACTTCTTCTAAATGCTATATGTTATCTCAATTTAGGCTCATATCATTGACATGCGAATAAACTCTAAGGCTTAACACAAAGCATGCTAAAAACAAACAAAAGGGGAAAATGACACCAAACAGTTCAATGAAAAACATAAAAAAAAAAACAGGAATATGTTTCCTCCACCCCTAACTTAAAGTAGGCATTATCCTCAATGTGAAAGCAAAAGATAAGGAAACTCCCTTTGTAGCCAAAAGTGCACAGAAGCTGAAAATTGTGCACCACCATTTGAACTGTTTCGTCTATTTGTCCCTGAAAAAGAAATACGAAAGTAAAATTGGAAAACAGCAAAATAATAATAATAAATAAGAAAAAGAAATATGAAAAACAATAAAAATAAAAGAATATGTTGTGGGTTGCCTCCTATGAGCGCTAAGTTTTACATCTTCAGCCAGACACTCTTATTCTCTCCTAGACAAACATAGGTTAAATGCACTAGCCACTGCTTCATTGCCAAATTCGGTGCTTGTATGCTTTGGAAAGGCCTCATGGATGTCATCAGTAACATCCGCAAATTTTGGCTTGATATATGCTCTTGTGAAGCTATGGGTGAGGGTGGACTCTAATAGATTAAGGTGCTGGACCTTTTCCATGAATGAGTCAATCATGTATGCTTGGTGGGTTTCGTCCACATCCTCTAATTTTTTCGTTGTTGGGATGTGTAATAACTTACTACTTAGTGTCTCAATGGCATTCACCTCCTTTATATTCTGTTGCACTAGGTGTTGACCATGGGGTGTGGACTGAGCTTGAGAAGGGAACTTACCTCACTCAGTCACACTCAAGTAGCTCATCAACTTGGACATTTGGCCCTCTATCTCTTTATTTTCTTCAACAGCCTGCGTAATTAAAGATTCAAGTCTTTGATTAGTCTTACCCTGTACCTTAATAAAAGCATGTAAAATGTATTCTAAAGAACTCCTAGAAGATACAGGTGCATGATATGGTTCAAGATATGGTGCAGGGGGTTGTGCAAGCTGCTGGTTTTCAAACTTCCAGCTAAAATTGGGGTGATTTTGTCATCCCGGATTATAAGTATCAGAGAAGGGTGCCAAAGGTTTCTTGTACATGCCTAAGGCATTACATTGTTCCTTATACATTCTTCTCATCTCAGCAAATGTGGGGCACTTCTAGTTCCCTAGTGAGCATCTCGACCTTGGCCTTAAGGTCATCCTCTTCCCTAAGATGGTAAATTCCACCACCATTTGGGTTTCCTACAGGTCGTGACCTATTTGTGCTTTCAGTAGCACTAGGTCCAGTCCAAGTGTGAGCTTTTTTAGCATGCTCATTGGGGTACTTTATGGCCTCATCAGGATCTTTCTCCAAGAACTCACCATTACACATCATCTCTACAAATTGGCGCTCTCTATATGTAAGTCCCTCATAAAAATAGCTCACTAAGCGCTAACTCTCATACCCATGGTGAGGACACATACTCAACAACTCCTTAAATCTCTCCCAAGACTGATACAAAGTCTCGCTGTCCTTTTGTGCAAAGGTGGAGATTTGCCTTTTTAAAGCATTAGTCTTATGTTGGGGAAAGTATTTATTAAAGAAAATTCGAGTCATCTCAGTCCACGACCCAATAGATTATGGTCGTAGTGAGTATAGCCAACTCTTAGCTCTATCCTTCAAAGCGAAAGGAAAGAACTTAAGCCTCACAATGTCATCGGTTTCATCTTGACTATGAAAAGTCGCGACTATTTCCTCAAATTCTCTAATGTGCACATATAGGTTTTCATTGTCCAAGCCATGAAACGTAGGCAGTAATTGTATCATCCCTGTTTTAAAATCTAGATGGCAATCTTTGGTGGAAACATGATGCATGATGGTGTGGCTGTGCGTGTAGGGTGGAGATAATCTTGAAGTGTCCTAGCAACATTCTCATTTGTGTTATCAGCCATGTTAAAAATCCTCTAAATTCTCTTGTGGGGGTGCACTATGGTTTGATCTAGGTGAGGTTTCACTAATGGACGTGGAAGGAGAGGGTAATTCTATTTCGGGTCCTCTAATGAATCTACCTAGCAAATCTCTCGGTCTATACATACACCAAATAAGTTAGAGGAAATAAATAAACAGAAAAAAATAAAAGAAAATCAAAAAATCAAATTAAAGAGAAAAGAACAATAATAAAAAAAAATACTATAAAAAGAAAGAAGAAAAAAAAATTGCAGCAAGCTAAAAAAGGAACGAAGTTACCGCCTTTACAAACTGCTGAAAGAAAAACTATCTACAAATCTTCTACTGTCTTGTCTTAGAGTTGAAAATCTTCTTTGTACTTAAGCGCATTTCCCTAGCAACGGCGCCAAAATTTGATTACACCCAAAACATAACACGGTAGTTGTAGCACAGCTTTGGGGTGTCGATTCCACAGGGAAACAAGTTAACTACAAAAGAAGGCATGAACCTTAACACAAACAATGAAGATTAAGTGAGAGAATAAAGTGTTGTGTGAAAATTATGTAGATAGATTATGTTGGAGAACAATGTTCTGGGAATCCTCCCTAGGTTCGTTGCCTTATTTCAATCTTGATTCAATTGTTTTTATCTCGATTACAAGTTTTTTATCCCAAACAGGCAATCGGCAAATATTCAATTAAGCACAAGTAAACCTTAATGTAATTATTATGAAATTCTCTTTACTTTCAAGCACACATGACCTAACTTATAGATTATCAAGAAATGACAATATATCATAATGATAATACTGCAATAATGGACAAATCTATAAGAGAAATCTATCGGACTCAATCACACCTTAACAACATCACATAAAAAGAGCATGACTAGACTTATATGAAGAGAAAGATGTAATCACCGGATTAAGGGGAAATCTTCTAATTAGATTAAAAAGTAAATCATAACAATGTTTAAGAATGATAAATCCAAACTACAACTAAATCAAGAAAAGAAATAAAGAACAATTACACCTAGGCATTCATCCCTTTGCCTTGCTTGGACATTAGACAGCTATGGGGCTCCTCCTTGAGTCTTTGAACCCTTGTCTAGCCTCCAGTTGATTCTTTCTCTCAAACCCTAAGTGATCTATTTATAGTACAAAGGTCTAAGGGTGTTTTCAGGTTTAATCTATTGTTTAAAACCCTAATTAAGTTTTAACTCCAAGATATAACATCGTGTGCGCGCTGCGGTGCTCCTTTATGGGCGCTGCGGTGTTGGTTTCAGCTTTGGTTGGGTGTGCTTCTGGGCACCGCGGTGCTGGCTAAGGAATACCGCGGTGCTGGCTAAGGGGCACCGTGGTGCACACTGATGACTTGATTTTTTCTTCATGTTTGCTTCTCCGCAACCACTCTGACACTCTGTTATGCATGGAATCTTGGCACTTTAAGCAATGATCACTTTTTCTTCTCTTTTGGACTCAAAGTACCTGAAAATGCATTGAAATAAGTCAATGATCCAATAATATCACTTTAGAGTTATTAACATATAAAAGTGCAATAAAGACCGAGATCAATCCTAAAATGCTAACAATTAAACACTGTTAAGATGCATTTTATGGCTCTCATCAAGAGGTAAAGGACCCGTAGCTGAGAGAGGACGTGGTGGTCAGTTATAGCTTAGAGATAGCAGAGTCTATGCTTTAACCCAACAGGATGCATAAGCCACTCCTGATATTGTTATGGGTATAGTATCTATTCTTGATAAACCTGCTAGATTATTGATTGATCCTGGTGCAACCCATTCTTTTGCATCCAGTGTGTATATGAAATCTATTGATGCTTGTGTTAGTCCTTTGATGCATGCTGTTATTGTTGAGGTTCTTACTAGGTATAAGGTTATTATCAAGACAATTTATCAGGGTTGTGTGGTTAGTATAGCTAGTAGAGAACTTGAAGTTGATTTATTGCTTTTAGATATGACAGATTTTGATTTAATTCTGGGGATGAATTGGTTATTTGCATATCATGCTTGGGTAGATATTTTAGGAAGTATGTGGTGTTCAAGATACCAGGACAAGAGAAGTTTAACTTTCAAGAAGAACATAAGATACTTGTCAGCTGTCTTATTTCTGCCCTGACTACTAGTAGATGGTTGAAGAATAGTTAATGGGGGGTATTTGACGTATGTAGTGGATTCTAGAAAGGAGATTAGGAACTTAGAAGAAATCTTAGTAGTGAAAGATTTTTTTGATGAGTTCCCTGAGGAGTTGTCTGGTTTACCTCCTAACAGGGAGATTGAGTTTTCTATTGAGGTGATTCCGAGATCAACACCCATATCTATAGCACATTATAGAATGGCACTAGCTGATTTGAGAGAGTTGAAAGTTCAGCTTCAGGAGTTACTAGATTAACAATTTTTTTAACCTACTATATCGCCTTGGGGAGCTCCTGTGTTGTCTGCGAAAAAGAAGAATGAAACGATGAGGTTGTGTATTGATTATAGACAGTTGAATAAGATCATCATTAAGAATAAATATCCTTTACCTAGGATAGATGATTTATTCGAGCAGTTATAGAGAGCTAGAGAGTTTTCTAAGATAGATCTGAGATTGAGTTAACATCAGTTGAAGATAAAGGAGATGGACATGCCTAAGACTGCTTTTAGGACACGTTATGGCCATCATGAGTTCTTTGTGATGCCATTTGGGTTAACTAATGCTTCTGCGACATTTATAGATCTAATGAATTGGGTGTTTAAACCATTCTTGGATAGATTTGTGATTGTATTTATTGATGATATTATGGTATATTCCAAGAATGAAGAGGAGCATGGGCAACATTTAGAGGTAGTGTTAGAAATTCTGAGGAGAGAAAAATTGGATGTGTTGACCCTTATTTGATTTTAATAATGACAACACTACATTAATTGAGCTAACAGTTTTATCAAAGTGTTTAAACGGTAAAAACTTTCAGCAAAGAAACAAGATGCAAGAACTCAACCAGTTTCAGACGCTAAGACAAGGCAGAAGATATAAAATAGGCATTAAGGTATTGAAAACAACTGTAAATTTCTCATGTTCAAATACTTAGCTTGTCCTATGGCTCTTTTTACAAAAGGTTTTTGACAAAACTATTAATACAAATGTTTCCAACTCAAAAACAATTTTGAAACTTGAAAAACTGGGTTAAAGGGCAACCCAGTCGACTGGCTCAATATACCAATCGACTGGGATATGGGACAAAAGGTCCCCAGTCGACTGGTAACTGGGACAGTGGGTTCCCAGTCGACTGATGCTTTGGAACCAGTTGATTGGTACTCTCACACAGCCTAAAAGTGAGATTTCTCACTTGACCCAGTCGACTGGTACAAAGACCTAGTCAACTGGTAATTCAAAAATATGATCGTTTGAGACGTGAGACTTGAGTATTTAATGAACCAAGCCTACCAAGTCAGTGTCTAACGGCCATATTGATTCAAGGCTATATAAACCCACTTCAATGAGCATTTAAAAGTAGAAGAGAACACATTCAATTCACAGGATTGCTCATTAATTCTCAAAAGCTTTGAAAAATTTATTGTTGAGCCATTCTTCAACCTTATTCTTGAAAGAGAGATATTATTCATTTGTAAAAGAATTCATTACTATCTCTCTACAATTTACTTTACAGAAAATCTCATTTATTGTAAAGGGGAAAGAGTTGTAATAACTTTTAGAGTGTTTAGAATTAAACACTTCTTTGTAAGCTTCCGTGAGGAGGGGATTAGCTTCCATGAGGAAGGGAATAGCTTCCGAGTGGAAAGGTTTGGTTATAAGGTTTGTACAACACCTGTGAAGTTGTATGACTAAAAGTTTTAGTGGATTACTTCAAGGAGGTTCCTTAAAAAGAGTGGACGTAGGGTCGGAAGAAATTTGATATTGCTGAACCACTATAAATTGAGTTTGCACTTTCTCTTCCTTAAACTCTTTTACTTAAAGCACATTACTTGTTTGTATGCTTTGTACATTTAACAGTTTTATAAACTTGTAAATAATTAGCAAAAGTTTTTAAAAACCCAATTCACCACCCCTCTTGGGTTTGAATCTCGGTTTACAATTGGTATCAGACCTTCGTACTCAATTTCAAGCTTAAAATCCTTGAGTTGAGCCAATGGCATCTAATAGTTATTTCAAAGGACATTCCTATACTAAGCCTCCCTTGTTCAATGGCTCCAACTATAACTATTGGAAAAATATGATGAAAATCTTTGTTGAATGACAAAATTACAATCTATGGAGAGTCATTGAGGAAGGATCTAAAATTACTACAAAGAAAATAACTACTGGAGAAATCAATCATACAATACCTAAACTCAAAACTGAGTTCAATGAAGAAGATTGTAGAATGATGTCTCTAAATAATAGAGTCACAAGTATTTTACATTGTGCATTAGATATTTCTGGATATAATAAAATTTCTACTTGTGTTTCGATTAAGGAGTTTTGAGACAAATTTTAAGTTACATATGAAGGAACTAGCGAAGCTAAAAAATCAAAAATCTATATACTAGTGTTCGAGTATGAATCTTTCAAAATGTCTCCTAATGAAACAATTTCTCAAATGCACTCATGTTTCACCACCATTGTTAACGGTTTAAAACTTCTTGGTAGGAACATTGAGGAATTTGAACTAACGAGGAAAATCTTAAGGTCTTTGCCATCTACTTGGAAAGCAAAGAAGACGACCATCACAGAGGCCAAAGATCTCGACAAACTTGATGTCGAAACATTTTTCGGATCACTGTTGACATACAAGATGGAAGAAATGAATCTCGTTGTCAATGATGATGAGAAGAAGAAAAAGGTGATTGTTCTCAAAGCCTGTACGAGCAACAAAGAGGAAGAAACAGAAGAAGAGGTGGAGAGCAGCGAAGAAGATGGCGAGATGGCTTTAATCACCAAGAGGTTTCTTAAAGAAGAGCAAGAAACCTTACATAAAGGATCCCACTTCAAAAAGGGAGCCACTTGTCTGTTATAGTTGCAAGAAACCCGATCACATCAAGGCTAATTGTACATCGACAAGCAAACCATATAAGAGCTTCAAAAAGAAAGCTATGATTGCAACCACTTGGAATGATGATGATGAAGAAGAATCCTTGGACAATGAGGTCGGATACGAGGAGATTGCCAACCTATGTCTAATGGCAATCGACGACGAAAATGAGGTATCAAATTCTCCCCCTTCTAATAATAACATTGTTAGTAGTAGTGAAGAATTAATAGAGGTCATAAATCAAATGCATGAATAATTAAAGAAATTCGATTCTAAGAATACCACTCTAAAAAAAGAAGTGTCATCTCTTTCTAAAGAGATGGAATGCCTAAAGGAAGAAAAAGAAAAACTATATTCCTTGCTTTATACTTCTTCTCAAAATTTTCTTAAAGCTGAAAATGAAAACTTAAGAAAGAAAATAATTGAATTGAATGGCACTATATCAAGACTTATCCTTGGAAAAGAAAAGCTAGATGAAGTGTTATCTTGCCAAAGATTAAGTGGAGGAAAATCTAAATTTGGTTATTCTCCATTAGGCAAGAAAAAGTCAAAATAGACCTTATTAATGAAAGTATCATGTGTGAATGAAGCCTCTACTTCCAAGACCACTAGCTTACAATGTTAAGAAAGTATGGGTCCCTAAAGGAACCGTATTTTCTAGGACTAACCCCAAAGGACCAGAAAAATTTTGGGTACCTAAGAGTGCAATTGTATATCCTTGTGTAATATAGATATATCTCCACACTACGGAAAAAGATAACTATTGGTACCTTGATAGTGGATGCTCAAAGCACATGACCGGTGATTGAAGTGTATTCAAAGAACTAACTCTAAGAGATGGCGGACATATCACCATTGGAGACAACACAAAAATAAAGATCATCGGGCATGGAAAAGTTGGTAATGATTTCTCAACCATTGATCATGTATTATTTGAGCAAGGACTTATGCCAAATTTACTAGGTATTAGTCAACTATGTGACAAAGGCAACAAAGTCATATTTGAAACCTCTCATTGTCTAGTTATAGACATCAAGAGTAACAAGATCAAGTTTGTTGGCCATAGATACGAAAATGTTTATATAGTTGATTTAAAATCCTTGCAGTCGAAAAATGAAAAATATTTTCCTGCATTTAGTGAAAACTCATGGCTATGGCATAGAAGGCTTGGTCATGTGAATATAGATTTGCTTAAAATCATTTCAAGAAAAGATTTAGTCATTGGACTTCCAAAAATCAAATTTGAAAAAGACCAAGTGTTTGATACTTGTCAAATGGGAAAACAAACTAGAATTTCTTTTAAATAAAAAAATATAGTCTCAACTACTAGACCATTGAAACTTTTGCATATGGACTTATTTGGTCCAATAAGTGTCATTAGTCTAGGTGGCCATCAATATGCTCTTATTATTGTTGATGACTATTCAAGATATATCGTTGTTATTTTTATTGCTTACAATGATGAAGCTTACAAAGGATTTGAAAACTTTTGTAAAAAGGTTCAAAATGAAAAAAGGAATTTGTATTTCAAGCATTAGATGTGATCATGGAAAAGAATTTGAAAACCAAAGTTTTTCAAAATTTTGAAATGAAAATGGAATTGATCACAACTTTTCGGCTCTTAGAACTTCTCAACAAAATGGAGTTGTTGAGAGGAAAAATAGAGTTCTAAAAAAATTTGCAAGAACAATGCTTTGTTAAAATAGCTTGCCAAAATATTTTTTGGCGAAAGCCGTAAAAACTTCTTGCTTGTTATGTCTTAAATAGAGTTTTAATTAGACATATGCTTAACAAAACTCTATATGAATTATGGAAAGTTAGAAAGCCTAATATCTCCTATTTTCGCGTCTTTGGTTGTAAATGCTTTATCCTAAATAATAATAAAACTAACTTGGGTAAATTTGACTCAAAGACTGATGAGGGGATATTCTTAGGATATTCAACCTCTAGTAAAGCCTATAGAGTCTTTAACAAAAGAACTCTAATGGTAGAAGAATTTCTTCATGTGGCCTTTGATGAGTCTAGCCCAATTAGTAGTAGAGTAGTTTCTTTCAATGATGATGCAGATTTCATTCCAAGAACGGAAACACCTACTCCCATTGTTGACCCAAAGAAGAATCCACCTTAAATAAGTCAAGAGGTAGAAGCTCTCAATCTTGATCAACCATCTACAAGTCAATATGAGGATAGTATTCCTAAAGATTGGAGGTATGTCAATTATCACCCAATCGATCAAGTGATTGGTGATCATTCACAAGGAGTAAAAACTCATTCCTCAATTAGAAATATTTGCAATTGTGTAGCTTATTTATCTCAAATAGAACCTAAGATGTTTGTAGAAGCCGAGAAGGATGTTGATTGGATAAATGCTATACAAGAAGAAATAAATCAATTTGAAAGAAACAATGTATGGAATCTAGTTCCTAGACCAAAGAATCATACTATAATAGGAACTAAATGGGTATTTAAAAATAATATGGATGAAAATGAAATAGTAACTAGGAACAAGGCTAGACTAGTTGCTAAGGATATATCAAGAAGAATGAATAGACTTTGATGAGACCTATGCACCCGTAGCTAGATTAGAAGCTATTTGAATGTTATAAGCCTTTGCATGCTTTAACAAGTTTAAGTTATTTCAAATGGATGTAAAAAGTGTTTTTTTAAATGGATTTATAGAAGAAGAGGTGTATGTTGAGCAACCTCTTGAATTTGAAAATCCTAGTCTTCCAAATCATTTCTGTCAGGATCGAGTGCCTACCACTGTGCAACTCATAGCTTTTAGCCATAGTGCAACTCTAATCTCTTAAACTACACAAAAGCATAAGCACCACGTTTCAATTGTGACTTGGCCCAACCCGGGCCTCCGCCACAAAACAATTGCTGACAACACCTTCCAACAATCTCCCCCTCAACAATTGCACCGCTGGGAATCAAACCCATGACCTTGGCACTGATACCAATTGTCAGGATCGAGTGCCTACCACTGTGCTACAAGCTATAGCTTTTAACCAGAGTGCAACTCTAATCTCTTAAACCGCACAACAGCACAAGCACCACATTTCGATTGTGACTTAGCCCAACCCAGGCCTCCACCACTAGATAATTGCTGATAACACCTTCCAACAATGTCTATAAGCTTTCTAAAGTGGGTTGAAGCAAGCTCTAAGAGTATGATATGAAAGACTAAGTAAATTTTTTATTGATAATAATTTTACAAGAGGAAAAATAGGCACAACTCTCTTCACAAAAACTCGCAAAAATGACACACTACTAGTCCAAATATATGTTGATGATATCATATTTGGTGCTACTAATGAATCTATGCGTTAAGAGTTTGCTAAGTGCATGCAAGGTGAATTTGAAATGAGTATGATGGGTGAACTCACCTACTTTCTTGGACTTCAAATCAAACAATTGAAAGGCGGCATCTTCATCAATCAATCAAAATACACCAAGGACCTACTAAAAAGGTTTGGGATGGAAAACTCAAAGTCACTTGGCACTCCTATGAACACTTCTACAAAACTTGACCTTGATGAAGGAGGTAAGTGTGTAGACACTAAAACTTATAGAAGCATGATAGGAGCTTTACTTTATTTAACTGCAAGTAGACCTGATATAATGTTCAATGTATGCATGTGCGCTAGATTTCAAGCTAATCCTAAGGAATCACGTGTGATTGCTGTAAAAAGAATCCTTAGATATATACAAGGGACTCAAAACCTAGGATTATAGTACTCTAGAGATTCATCTTTTGAGCTTGTAGGATATTCAGATGCTGATTTTGCGGGGTGTAGATTAGATAGAAAAAGCACTAGTGGAACATAACAATTCTTAGGTGCAATGCTAACCTCTTGGTTTTCCAAGAAACAAAACTTGGTTGCGCTATCAACCGCCGAGGCGGAATATGTAACAGCCTAAAGTTATCGTGCATAAGTGTTGTGGATGAAACAACAACTAGAAGACTATGGTATGAACTTTAAAAGTATTCCAATTCATTGTGATAACATCAGTCCTATCAACTTAACCAAAAACCCTATTCAGCATTCTAGAACCCAAACACATAGAAATTAGACATCATTTCATAAGAGATCAAGCTCAAAAGGGTGATATAAGACTAGAATTCATTCCTTCAGAAGATCAAATAGCTGATATTCTTACAAAACCCTTAAGTGAAGTTAGTTTTTGTAAGATTAGACTGTTGATTAGCTTAATAGACTATGATAAACTATATATTTGATTGCATTAACATTCATCATGTGCATATTTGACATCTAGTGAATGAATAGTAAACCTTATTTAATATTTTTCTCATTCAAGATGGCATAAATAAACAAAATTCGTGTTAAAACTCTAAGCTAGAGCTTTTTTTAAGTTTCTTAAAGAGTCCAGTCGACTAGTAAGATGACTCTAGTCGACTGGTAATTAACTGCCAAATCAACCAATCAACTAGTCCAATCACCTAATCGACTGGTAGCACAAGACTTTGTTTGGAGCCAAAATTTGAAATTATGGTAACCTACCTAGTCGACTGGTAAAGGTAACCCAATCAACTAGTATATCTCTGCCAATTTATCCAGTCGACTGGTATCCCGACCCAGTCAACTGGTATGACAAAAATTCCTAAATTATGAAGGAGTCAGTCGACTGGTGTCCTAACCAAGTCGACTGGTATCTCGATTCTATAAATAGTCGCTTCAGTTTTTCAAAAATTTCACGCCATTTTCAAAACTCTCAAGCTTTCTCTCTCTAGAAAATCTCTGATTTTTGTCCACAATCTCACAAATACACTCCATAGAAACATTAATCTCATTCCCCATCACCTTCATTTCAACTTTCCACGATTAAAAATTTCGTTTTTCCCAAAAATCTCTCAAATCTTCCTAAAAATGCTTCTTTCAAAATGTTTGAGAGAATCCGGATCAAAACCATCGTTGGAGGACCTCATGTGCCTACAAGGCCCCGATCTAAGAAGTCTATGGCATCAGACATGAAAGTAAAAGGAGTGGTCGATTCATTAAGCAAAACAACACTAGGGGAGCTTGATGAGTATTTATTTTGGAACCCTGTCGCCAATAAGAGGTATATCTCCGTCATTCGTAATAAGAAGATCATGACAGGTAGATTCATAGATTTTGACTCTATCCATCATGCAAACTTTGATACTTTACATTCTTTTGAGGCCTTTAACCTAACCTCACTTGTAACCATCCACCAAAAATATTACCCCCGCCTCATCCACCAATTATATGCCAACTTGGTCAAACCAAGCCTATTAGCTCTTCGGTTTAGGACCAAGGTAATGGGCATAGAATTTGAAGTTAATACTGACCTTTTGGTCAATATCCTGAGGATCTTAGTGGGAGGGATCTAATAGAGTCTGGACGGATGGCCGGACAACTTCGATTATGAAAAGGCATGCCAGATCGTTAGGGGAGACCCTAACTACATTTTTAGGCCCACTAAATTTCACACCTGCAGTGACATGCCCCTCGACTTGAAGCTATTCAACCTCATTATGAGTTGGACCATTCATCCACGACTCGGGAGTCAGGGCTATCTCTCTAAGATAGATGTGGTATTGATTTGATGTCTCAAAACTGGACACCACTTCAATATCTACCCCTTAATGCTCACCAATAAACGGTGAAGCTAGTGACTCTGGGTGCTTTCCCTATGGGATACTCATCACCCTCATCCTACAGCACTTTAGTGTCCCTCTACCCGCCTCTGAGGCTCAGGACATCGGTCCCAAGGACATCATCAACGTCTCTTCTTTGAAGAAGATGAGGTGAACGATCCGAGATGGGATGATATACTCCAATGCAGGGAGGAACATACGGATCAGTGATGACAGCAGTGAGGAGGATAATGAGGTTTATGGTGATGTAACCCCTCATACTGCGATGGATACTGATAACCAAGCACCCAATCTACAGCATTGTGGTTCTAGTACTGGTCAGGCTGGGTACGATGATCTACTACATGCTATTTTGAGCCTCCAACTATCCATGCAGTCCGGGTGTCAGAGTTTGAGCTCTTCTGTTGATTCCATGAACCATGACCTCCGCACACTCCATGATGATTTCAAGCTGTATCGAGAGCACACAGAGGGCTCTTTGGCTGAGTTTCGGGATCTTCTACAAGACAGCTCTGATTCCCCACTCGCTGAGCTTTTTTGCTGTATCTCCTTGATTGTATTTGTATATATAGCTCTTAGATGATCTTAGCATAAACATTTGATGCTTTATCATACATTTTTATTATTGTACTCGATATTTGGCTTCTAAAATCTTGTGATGTATGGATGCTTGTATATATCTTCCTATTTTTCAGTTATCTAGCTTATAGTTCATATACTTGCTTTACTTTTAAGCTATATGGTTACTTAGTTTAAGCCATTCATACTCTGCAATATGCTTTAACTACTTATTCTAGTGTGAAAACTTCCAGTACATCCCGGGAAGTCTTCTCAGCTCCGAATAATGCATAGTTTTTGCATACAAATTTGTTTTTACATTATCTTCTTGTCTTTATTATCCATGTTGCTTATTTTTTTGAGTTTTCACCCCCTTTTCTACTGTTGTCAAAACAGGGGAGACAAAGAGCAAAATCAATGTAAACTTAGAATAGAGCATAGATTTAGGGGTAGCTTTGCTCCGATCATTTGACAAATGTATTATAGAAAGGTAAGCTTGGTTGAATTGCGATTGAGTTGAGATAACTATTTATAAACTGTGTTTTGAATGCCTAATAGGTTAGCTTTTATCCGAAAAACAAAGGAGACTCTGCTCAAATTTTTCTAAAAACTAACACTTAGCTTTTAAAACTGTTTTTCTCTCATTAGTTTTATCATCATCAAAAAGGGGAGATTGTTGACCGTTATTTGATTTTAATAATGATAAAACACTACACTAATTGAACTAACAGTTTTATCTAAGTGTTTAAGCGGTAAAAGATTTTAGCAAAGAAACAACATGCAAGAACTCAACCAGTTTTAGACGCCAAGACAAGACAGAAGATATAGAATAGGCATTAAAGTATTGAAAACAACTATAAATCTCTCATGTTCAAATACTTAGCTTGTCCTATGGCTCTTTTTACAAAAGATTTTTGACAAAACTATTAACACAAATGTTTCCAACTCAAAATTCAGTTTTGAAACTTGAAAAACTGGGTTGAAGGGCAACCCAGTCGATTAGCTCAATATACCAGTCGACTGGGGTATAGGACGGAAGGTCCTCAGTCGACTGGAGTAAAGCATCTAGTCGATTGGCAACTGGGACAGTGAGTTCCCAGTCGACTGATGCTTAGGACCCAGTCGACTGGTACTCTCCCACATCCTAAAAGTGAGATTTCTCACTTGACCTAGTCGACTGATACAAAGACCCAGCCGACTGGTAATTCAAAAATATGATCATTTGAGATGCGGGACTTGAGCATTTAATACACCAAACCTACCAAGTCAGTGTCTAACGGCTATATTGATTCAAGGCTATATAAACCCACTTCAATGATCATTTAAAAGTAGAAGAGAACACATTCAATTCACAAGATTGCTCATTAATTCTCAAAAGCTTTGAAAAATTTATTGTTGAGCCATTCTTCAAGCTTATTCTTGAAAGAGAGATATTGTTCATTTATAAAAAGCATTCATTGCTATCTCTCTACCATTTACTTTATAGAAAATCTCATTTACTGTAAAAGGGAAAGAGTTGTAATAACTCTTAGAGTGTTTAGAATTAAACACTTCTTTGTAAGCTTCCATGAGGAAGAGATTAGCTTTCATGAGGAAAGGAATAGCTTCCGAGAGGAAGAGATTGGTTATAAGGTTTGTATAACACCTGTGAAGTTGTACAACTAAAAGTTTTAGTGGATTACTTCAAGGAAGTTCCCTGAAGATAGTGGACGTAGGGTCGGAAGGAATCTAATATTGCCAAACCACTATAAACTGAGTTTGCACTTTCTCTTCCTTAAACTATTTTACTTAAAGCACATTGCTTGTTTGTATGCTTTGTATATTTAATAGTTTTTATAAACTTGTAAGTAATTAGCAAAAGTTTTTAAAAACATAATTCGCCCCCCTCTTGGGTTTGAACCTCGGTTTACAGTATGGAAAGTTTTCTAAGTGTGAGTTTTGGTTTAGTGAAATATCTTTCTTGGGGCATGTTGTGTTAGGAGATGGTATAACAGTTGACCTACAGAAAGTAGAAGCAGTAATGAATTGGGAAAGACCCACTAGTGTGACTGAAATTAAAATATTTTTGGGGTTAGAAGGTTATTATTGGAGGTTTATCCAGGATTTTTCTATTATTGCTGAACCATTGACCAAATTGACCAGGAAGGAAGTGAAGTTTATGTGGTCAGAAGAATGTGAGAGGAGTTTCAGTTATTGAAATAGAAATTGACTACTGCTCCAGTATTAATGCTTCCTTCTGGTGATGAAAGATTTGTGGTATATAGTGATGCATCACAACAGGGGTTGGGATGTGTGTTGATGCAACATGGAAGAATTATAACTTATGCTTCTAGGCAATTGAAGAACCATGAGAGGAATTACCCAACATATGATTTAGAATTAGCTGTCATAGTTTTTGCTTTGAAGATTTAGAGACATCATCTATATGGAGCCACTTGCGAAATTTTTACTGATCATAAAAGTTTGACGCATTTACCTACCCTGAAAGAGTTGAATTTGAGGCAAAAGAGGTGGATGGAGTTGATTAGTGACTATGACTGTACAATTCATTACCATCCCGAGTCATTCAAACCATCAGTTTTACGGATAAGGACCTCGAAGGAGTAAAGTTCCCCCTCGATGACGCAGTTATCATGACCTTGGTCATCCCAAATTTTGTTGTTGAAAGAATCCTGGTAAATAACATATCATCTCAGGACATATTGTACTAAGACAATTTCATGAAAATGAAACTATTAGAAGACTATCTGAAACCAACAAATTACCCTCTGTACAAGTTCTCGGGTGATCCAGTATACTCGAAAGGAATAATAGAACTGCCAGTGACAGCATGAACCTCACCTTTTCAAATGGCCATCCTAATTACCTTCCTGGTTATAGACCTTCCCTCTTCATACAATTCGATCCTTAAACGACCAGGGATGAATGCCAAGAAAATAGTGGACTCAACGTACCATTTGAAGATGAAGTTGCCAATAGAGAATGGCATAAGAGAGGTTAAGGGTAACCAAGCTGTGGCCTGGACTTGTTACCTAACCTTCCTTAAGAAAAAGAGTCCATTAGATAGAAGGCCTAAGGAACGACTCCAAGACTCAAAGAGGAAACCTATAGATGAGTTTGTGGCAGTACCCTTCGCAAAAGAAAAGTCAAAGAAAGCAATACAGATCGGTGCAAGTTTAGAAAGAGAAATCCGAACATGGCTGATCTTGTTCTTCAAAGAAAACTAAGACATGTTTGCTTGGTCAATAGTGGACATGCCAGGAATTGATCTAAGACAATGGTTCACCATCTGAATGTTGACCCCACCCAAAAACCAATCATATAGAAAAAAAGAGTATTTGTAGTAGAGATGCAACAAGCGATCAACACTAAAGTCAGTAAGCTCCTCGAAGCTAGATTCATTAGAGAAATCGACTACCTTTAGTAGCGGGCTAATGTGGCAGTGGTAAAAAAAAAGTCAATAGAAAATGAAGGATTTGCACCGACTTCACAAATTTAAACAAAGTCTGTCCAAAAGACAGCTTTACTTTGCCAATGATCAGTCAGTTAATAGATGCGAATTCTTGTACCAGATATTGAGTTTCATGGACGCATACTTCTAGTACAACAAATCAAGATTTATGAGCTAGATCAGCCAAATAAGGCTTTTGTGACGGAAAAAAGTCTTTGTTGTTACAACGTGATGCCATTCAGATTAAAAAACATTGGGTCAACATATCAGAGGCTGGTCAATAAGCTATTCAAGAACCAAATCAGAAGGAACACGGAGGTATATATTGATGATATACTCGTAAAAGGCAAGCAAGCAGCTAACCACATAGTCGACCTAAAAGAGTGTTTCTCAGTGTTAAAGGAGTATCAAATGAAGCTCAACCCCTCAAAGTGCACCTTCTAGGTAACATTTTGTAAATTCCTTGGGTTCATAGTCACTTAGAGGGGGATATAAGTAAACCCCGAAAAGATCAAGACTGCTTTAAATATGCAAATCCTAAGGAATGTGAAAGAAATAAAAAAGCTCACTTGTCGAATCACAACCCTAGGTCGATTCATGTATAAATCAGTTGAAAAGTACATGCTTTTCCTTAAGGCACTGAAAAAGATATTGGATTTCCAATGGACAAAGGAATGCCAAAGTTCGTTTGAAGAGTTGAAAAGGTATCTAAGTTCGTCGCTCCTCCTAACTAAGCCAAATAAGGGGGAAGAGCTATACTTGTACCTTATAGCAAGTGAAGTAGCCATAGCTTCAGTCCTCGTAAAGGAAGAGGATATGGTGCAAAGTCCAATTTCTTATATCAATCGAGTGCTCCAAGATGTAGAAACACGACACCAACCCCTTGAAAAGTTAGCATTTGTCGATGCCATATCAGCCCGAAAACTATAGCCATACTTCCAATCTTACCCCATCAGTGTGTTAACAGATCACCCATTGAGACGAATGCTTCAAAAACTCGATCTCTCAGGATGACTCGTAAAGTGGTCCATTGAGTTAAAAGAATTCAGAATCAGATACAAACTGCACCCGACAATTAAGGCTCAAGCAATTGCTAACTTCATTATTGAGTGTACCTTCCCTGAAGAAGTTGTGAATGGACAGGGAATAAAAGGATAACAAGAACCATAGAGTTGGAAACTTTTCTTTGATGGCTTCTTCAATGCCTTAGGGAGTAGAACATGTCTCATCTTGGTTATTCGTAAAGGTATGTAGTCGAATATGCTCTATAATTCTACTTCAAGGCATCGAACAATGAGGTAGAATACGAAGCCCTATTGGTTGGGCTAAAACTAGCTCGGTCTCTTATGGTAGAAGCCTTGAAAGTGTTCAATGACTCCCAACTGGTGGTAAGCCAAGTAACCGAAGACTACGAAGCAAAAGGGGCACGAATGGTCAATTACCTAGCCAAAGTAAAGCAATTGATGAGCTTGTTCAAGGAGAAAAAAATGAACCGAGTGTTGAGAGCAGAGAATGCCAAAGTTGATACCTTAGCACAACTTGTATCGTCCAAGATCTCCGATCTCTTGAGAGCGGTCTATGTTGATGTCCTGCCATGCCCAAGTGTAGAAAAAACTAAAAAAATGGACATTGACGATGGGCCAAGCTGGATGGACCCAATCGTCAAAATCCTAGGGAATGGTGAGCTACTAAAATCGAGAGCTGAGGTCAAAAATCTCTTGCTAAGAGCAACTCGTTATTGTATGATTTGAAATTAATTGTATCGGCGATCCCTCACTCAACTTTATCTCAAGTGCTTCAAACCTCGAGATTCAAATTACACCATAAGGGAGGTCTACGAAGGGGGTTTGCTGAAATCACTTAGGTTGACGAGTTGTAGCCCACAAAATCCTCAGACAAGGTTACTACTGGCCAAAATTCTAGAAAGAAGCCTTGTACTTTTTCAAGAAATACATTAAGTGTAAGAAGTTCACCCTATTCCTCCCTATCCTGCAAATCCACTAATTATTGTTACCAGCTCGGTACCGTTCGCAATATAGGGCATGAACATACTTGGACCTTTCCCCCGGGCACCCAGACAGTTGAGAATTCTGATCATGGCAATAGATTTTTTCACCAAATGAGCAGAGGTGGAGCCACTTGCCAGGATAACAGAAGAGAAAACAAAAGATTTTATTTGGAAATCAGTAGTACGTCGGTATGAAATCTCAAAGGTGTTGGTAACCAACAATAGAAAGAAATTTGAAAGAGCACAATTCAAAAGGTTCTGCCAAGACCTTCGGATTGACCAAAGATTCACTTCAATCGGGAACCCACAAGCCAATGGGCAAGCCAATGTCACGAACAGAACCATATTATAGACTTTGAAGAAACGACTCGAAGACACCCAAGTGCTTTTGGTCAAAGAGTTGCCACATGTACTACAGGCCTACAGGACCACACCTCCGTCTCCACCGGGTAAAACACCTTTCTTCCTAACCTTCGGGTCTAAAGCTATAGTCCCAGTCGAGATGGGAGAACTTTTCCTCAGAGTTTGACTCTTTAACCCAAGCAGCAACGTTGAAGTCCTAAAAGCGAGCTTGGACCTATTTGAAAGGGTTCGAGATGAAGTACTACTAAAGCTCACGACATACCAACAGAGGACAACCAGATATTACAACTTCAAGGTAAAACAAAGAACATTCAGACTTGGAGAATAGATCCTCTGCCAAAAAAAAAAAACAGTCTCTAACCCTCGAGATATGAAAAATCTCTTAGCCAACCAGAAAGGGTCGTACGACATCAAGAGAGTAATCAAAGTTGGAATCTTTGAACTAGAAAGAATGGATGGAACACCCATACCATGAAGATAGAACTCAGAGAACTTGATGAAGTTCCACCAGTAACTCATAGATGTAAAATAATCTAGAGCCGAGTAACCATAGTAAGCACTACAATTATAATGAATCAAATGAATTTTGTTAATACTAGCATATGTTTATTACTTTTTAAAAATCAAAATTTGAACAAACCTAAAGGAATAGTTGCGTACAAGAACTTCAGATGACCTCCACAGCTAATCGAAGTAAAGCACCCAAAATAACCTTCACCTTGAATAACCTCCACAGCCGAGGACCGAAGTGAAGCATCCAAAATAATCTTTACTTCGAACAACCTCGACAGTCGAGGACCAAAGTGAAGCATCAAAAATAACCTTCGCCTCAAGAATTCCCCACAAGTGAGGACCGAAATAAAGACCACAATTACCTGGGGAAAAAAGTTGAGGTTCTAGAAAGAGAAACCCCAATTCAGGCATAAAGAACCAAGAAAGTTGAGGCTCCAAAAAGCAAAGCCTCAACTCAGGCACAAACACGTAACACTTAGTGGGATCCTCTTCCAAACACTAAGTGTTAGCTCCTAAAATCACATCTAGGATCATAAAGACCCAAGGAAAAATTGAGACTCTCAAATAGAGAAGTCTCAACTTAGGAACATGACCCGAAAGAGTTTGAGACCCCAAAGAAAGAGGTTTCAACATGGGCACAAAGATAAAAATGCTAAGAAAGCTCAACCAATATCTACACTGATGAAAGAAGCAAGCACAAAAAGTCCATTTTATTATAAAAAAAAATTAAAAAAAAACAAGCAGTATACAAGAGGACTTCTAGGCCAAGTTCAAAAAGAAAAACAAATAAATAAGTCCTAGGCTTGCTCGCTGCAATCTCCAACATGCTCTGCCACGACATGTCCATCAAAACCAATGAAACCTCCCGATATTTGAAGAGAATGTGATGTATGGCAGAGGGATGTGCATCTCTTTTAGGTCTAGCTGAGGACAGATCTTGGTCACTTCCATATTGGCCTGATCGAAGCCCGCAACATACTCCTCAGCAGCCTTTCCATAAACCAAATTGTCGAAGGTCGAAGACTGCCTAGTCTCCTCTACGGCCACCTCCTTAAACCTAGCCAACTCAACTCTGAAACCTGCTTAACTCGAAAGCATAGCTGAGCTTTTAGGTCATCCCTCACTCACTAGACTACCGACCTCCGCCATAGCCTAAGGATATAGCTCAATAACTATGATGTTGAACATGCCCATTTAGAGGAACATAAGAAATCAAATGGTAACAAAAAGCTAAAAATAATTCTAAGTATGGGAAGGATAGCTAAAAATCTCAGCCTCATCCTTGGGAAGGATAGACCCTCGAATCAACTGATGAGAAATCCTCGAATTAGCAAACGTCGAGTCAGAAAGAAGAACTGACCAATTTCCTTAAAAAAACCTGTAAGGCCAAGCCGTTGCTGCCCTCACCATCACTAGTGCTTAGTGCGGACACACCACCAGCAATGAGCTGAGACTGGTCCTCTGAACCTGAACTACCATCTTCCCTGGGCCTCTTTCTTCGACTGGAAGAAGGAATAGGAGTTTTGGAACCCGATTGATGAGGGTTAGCGGAAGAATAGGTCCTTTGTCTCGTAGCCTCCAGTCAGAGAAGACAATTTCTATCTGCAACCACCTCTGCAAAAAGAAAAAGGCATGTCAATACTAGAAAGATAAAGGAACTAAAATATAAAGTAACTAAAAAAATTAAAAACAAATTTTTTTTGTATAAAGTGACTACCTAGAGTAGCCCGACTTAGACAATATTAAACGAGGACATCATCTTTCAGTAACTCAAAGGCATAAACTTGGTCCACGGACATAGTGTTAATCAAATCCTCATCAGCCTCAGTCACTAGAGGAAGATCCCTCTAAGAATCAAAGATGTCATATTCCCAATCCCTCTGGACAGGGAAAGGCTCTTCATATCGAACAGAGAAATACCTCGTCTTCCACCCATGGATAGACGAAGGATTCTTGATCACTATCTTCATGTCGACCCTCAGAGACAATGTTTACTAACCAGTTTCCTAAAGCTTTTTAATAATGTAAATGCTCTGAAACAAGTTCATCGAAAAATGCACATTCCTACTGTTTCTCCAATGAAAAATGAAGAAACCAATAACCATCCTCATGGAATTCAGAGGTAGCTGGTTAGGAGCGGTGCTGAAGAAATTTAATACTTGGGCTACCTCCGGATCAATAGGAAAACAAAACCTTCACCTTGAAGAAATCCTTGTAAAAACACATCTCATACGGTAACCCACCACAGATCGGGCTACATGCCCTTTCCTCGCATACTCATCATGAATACAGTATTTACGGTGAAAAGTGGAAAAAGACTTCTATGATATAGCACATATATAAAACTCAGCCGCATAGTGGTAGCGATTGTGGTCACACGACATCTCAACATAGACCTCTTACACTAGAGGGGCATTAACCCAAATTTCGAAATTAGGATCTTCGTGATTCTCCTTAGACCTCTAACTCAAACCATCACTAGATGAGGTCTTCTTAGAAGAAGATACCTCAGTATCAGAAAAGTGACTAACCTCTCTATCCTAATCAGAATTACAAAACATTATGAAAAAGAAGAGATTATAGAGCTCTTACTGAAGAAAAAAAATTAAAGTGAATAGCAATAGGTGACTTGACCGAGGGGAACATCAGTCAAGAAATAAGTGCTTGTTGGAAGATGAGGACAATGAGCTTGTTAGGAGACAAATACGAGAAGCTCTGAGAGACGAGGACAAAGATCTAGGAAGAAAAGGACAAAGAGCACTGAAGGCAAAAGACGATGAGCTCTAGAGGTAGATGACGAGGAAGCTCTGAAGGTAGAGGATGATGAGGCTCTAAAGGTAGAGAACGAGGAGGCTCTGAGTGAAAAAGGTTTGGAGAAATGAAGTTGTGAAGGTTAAAGAACCCCCTCACCCACTTATATAGAGTTTCATTTGCCTCGAAGAACACAAAAGACACTTAAAGCACTGCAACAGTCACATCGAGTAGTACAAAGGTCGCATCAGGAAGTGCAAATAACTAATCTAGCAGTGCAAAGGTCACATCACAATTAATGTGCACACATGACAAGAGAACAACCTAAAATAATACAAAAAGTGTGCAATCACCTCGCACCTCAGCTAGGTCCAAGAAATGAGGTGGGTCGTTGTAACGACCCATTCCGAGTTAGCCAACCCCGAGACAGTGTTGTCACGTTTTGAAATCCCAGCTCGACACATATATGCAACAATATAAAACATATATCGACTGAAAATATATATATACATAAATCCTCAGCCTTCAACAGGGGAGTTGCATTATTAAAATCTCAACTGAAACAATATATACAACATCTTATGGATGAATATTTAATTTTTTTTTCTTCCGTTAGTCTGAGGATGTGGACCACGAGAGTTACAGATAATAACTCAGTCTGAATCTCAGCTCACAAATCTATTTGTTATGCTCACTACCTGAAATTATTTAACAATGATAAGTGAGCTTCACGAGCTCAATGAATTAAATTTACTAGAAGTATTCGATTTGTATACTTCTAGTTATATTCATTCATTGTTAAATCAGCATAATTAACAATCTATCTCTTCTCACATCCTAATTCAATCCTTAATCAATCTTTCTTAATAAATAAATTATCAGGCTATCATCTTTCAATACATATATCTCATATATTTTCACCAATTTCATATTTCCAATTCAATATCATCATAAAATTCACATCATAAAAACAATCAATAATAAAAATATTTATTATGTCATTCTTTATATTTATTTATCATCAAAATTGTCTCATTATGAGACTTATCTATCTATCAATCATTTTATACTAAAAATTGATTCTTTAGCGACTCAAGCATTAATAATAACAATTTAAAAAAATATAATGCATGAATTTAAATTTTCTTTCTTTCTTTCTCATCAAATCTTTTCACCTTATCGTCTGTGAACGTCTTTCCACGTGTTGACATGTTTCAGTCAGACCAGCTACCTTCCTGGTCTTCTTAGCCAGACTAGCTGCCTTCCTGGTCTTCTCTTTTATGCATATGAGCAATAACATGCAAGCAAGCATATATCAAAGCATTCAATTTAACTATCTAGTTCTTTCTAAAAATTATTATTCTTATCATATTTATTAAATTGTCTCAGTAAATCTCCCCTCAATTTTTCTTTTCAATCATATTTTCAAAATTTTCATATAATTTCTCAGCATATTTTTCATTAATCCATCATTTGTAGAATATAAATTCTTATATAATTAATATTCAACATACTATTTAATCCCTAATCAATAAATCAATCAATTATCATACTTAACGGAAAATAAATCATTAAATCATTATAATTCAACCATTTATTCAAATATCATAAATTCATTATTTTATTGATCTCGATTACTAAAAGTAAATCTAACTCACCACATAGCACTTAAAGCTACCTGTGAATTACTTTCTTGCCTTTCCTACTCCTTTTAGCAATTTCACCTGATTTCTGATCGTCAACGCCTGACATAATATTTATATTAAAATTTCTAATTTATTCTTCAATTTTTCTGTAATTCATACCTTTAAATTTCTATATCAAATTCCGGGTAATTTCATATATGCATGATTTCAAAAATAAAATTCACATTATTACATTTTTTAATAGTAAATCTTTCATGTATATATTATTTTAATTCCATGTAATATCTATCAAATTACTTCTTTTCCCTTACTTTAAGAATACAGGTATTATAGTCGTGCAAGGTAAAAACTATCTCGGACTCTACCAGGCCGAGTATAGAGGTGGGCCGTCACAAAAAAATGCACAAGTCAAAATTCAAGACCATCTCGTACCCTTGTGCTCCAAGGTCTGAGGTGGGTGAGAAAAATTCAAGACCATCTCGTACCCTTGCGATCCAAGGTGGGTGAGTAAAATTCAAGACCAGCTCGAACCCAACTAAGCCGAGGAATGAGGTGGATTGTCTAAATTGGCCAAGTCTAAAGACCACCTCAGACCCGAAACAAGCTGAGGACCGAGGTGGGTTACCAAGTCTCAAGACCACCTCGGACCCGAAACAAACTGAGGACCGAGATGGGTTACCAAATCTCAAGACCACCTAGGACCCAGGCAAGCTAAGGTTCAAGGTGGTTGGCCATATCTCGAAACCACCTCGGACTCAAGCAAGCCGAGGACCAAGGTGGATTGTCAAAATTGGCCAAGATCTAAAACCACTTATGACCCAAAACAAGTCAAAGACTGAGGCGGATTGCCAAAGTTGAAGGCCACCTCTGACCTGAGTAAGCTAAGGTCCGAGGTGGATTATAAAATCTAAAAACCACCTCAAACCCAAACAAGCCGAGGCTCGAGGTGGATGGTCAAGTTAAAGACCACCTCGGACTCAAGCAATTCAATGACCGAGGTAGATTATCTAAACTGAAGGCCACCTTGGACTCAAGCAAGCCGAGGTTCAAGGTGGATGCTCAAGTTAAAGACCAGCTCAGACTTAAGGTGATCAAGGACCAAGGTGGATTGTCAAAGCTGAGTGCCATCTTGAACCCAAACAAGCTGAGGTTCGAGATGGGCTACTCAAAACAAAGACCACCTCATACCTACCCAGGCCAAGGTCCAAGGTACGTCACTCAAAATGAAGGCCACCTCGAACCCACCAAAGCCGAGGACCAAGGTGGATCATCCGGAACGACACCCACTAAAAATGTCCAAACAGTCATTCCTTTACTCCTTTAGACCTGAATCCAACTCTAAAAGAGTGGGGGAACATTATGTGGGTCAAATATACCCTTCTATCAAAAAGTGACACCTGGCAATCCCAAGAGTAAAATGATAATCCTATTCATCTCAAGTTTTATAAATAATGGTCCCTTTAATGGTAACTCATTCATAACAACTTTTCACTACTTTTCTTTCTCTGCCTCCTACTCTGTCTTGAGCATTAGAGGGTCCTCTCCGAAGAACAATACTATGAGTCGACTTCTTTTTCAGGTACTTCGGACCCAGCTCATATCAAACCAACCCGAACTAATATATGCCCAGGTGAACCAAACCAGACCCAACTCCAACAATCAATCAGATCAAACTCGGATAGACCCGATCTATTTTTGGTATCAACAAGACTGAAGCTTCTCACTTCAATCAATTACTCAGCTTCACTGCAAACATTAAAACCCAAATGCATTAAATCAGAGGTGATTTTTGCGCTCAAATCAAGGGCTAAAGAAAAAGGCAGTACACTTATTTTTGGCAATTGGGTTCAAATTATTTTGGCAAAGTTTTCAAGCCATGACAACTACCTAAGCATATCGTAGGTCCAATCTATTTCCTGCTACTATTTTGCACTTGGGGAATTCATTCTCTTTGTACGCTTCAAGATTATAGTCTCGCCTTACATTTTAAACTTGATTTTGCAAATTAATTCACTGCTTAATTTACTCTCCTTCAAATTCCTCTTTTACTCGTTGTTTCTTATTCCTTTCGAGATTGCGGCCCGTGGCAAATGCTTTTAAACCAAAGTTGTCACAAACTGCAGGAATGTAACTGTTTAGCGTTGGGCAAAGCTGTACTCACAGTTTTTTAAATGTCAAAATGGGTTTTCAACCAGATTTTGATAAAATTAGTGCATTTTGACAAAATTAGTGTTTGGTAAAACATCTATCGACCTCATTTTTGAGCTAAAATCAGTTCAACTTCTTATAAACTGCTTCCACTTTCTGATTGTTTCCAACAACCTTTTTTTAAGGGGGTGTTTGCCCTTAGCTTTTGTGGCTTGGAAACAGAAAGAAGAAACCATTTTAGACTAGGCCAAACAATAAATTTAACAAACAATTCATATGCTCAAATATATAATAATATTGAGTATGTACAAGAAATTCAAGCCTCATAGACCTCTAGGAAGAGAGAAAAGTACACCACCAAGTTCACAGCCCTTATCATACCATAATTTTAACCTTATTCATCACCCCAAAAAATTGGGGCTTCAATACAACTCAGGTCCAAACTGACCAATTTCATTACGGCCACTAATCAGTTAAAATAAATAATTTACCATTAAGCTACTGACCAGAGTTCCCCAAAAGTCGCTCAACTGCAGCATGTACATTCCCTGCAGTGGCTATCAATGCCCTTATATTCTCTTGTGTATCAAAGAAACCCATTTCTTGAAGCTGTGACAATTGTGTGGCGTAGAGTTGATCCGGAGGCACTGTAACAAACAAGTGAAATTAAGTGCAATGCAAAAAAATAAATAAATAAATAAAGATAAAAAAACAGAAATTTAGAAAGCAAAATGTGAAAGGAGTTGGAGAAGTAACCATCAGATCTGCTGGGAACAGCCAAGCTGCCAGCCCCAAGTCCACCAAACATATTCATCATCATCTCCAATCCCATATTGTTAGGTGTTCCTGTTATAATGTGAACGTTAAAGAACCACCCATTGCCTAAATAATTTTTAAGAGAAAAAAAAAAAAGAAGGGATTGACAAGGGAAGACTCCATATCCCTCCTCCCCGTTATTTTCTTATCAACAATAAAAACATATATTATATGAAAATGTTGAATTAAAACAAAAACACAATTGTGTTGTGTGAGGCCCATACAGGGTTTAAATCATCCATAAATACAGGGCACTAATAAAAACTAGTAGAACCACAGGTCCTGCAACATGAAGCAAACATAGTTTGGACAATGACTTTAATACCTGTGCCTCCACCAGCCTGACCAGTTTCCCTGCAAGAGAGCACAAAATTTAAGAATAACTGTAAAAGAGAATCACTAATAACGACTTAATCCATACGCAAGAAAATTACTGTCATAAAGATTGCCTAGTCAGCTAAACTGGTAAACTAGCCACTTTGTTTAACCCTTGAGCTAAACCTTTATAAGCATAATCTACGCTGGACAAGTTCTTTTTGCTCTAGGAAATTAAGAAGATAGTAAGTTTATTTCACCACTCCATTTTTTCATCAGATGCCACCACTCAGACCTGAAAAGGATCTGGACACTGATGAGTAGTGATACTAACAATGACATCTTCACAAATCCTCATTTTTCCTTTTTCACTTCATCTCAAATTAAACCAGAGTTGCTTAAACAATACCTCATTTGATGCCTCGCAGATTTTTTACTTCCAACAAATTGATTGCATGTTTTTAAAGGTCATATTTGTTAAGCCAAGATCGAGATGTACATTAAAAATCAATTAGCACCAACTTTTCTAAATACTATGACCAAAACTATAGTAGAATATGCAGAGTATGTATTCTAAGATGAATTCTTTTGTTGTAAATAATTTTTTGTAGATGGGTTGGCAACCCCTCGGTGCTTTTCAATGGAATGATTATTTATAAAAAAAATTATATATATATATATATATATATTTCTTCCCAGGAAAACCAAGTAATTCATCAAATAAACCATTAAACTTTCATGCAACCAGATACAATGGTTAATTCATTAGGATAAAGTACCTAATCCAAGAAAAACATCGAAAAAATCAAATTAGCTTAAGACCTAGAACTTTACCATAACCACTAATATAAAAGTTATAAATACTTCAAAGAAAGCCAAGGAAAAATTTTTGTCACTGCTTACTGGGTTGACTGTTGCCGACCAAGATGAGACAGAAGAGATTGCTGGAAAGTCAACAGTTGCTGCATGAGAGAAAAACAATAGAAGTCACATGTCAATCTTACTTGATCAAATATCATAGACAGTATTCCCTAGTTCAAACACCATTTGTTTACACAAAAACATTCAACCATAAACAAAGAACTAAAGACAGATATTGGTTTCAAAGAAGACTCAATATGATGGCTTGGTTAAAAAGGCAACAATCAATGAAATGTGATTGCAAGCAAACACTTCACATTTATGTAGTAGGCATAGGCAGGTGAGAGCATGTGTTTGCATGTACATGTGTTCACGTGCACAGTGTGAGCGAGAGAGAGACAGAAAGTGAGACAGCATGTGTGGACAGCTGCAGAATAAACATATGTACCTGCATAGTTTCGGGAGATGTCAACTGATGAAGAATTTCAGGGTTTTGCATCATTTCTCTCAGTTGAGAATTGGAATCAAGCAAGTCACGAAGCTGGGAATTAAGACCAAGAATCTGAAATTTGGATGATGTTAGAAAACCCGAAACTTCATCCTGAAGAGCAAATTATACAAGTTACATGATAACCTAATACCTGGTTCATGTACTGGGGGTTGGAGAGGAAGCTTTGCATCACTTGTGTCATAGCTGGATTTTGCATCAACTGGTTCAATGAATTGGTATCCTGCATAGCACCCAACGTGCCTTCAAACTCGGGGAGACCAAGTCCACCTAACCCAGCAGGTGCCTGCGGCCTAGCAGTCCCGATAGGATTTGATCTTGTGGTGTTAGTTTGAGCACCTCCAGCTGCTAGATTACATTTAGTCAACAACTTATTGATAAGAATTACTGAACAACTATTTGTCTTCAAAAGAAATCTTTGGCTTAAAATCATAAGGAAAAAAAATGTAGGTTTAGAATCAGTTACAAGGTGCAGTAATAATTATTCAAATAATTAAGTGAAGAATACTAAAATCCTTCTCTTGTCCTTCGTTTTACCAAGTCCTTGCAAAAAGAAAAACAAACTTTATTTGGCCTAGTAGAGTGCCATATATTAAAAGCACTAAAAAAATTTGAAACCCGAGTTCTTTTCGAATGATTTGAACATATTAACCATGCCCTCCCACCCAACTCTTTTACTTCCAAATCTGAAACCAAAGGTAACCGTAGTATTCTAGCCCAACTTTTGGTAGTGACCTTGTGTGGTACAAAGGAATTTCTTCTCCTTCTTTTTTCCGATGAGAATAGACGACAGCTGTAACACCACAATACTTTGTAAATAGCTATAAAGAGATATCTCTTCCTATCATTTGTAAATTAGTAAAGTTCATACTTCACATACAATGAGGAAGGAAAGAAGCAAAGAAAAATCATGTGTACCGCTCCAAAATAAGAGAAAAAAAGGGTCTAAACCATCATGAAGAAGACAAGTGAATAAATTGAAAACTTACTGCCAGCAGATGTCCAAGGGTTGGGAAGTGGGTTGGTATTTGGAACAGGGGACCCAGTTGTGGTTTCAGTTACAGTGGTTGAATCGTTAGTTGATCCATCTCTAGCTTGGTTCCCACCTTGTGTCCCCAGAAGAGCTGCAAATGGGTTTGAGCTATCACTTCCAGTATTCCCAGCCATTGTGGTTGCATTTAGAAATGGTTCTTGAACCGTTTCATACATGCGCCTAAGCATGTTGAATCCCTCTGGAGATGATTCAATGTTGCTCATTGCTCTGTCAGTATTGCGCATCATCTCACGCATAAGCTCTGGGTTTCTTGCAGCTTCAAGTGTTTGACGGAGAGTGCTCAGATCATTAAGTATGTGCCCAAGCTCAGGATTTCGATCAATGATTTCACGCATTTGAGGATTATTCATAATCAAGTTTCGGATTACCTCAGGGTTATTCATTAGGTTCTGAACAACAGGCATGTTCATCATTTCCCTCATAATGTTGGGGTTCCTAGTCAACTGTTGTTGCACTTGTTCAAATTCTGGCAGCTCAGCTCCAAATAAACCACCACTGCCACCTAAGCCACCAATACCAAGTCCAGGAAATAGAGAACCACCAAAACCAAATCCTCCGAGTGACCCACTATCATTTGTACCAATAGCCATTGTGTTACTTTGAGTAGTATTTGAAGCTCCAGTTGTGGTTGCACCACCAGTGTTGGCTGCCGCTGGTGCAAAACCACGAACTAAGTGGATAGTGTGTTCTTCCTCCAAACCTGCATAACCGTAACCAAAATACAATCACATTCGAAGTATGCATATCTTGTGGAAAACATCTTGGTGGTTGGAAATTGTAACTCGTCTTTTATCAAATTTCTAAGAGACTGACAAGTTCCTTTGCCAGTTAACATCAAATAGGTTAGGTACATATGTACCACAGCTAATCCTAGAAAAACTATCAAGATCTACAAATCCATATGATAGAAGTACTATGTCAAAAAAAAAAGGTTTGCAATAGGGATACCAGAAAGATACCATTTCTAAGTTTCTAACAGAAAATACATTGAGAAAATCTTGATGAAGTATCAAAATGGTGAAGCAAGGAAAGAGCATGAAGCAAGAGATATCACCACAAAAGGTTAATAAGATCATAAACACAGACAAAGCTGGTACTCAGATTCATTACTCTAATCCATAACAAAGGCCAAATAACCGAACACATGCCTAGTTGGTGCAGGTGAATCTGCACATAGTTGATAAGTAATGCATACAGAAATTACTACAGCTATGGATGATCAAACAACACTTAACACTTTCTTTTTTGATAAATCAAACAACACTTACTACTAAGTCCTTTCAGTTTCAATGGGACATAATTTTTTGAGAAAGAGACAACAAGGAAGGACAGTGGACCAACCAAGAGGTTCACCTGCTTCGAGGAGGCCTTGGCTCAATGGTTAAGGCTGATGCCCTGGGTCCTAAAGGCCCTGGTCCGAGTGGTGTGTGTGTGTTTTAACAATAAAAAAACAAAATAGATGTGACTATGTGAGAAAGAAGGCTTACCAGCAGGTTTTGGAAAAAAAAAAAGAGTGGACCCACTCTTAATTTTTCCAATCCAGCAAATCTATTTTTCAAAATTTGTCACAATAGGATCCCAAATTTGTTTCCCTTTGAAGGAAGCACCCAACGGTAAACCCAAGTATATCATAGGAAGGGTACCAACATATCAACCCAAGATACAAGCTAACAGGTTACCATCCACCCCATCTCCCAACATAATCAGCTCACTCTTCCCAAGATTTACCTTCAAATCGAACACACTTCCAAACAAACGAGAATGGCCCTTAGATTTATCATTTGTGCCTTCTACACCCCAAAACTACAGTTGAAAGCAAATCAATACACTCGTGAACAGACTCGATTAGAGCTCTTTTATGTCCGCTCAATTATTATACGAACAAGTCTGGACACAATTTTAAAGCTTGTTTATTAAATGAACCAGGTTTGAATATATGTGTGACCGGCTCATTTAAGATCGTGAGCAGCTCATTTATCTGTTTGTTTAAAAGCTTGTGCAGATACTCATTAAGAGCTCGTTTGTGTTCAAATAGGGTTCGTTTAAGAGGAATATATGATATTTTTAAACCCTAAGCTATTGACAGTACTCACTCACTCACTCTCTAGTTCAATTAGGCCTTGTTTGAAGGGTATACACATTAATTTTCATATCCGTTAATTATTTTAATTTAATAATAAATAGATTTAACAGTTTAGGCTTATTTGTATGCATTTAGCAATTTGCTTGTATAAATGTTCATTTAAGTTTATGATCAAGCTCAAGCTCGGCTTAGTTAAAGCTTGTTATGTTCATTTACAAATTTTCTTGTCTTACTGTTCATTTAAGTTCATGATCAAGCTTGAGCTGAGATTGATTTCCTTAAGTTAAAAGAGTTGAGCTCAAACAAAGTTCTTGAAGCTCGAGTAGAGCTCGAGCTCAGTTAAAATCTTAACAAACAAGCTTGAACAGTGCACAACTCCGCTCAACCCAACTCATTTACACCCCTACCAATAACAAATGATGGTGTCATCCGCAAAAAGAAGATGAAAAATAGTCACTCCAACACCCCCCTTCCACCCACCTCGAAACCACTAATAAAGTCGCCCTCTATGGCTCTAGACAACATCTTACTAAGCATCTCCACTGAAAACACGTTCTTGGAACAATAGCCCAATTGACATAGTAACAATGCCAATATGTCACCAAGCTATACATCGAGTGTCATTAAACAATCAAACTTATTGTATTAAATTATTAGACATGAAGAATCAAAGACTCGCATACGTTTTTTAATAAATAATCAAAGACTCACATACTTATATTATCTAACTTTACATGCACTAAATATCAATACAAAAGTTTGGTACTATGATATTTTTGGCATTTGTGATTAGTACATAACAATTTTGAGAAGCAACAAAGAATAATGCATGTTACTTTTCACCACTTTTCTTTTATCTTTTTCAAAAAAAAATAATAATAATAATAGTTTTGGATTTATATATACATACACACACACAGTGTCGATTATATTGAAACTGAATTTTCTTATTTTACTATATTAAATTTGCAAACACCCCCCCCCCAAGATGAAAAATCCCAGCTCTGCCCCTGCTTACCAGCCAAGGTGCGGAGGATAGATAACCTCTACTGTTAAGTCAAAATGTCTTCCTCCTTATAAAAAAAAAGTCAAAAACTCTTCCTCCTTTCATAAAAACGTTGATCATACTTATGGTTTTAGTTGCTTAGGGCCCAAAAAAGAAACGATACCAAGCTATTCTCCCTACTTCTTAAACACCAAGGGAGTAAGTTGGCCTGATTTTGAACTCGGAACAGATTCAGGTCTTTTTTGGTGGGGGCGGGAAGGTAATTGTACTGGTTTGAGTTAGATCCCTTACTGAAAGGAATCTCCTCACCTAATTGTAGACTATGACAAACGAAGAAATAGAAATGAGCTTCTCAACTAAGTAATCCCCCTTAATGTTTAATATAATCTTATCTAAAAGAGCCTAAGTTCATAGCCTTCAAATCCGTTATAGCAGACAAGTTTATATGACATCATCATGACCACAATCAGTCTTAACCTCTTTACCTAACAGAAAAATCAAGTGGTAACGAAATTACACTCAAGAGTCTCACAAGATCACTCCTAAAGAATAAGTTATCATCACATAAACCATATGATATTATGATATGTTAATCAAGCAAACTGTATTGTGACTGATTACTTAGAAACCAAAACCAAATCATCTAAAAACCAAAATAATTAACTACGCATAGATATACAAGTATAAACACAACAGTCAACCCCAATAACACAAAGATTCAAGGAAGCTCGTATTTAACCCAAAAATAGATGGGTGGTAAATATTTAAGGGAATCAATGAATTGGATGTACCGTAGCTTTTGAGGGTTTGATCGTCCTTCAAGATCCGACCCTTGTAAATCAAGCGCTGTTGATCAGTGGGGATATCGCACTTTTGAGCGAGAAGGGTTTTGAATGATTCAACAGAGGCTTCCAGCTTTGTCTGGACGGAGAATTTAGAGCCGTCAGAGGATCGGATGTTGACAGTGACTCCATCCCCGTTGGATCCGTTGACCTCCTCGTCCGCATCAGGAGCAGCTGCTGCACCGTCAACACATTCTCCTCCCCCCATAGTCTTCTTCTCCCTCCCCCAATCCGGGAGGCCCTTTTCTTTGTACCCTCTTAAATCAAATGAAAGAAAAAAAATAAGGAAAAGAAAAATGATAATAGATTAATAATAAAAAGATCAAAGAGACAATATCGACATATGTGGTGAAAGGAACCCTAACCCTAGAAAATTGAAAACATTTTTAATGGACAATTGGAGATATGATCTGTAGTGACGGTGAAAATAATAAGAAGAAATTGAAAGCGGAAAATAATACTACTACAAACCATAAAGTATAAACATGTACATTTATTATTTCATAAAATGTGGATGTAGCTCACTTTTTTTATTTAAAAACAAACAAGCTTTCAAAAAGAAAGTGAAGGTAGTATTAGAAAATAAGCATTCGATTTATAGATTGTGGTGTACCCAATGTTTAAAAACAAAACAAAAATGAAAAATTTAGTATTAGAATTATGTTCAAAAATTCAAATTAAAATCAATTTTTTTTAATCTTTAAACACTTTAAGTTCTATGCTTTAAATTGATTTTAATCCATTCTCAAACAATGATTAAATTTTTTAATAAATGCACTACTCTGTTGATAAAGGTAATTGAATGTCATTTTTTGATATAATTTGATTGTATGATAAGAAAATATTTTTCGTAACATAATAATAATAATAGCAAGATCATTTAATAAGATGTTATATTTTGGTAAAAATACTATTTAATTATAATTAAGTTACCATTTTGATAATAATTTGATCACTATCACTTAACATATCGACATCATAGTTGCACCTTACATTTCAAAAAATGTGAGCACTCACTTTTCTTAAAAAATATTTGTAAATTGAAACTTGAAAATTTTATAGTAATAAACAACTTTTATTTTTCTGAAACAACATTTTTTTAAAAATAAATTTTACTCACTTTTTTTAATATAAACAAAAATTCAAATAAAGAATAAATATTAAAAATTCATAATATATGGCACTTTTTTTCATAGAGACGCTTTGTCAATTGTCATAGTTGTTTTTCTTTGATTTCATCTATAGAACTTAATTTTTGGATTTGCTTGAACTAAGCCTACAGTCCATCTGAATTGGCAGCAGCTTTCTTTTCGTCAGAACTGAATTAAGGTTAAATAAAACTGAAATTAACCCAAAACAAAATTAATTCGGAATTAAATTGTAATAATGGTATCTGCATTTGGTTACATAAAGATTTCTGATTCTATCATAAAATGTAAAATTGATATATGAAGATTGCCTATTTGAAGATGTGTAAAAATTGGAGTGAAAGAAAGCAAACTGCATGTTTCAAGTCGAGTAGCGCAAACTGCAAATACGGCAATGAGGAGAAGCTACAATTGACTGGTGAAATAAAAGTTCTGCTTCAGGTAACTTTAAATGAGCAAACAACCAGGCAAAAGAAAAGGTATAATTTGTTTACAAGGACAAGTAGATAAGCAGATGGAGGACTTCAAACTGAGACTGTTTTTCAAGCCAAAATCTTCTCACACCAACGAAATGTAAAATGATCACTACTTGAAAAAAACCAAGCTGAGACTAAGAGAACAATTGCGGTAAGAATCAATTCCTGTAACATACATCATCCATATATAAGTAAACACAAGAAGGTGACAATACTGAAGTACTAATAAATGCTCTGTATACGAAAACTGTCTCCTTAATATAAGAGAAAAAATAAATATAAAATTAGGATTGTTTTCCCCACTATTTGATACTCCAAATAACAATCAACCCCCAAAACAAGTAATGCTAGATGAAACATTTGGTTTCCATGCTGTGAATTTATCTTCTTTAAAACACCAGAACAACATTCTAAGAGTAAATAATACTTAGATTCAAAACTCTCATTCTGATTTATTTCCCGCCGGTTAAACCAAAAAACAAACAGAAGGTTCACAACAGAAAATGAGATTGAACCCATATCAATAGCAAGAAAAAAACAAATAACATGCTCAAGCTCTAACATTTTAACCAAGGGTGAGGTACTAAACCCAGAAATATACATAATTTCCAGGACCAGCAGTATAAGCTTAAGACCCAAGGTCCCACACGAAGAATTAGAAACAGTTATGGGGTTGCTCAGGCAATTTAGTCTATCAATTTCTAAGCAATATACATATTATGTAAAAAATTTGACTATAATAAATAAATAAGCGTGAGTGGTGGCATTTACATGTGTGTGTTTCCCAATGAATAGACAACTAACATGTCCCTGCCTCCATACGGTAAGTCTTCAACCCAGAATCCTCCAGTGCCATCCATTAAATAAGTATTGAAAAGAAATGATAATTTTTTTACAAGTAAAATTGGAGTATGAAAGAGCACAAAAGGGGTGGATGCTACCCATTTACAAAACTATCTACACGATAGTAGCTTCACAAATCTAAAAGATTAACTTCATTCGCAAAAAAAGAATTACCTTCAAATAAAAACTGAAGGGTATTAAGCCATCTATCTCTTCTATAGGCCTCATCACATTGAAAGCCCTCCTATTTCTCTCATTCCAAACAAGCCAAAAAATACGGTGTGGAATCAAAGAGAGCCCCTTCAGGTCCTTAGGAGAACATATACCACTCCAGCACACACTTCATCTACAATGGAGTCGGCTTTTACCCAAGAAACCCCCATAACACTATAAGCCATTTCCCACAAACTCTTAGCAAATGAGCAGCCACCACAGACTCTGCACAATCTTTACAAATGTAACACCTAGTAACAAGTACTTTCCCTTTCGTTGAAGATTATCAATAGTAAGTATCTTCCCCTAAAAGGCTTCCCACACAAAGAAATGATAAGTCACACTTCCACGGTGAGTCTTTTGTGCCCTCTTCTTCCATTCTACCATTTCTATCTAATAAGATGGGATTGATTTGAACCTATGATAGCAAATTAATGAATATCTAAAAAACTTCTTTCATTCCTTTAAAAAAAAGTAATCTTTCGTGGCCAATGGAACAATCAAAGAAAGCATATGCATTAACAATCACAAAACTTCAGGTAGTCATTAAAGGGGCCTCTGTTGAGACCGCCTTCAGAGCCAAGATCAAAAGTTTCTAGCCATGAAAAGATATATAGAGAACTATAAATTATAAAATGAAAAAAAAAAAAAAAAATCAATCAACATATAAAACCAGGCAATTTAGCGAATCAATCAATACTTCCTTATCCACAAAGCAATCATCATATGCATCAAAAGACAGTTGCGCATCGTTCTGGAAACTTTAAGAGGTTTTAACTTCCAAGAACCATGCATAAGCTTGAGAAATTAAATCATGTGATCCCAATTAAATTGAAAACATTACACTCTATTTACACAATTCCATGAAAAAATTAACCTCACAATAGCTTCCAATAAGCAAAACAGAGACCCACAACAACAAAAATAGAAAGACCACATGATTACATGCTCAATTCCTCCATTTTTCCAACAGTAAAAAAGAAAAACCCAAAACATAAAGGCTCAAGCAAACCCTATTAAATCACACGAACTACAAAAGCAAATTCAAATTTTTTATCAAAAAAATAAATAAATAAAAACCTAGATAATGTGTTCAAAGTATTTATTGAAAGCTTACCACTGATTTCTTCTAGGATTTTGGGACCGGTTGCAGCATTGAGGAGGAACCAGAAACTGAGTTCAACATAGCAGAGATTGATTGCTGATAAAGCCCTAAATCAGAAAAGGAAACTGATTGAGCTGAAATAGATTTTGAATTCAAAATTGTGACTGAGCTGACAGAAAGAGGAAGCACATTCACATCCAAATGCAGGAATGAAAGGGAAACACAAGAAGATACGCTTAAAACGAAAACAAAGTAGTTTGAGTGAGAAGAAAGAAAAATGTTGCCTTAGATCTAAATGGTGTCATTTCGTTTTGTTGCCTAATTTTCAGATTTAGCAGCAACTACCTCAAAAGCAGGTGCTTTCTCTGCAGCTTGAAGCTGATGCAACAAACTAAAAGTCGTAGCTGCTATGTAGCTGCTGCAAAGCTACCTGCTGCTAAAAGCCATCGTTGTAGTGTAGTAACAGGCTTCATTAGACCATTTTATGGTACGGTAAGGCCCAGCTGTAATTTCAGTTTATAGCTGTCACATTGATTTTTGAAATAGTTTTTGGTAAAAGTGTTGTGAAACTAAAAACTGTGTTGTGTTTGGTAAAACAGCTGTTCCGACACATTCAGTTTCTTAGGAACTCTTTTTCAGCTTTCGATCCTTTTCAGAGACCATTTTTATGGGGTGTTTGGCCAAGCTTCTGTTTATAGGAAACACAAACCATTTCATAAACTCTCCCAAACGGAAGATTTAGAGTAAATTATATCATTAATGCGCACAACATCATTGAAAAAGGATTCATCAAAAAAAAATTCATCGGGAAAAGAAGATAATAAATAGATATTTAAACCCTCAGTCTATTACAAGAATATCTATTTCTGAAGTACCTGACCCTGAAAGATTTAATTACGGCAATCAAAAACTTATACCATGCCATTTGTCTCACGTGTATCAGCTCACAATTCTTTTCCTGAAGAACAAAAGTTGAGAGATGTTAGACCAAGTCGTAGAGAAAAAAAGAAGGAAAAAGAGGTAAAACTAGCGTAATTCCACAAAGACAATTCAAAAGCACTTACACTGTGATCCTATAGTACTTGGAAATCTAATGCATTGAAGACAGAGGCAGGTACTTTGAAAGTGCAGAAATTAAAGCTGGGACTGGCATCCACCTTATCAAAAAAAAAAGCTGGGATTGGCATCAGGATGAAGTTGGTTTCTTCAAGGAATCTGGAATTCTGACAAACCCTGCATAATTGCACAACCAACAAATGAGCACAACATCCCCATCCAGTAACTTCCATATTACAAGAAACAATTTCTTATAAAAAAAAAAAAGGAAGAAGAACACCAACAAATAATAGATGCTCAATCACCTACCTCTCAAGCTAGAAGGAGGTTTGAAGCTTATAATAACTCCAGCATGATATAAATGTTGTGTGGGTGCTCCCAGTGATTTACTTCATAGGCTATCATAAGCTGTCCACGCCAGAATCGAACTTATTAGAAGTTAGATGAGACCGTACGGAACCACGATACACGACCTCTTCCTTTCTTAATATAACACGACAAAGCAACAAACGTCATAGCCCATCTCCAACAACCAAGCTTCTAACACTGTAAGCCAAGAGGCACATTAAGTACGAACAAGTTCCTTCTCTTCGTCATCAGCATCGTGAAGGACAGATGTCATATTGGGCACGTGACCGACTGTACTGCTTTTACGGTCTAATTCAAACAATTCCTTAGCAAAAATCTCAGCAAGCTTCATGTTCACATAAATCCTACAAGTCCCAAAAAGTAAATCCCAGACTATAAAATCAAAACTGACCTTCATTCCTTTTTTTAATAAGTAAAACTTGTATTAACAAAGCACCGAGTTTGCAACTCTAAGCCAAAGGGTAATTACAAGATAGGAGATCTACAAAATCTAGGAGGGTCAAAATCATTTACAAAAAATTCATTCTAAACCAAAAATTGAGGGTGTTGAACCACCTATCTCTAATGACTTTAAACGGCTTTTCAACTCCATCAACCCACTCTAAGCCCAAACTTCATCTTTCATGGATCCGGCAACCACCCAAAATCCTATAAGCCATTTCTCACAAGCTTTTAGCCAACGAACACCCCACCAAAAGATGAAACACAGACTTAGTGCAACCTTTGCATAAGCAACACCTATTAATAAGCACTTTCTCCCTTCTTTGTAAATTGTTAATATTAAGAATTTCCCCCCAAGAAGACTCCCACACAAAAAAATAAAAAAACTTTACATTCTTTGGAGCATGAGAACACCAAATAGCCTTCAAGGGAAATTGGTGGAGCCATCCGAGGGATCCTCATCAAGGAGAAGCTTATAATAAGACTTCACCTCAAAACCTTTCTCCGAACAAGGCCCCCATCTAGCCAAGTCCTCCCTAGCTTTATATAGTCTCCAAAAACCTTTCCATCATCTCAATCTCCCAATCATGGACATTACGGATAAAAGGCATGTCTCAAGAGATCTCATCATTAGTCAAGGATACACAAGATCTAATTAGCGCTTCTTTATCTCTCGCAATATAAAAAATGTCCAGAAATTGGTCTTTAAAGGAGTGTTCCCATATTACAAGTCATGTCAAAGCCGAGTTTTCTCCCCGTTTCCAACCGACACCAAAACACAAGGAAGGAAAGCTTCCCGCCCTTTCCGAATCCACTTCCACACCCCTACACCATAGGCCCCCCTCGCCTCCTTCAACATCCACCCATTAGGATCCAAACTGAACTTAGCTCCCACCACTTTCCTCCAAAGATGATCCCTCTCCACAAGAAATCTCAATAATCATTTACCAAACCAAGACCCACTTTCTCCAATGGTTGCTTAACCACACCCCACGTCACCAAGTAATACTTGTATTCCTACCCTGTGCTACCCAAAGGAACTTTCTTTGGATACTCTCCAACTCGCCCAAGCTCTACACTGAATTCGTTCATCATTGCACTAAACCAATGTCAGCTTTCTTCTACTAGATTAGCATGGCTACAAGCAGCTAGAACTGACATAAAACTTATATAATTTGATTGGACCCCAACCCTTATCATCCTATCAACTCTCCCACATTTGAAAAACATTTAAATGATAGAAGTATCCACCATCATATTCTCCTTCAAATCCATCTTTATAAGCTCCATACAAAGACAAACAGGTAGCAAAATTAAGCATTTCTACCTCACAAAATCATTAGTGGAAAAATCTTTGTTGTTCTAAGAAATGCACGGAGGATATGAAATCAACTATTTACATTAGCAACAGTCTCCCCAAAACTTCCAGAGGTTAAAAACTTTAGCCATCTGCACAAGGAACCTCAAAAAATTGCAATAACTTAGCTCATGTGACCCATTCATATTTTACAAAAATAACAAGATGCCAAAAAATCGAAAATATCATATCAATGAAATGTTAAACATTTTGAGATTCTTGATTTCTATACACCCATGGTCATTTCATGGTTTCCATGCACCAAGTAGCCAACATTCCGTGGTTGGAAAAAGCATTATCATCATGCAGTGTATCTCATAAGAACAAGCAACTTGCAAGACAAATGTGTTCAATGATAAAGGTGTTCAAGAAAAACATAAGTAAATTTGCAATATCATACACACATATTGTTAGAGTATTAAGAGCATTAGGGTTTAAGGGTCTTGATGTAATTTCATAATATTAAATTCTCTAAATATATGACTATTAACCTTAGGATTAGTAACCAGCAAACTTACTGTCTCTCTATTTCCTAATCTCTGTCTAAACCAAATGTTAACATGGTATCGAAGCCTATGGTTTGGGACCCTGGTGGTAGTATTAGGTAATAATAAGTATAACAATTTTAGTATATTGAAATTCTACACGAAATTGGGGAAAAAAAGTTTTACTTCTAAAACTATATTTTACTATAGTTGATAATGTCAATACAAAGTTTAAAGCTCCAATTACAAATGCTTTCGCCACTTCGACATGAAAGGCTCAAAGAGAAGCACGCACCCCCCTATAAATAAATAATAACACTATCCGTCAAAGGCGTGTCTTCTTTTATGTACTTGAAGCCTATCCTTGTGACACATAATGGCATTGAATGAAACTTCAAAAAGAAGATGGCAATGCATCATGTTGAGCCATAACTCATAAACCATATAATTTAACGAACTATGAACTGCTTTTCATTAGCTTTTCTTTTGAACACACTTAGGCTCTGATTGGTAGAGAGGAAAAGTGAGAGGAAAGAAGAGGGAGATGATGGAAGAATGAGATTATCGATGTCTTCCATCTTTTGTTTGGTAAAAATGAGAGGAAAGAAGAAAAAAATAATAAAAAGTAGTTTATTTAGCTTCCACTCTCCAACCATCCCACTTTTCTTTCCTAACAAACGATAGAAAAATCACTCTTTTCTCTTCTCCCTCTTCCTTCCTCTCACTTTTCCTCTCTGCCAATCATAGCCTTAATGAGTATAAAGGAAATGGTAATGGTTATCTTAGCTCCCACATTGTTACTGATATACTATGGTACCGAGTAGCATAATGATTATGTTAAAGATTTGTGGATAATGAACAGCATAACAATTTCTTATCCCTTCAAGAGAGAGTTGATGGCCAAAACTGTGATGTGCTTATGCACTGCCATCTGAATGCAAATTCTGGACACAACCAATGGGATCTAGGAAAGAATTTGCGAGGAGAGACCACATTTGGGAATGATGGTAAATATAGCTGACTATAAATATCTGTAAATATGTGACAAGGCCATATGTTGCACAAGTTATACGGGTGATAACTAATGAAATGGATATCAAGCAAGCAGAAAAAGGAAGAACAAAAATTACCGTTAATGATGAAGCTTGGATATTTAAATCAGAACTTCCCTTAAACTATCAGACACAAAGGAATATGTCAGTTTACTATTCTGCAATCATGAGCTATGTTATTCCACCACCGTTATTTTTGCACGACGTGTAAGATATAATATTGCTTATTATTTACCTTGCAGTAGCCAGAAAATCATCATCCTTTCCCATGCGAAAAAACTCATCAACCTTGACTGCCAACTATAACAGAAAATATGTTATTGTCAACAAGTCCATATTAGCTGCTAGGGATCTGGCCGCTAATTCTTTACCCTTAAGATTTCTGGCACATCAGGAGATTCTGAAGTCTACTTGAGTTCCATAAAATATATCAAGACAATAGGTGCATCTCAACTAATACTTCCATGCAAGATGGTTATGACTTATAACATCTACAATGATGTGAACATATAGGAATTATATTCATACTAACTCTGCATTAAATTATTGATCTTTCCCGTATGTTGATTCATGATTATGTGAAGTACATACCACAGAAAACAGGCAAGAGGACCATACAACTCTTATCACGTAAAATGAGCTCAGGTAAAAGCGTGAAAGCAGTGAAGGGAAAAAAACTAAAACAATAAAGAGGCTTCAGAATCGCAGGGTTAGATTCTACACTGCAAAGAAAACCGTATCGATCATTAAAATAACACAATTTTTTTTACTAAGTAAAAAAATAACACAATATTCAACAATGGCAATGTCATTTGCTAAAAGTCATGAAGGCAGGCAAACAATCAGTTTGACAATAAATTTGAAAAAATTATATAGTATGGATTCCATTTACCTCAACACAGAAAACAGATTAACACTTCAAGAAAGAACAAAAGAAAAACAAGTCAATGAATGGTGAAGAAGGCAAAAAAATACTGTTCTAGAAACTTTGTTTGTCACTTTGTCTAATAAGAGAGTACCCTCAAGTAGTAGATTCAGAAGTTCACCCATCTCCTTTTGCCTTTCTTCAAAACCCCACAAAGAGCTCCTGAAAGCAACAAAAGAGTTAAAATTAATGAAAACCCAACAAAATTATGCAGGTACTGTGATAAATTACCGCGTCTTTAGTCTCAAAACACTCGAATCTTTGGATGTTCTTCCAATTTTTCCACTGCTTAATGCTATAATCTGCACAAGGTTTCAGCTTCTTTATTTATTTATTTATTTTTTTTTTTTTGTGGGGGGATTGTACTGGCTGGAAAGTCAATGTCTACAAGAAGTCATTTTGGAAAGCTTCAAGTAACACAACACAACTTGCTTGAGCTGCAATGCACAATTGTTCAACACTTGTTTTAGCATGTCCAAGAAGAGGATACAAATACAATTCATTACAGTTAGAAGCTGATAACCCATTATATCTGACCAATATTAGATGTCAGTGTATCTACACAACACCAGATGGTGGAAATGACAAAACCTTCATCTTCAAAAAAATATACAGTTTAGACTAAAAATACACTAATTTAGAAACTAACAATTTAAGAACCTTAAAAATTCCCACAGTGGATCTACAAGGGACTTGCAATCGTATTTCTAATAATCCATCCCAAATCAACAGTATGACTTAAGTGCATCCATAGCCCACTGCTACTACCAAGTTCTGAGAAAAAAAAAAAGATACCACCACACAGCCTGTCAATCAATTAATTTACAACTGATTGAGGTCCAGAGGGTTCTCCAAGCATTGTCTAAGAATGAACTCAGCTCTCCTCTTCTTGTCATCTCTCTCTTCATCCCGCACGAAAGAGACCGCTCTCCCTTCACCTTTCTTTTGGAGACTCAAATCCAAATATTCCCCCAAAAGTTTCTTAGCAGTTCTGAGCTTAAAATGAATAGCAGGCCTCTTGTCAGGAAGGAATGTCCTCTCACCATCTCCATCATCAGAAAACCCACCTTTCACCGCCTCGATGGCAGGAGCAAATGCCTCCAGCACAGATACATGATTTCCATTCACCGCATCATCAACAAGCTTAGTTGGCAAAACTACCAGAGAAGCCTCTTTCTCCTCAAGCTGCAAAGGTGTGGCGAATAATGAGTTACATCTGGTTTCCTGTAATTCTTGTTTCTTATCATTTAAGGCCCCCCAGGCTGAAGTTCCAGCTGAATCATTACAAACAAGCCTCTGTTGCAAACTCAACAATGCCCTCTCCGCCTTCCTCCGCTGCCTTGCTTGCTCAATCTTATCTGAACGAGGATCTGATGCCCTTTCGTTCCACATCGGTGTATGATTATAAGTGTGAGGATCAGGGAAAGCAGGCAACCAAGTTGGAATATGCTTACCAGGGGGGGTTTCACCCATTTGCACAAAGCTTAGAATCATATTCTTATTCCTGATAACTGGAAACCGCGGCACAGGCTGAGCAAGGGGAATTTCCTCACTAGAACTCACAAAATCGATTATCTCCCTCACTTTGCCCGAACCTACAAGACAATTTCCAATCTCTGATGCACCTGAAAACCCTTCTGTTCCTCCCAAATCTTCAAAACCCTGAATAATATCAAACAAACTGCACTGGGTCCTACCTGCTAGATTAGCATAGAAACTTGAAGTTTTCCCTAAGTCACAGATGTATCTGATTAATATGTCAGAGAGAGCCTCCAAAGCAGAATCCTTGAAGCCCTCAAATCCAACACTCATACATATCTGTGCCACTGCAATCTTCGATACTGCTCGGCCAAAATCATGAACTCCTGGTCTTCCAGATGATGCGTTGTGCTCCCACTCATTCTCTCTTGCACTCTCTCCACACCCATGGCTCATTAAGGATGTAGAAGTCTTTGTTTTCACTGTACGAAGACAGAGAAATCCAAGCTCCTTTGAGGAAGAGTGCATTTACAAGAATAATATTGCATCCTCATTTATAGATTGAGGTGAAAACTTTCTTTTGATCAGGCTTTTGCTCAAAGTTTCGACCCACAAGCATCTTATACACTTGCACCTTCACAAATCATATTCAATATATAAATCAATGATGAAAATAAAGTAATAAACCAAAGGGGGTTATTGTTGTAGTGTTTTTAGAAAAGTTTGTCACAACAGGATCTGAGGTTACTCTTGTAGTATTGTTAAAACGCCATTTAAACGGACCTAATTCATGAAAGGAAGACATTTGGTTACAATTTCTCCTAAATGAAATCGAAACATATGCCATTAAGATTATTTCTATACAAATTTCAGAACAAAATTTAAAACCCATAATCACAGTAACATGATATATATATATATATATATATATATATATATATATATATAATCTCAAACTTGATTCCAACATCAATAAACTTATGAAGTGTACAAGTTTTATCCCACAAGAAAATTTCTACGCACCCATTACTACCCACCCCACAGAATCCAATCAACAAAGCGCCGAAAGTTGCGTAACTAACATATAGTATGCTAAAAGTGGGTTTCTATGTGTATTATCTAAAATAAAAGCTGTTTTGGCTCTTTATTGACATATATGAATGATACCCAACTCAAGCTTAGAGTTCTACAAAATTTTCAAAATGCAATCAAAATTCAAAAACAAAACAAAAGTAAATTAAATACTAAAAAAGGTACCTTTTTGGCATTCAAATTACAACACAAGAAGCCCAAAAAAAAGAGCGGATGGTTTTCAGTTAAATGATGACAATGTCTACAAGCAAATAACCAAACAGAATCCAAACTGTTCTAGAAGTAACTTAAAAGTACTAGAGATTTTGATGATTGCAGAAGAAAAGAAACAAAATGAGGGTTAGTAGGAGAAACAAACAAAATTGAAATCCCCGAGAACTTTGTTACAACAATATTGGTCAGTGATTCTGATTCATCTCTTGTTTTGTGATTTGTGAGCGAGGGAGTTAACAGGACTGCAACTATATTTTTCAGCCTAAATATTGGACCCAAGAGGATAATTTCATATGAGTCCTTTTTTAATATTTCTGGGTTTGGATTCAGGACTCTGCATTAGGGAAAAGTGAATATAGGCCCAAATACAAAAATAGTGGACCATGCTTTAAGCACTTTATATGTGTCCTCCTCCTCGAACAAATATTCAGTACAACAGTGCACTATCCAACAAAATTGTACCGATCATCGACTGTGGTTTAAAATTCAAGTTTTCAAAGTTTCAGGGTAAACAATCTGTGCAATAATGTTTGATGGTGATAATATGTCCCACAAAATCATAAAGATTAAAATAAAAATAGTAAATTACACTAACCCTTAAGGTATCATGAAATTACCCAAAAAAAATTGTTTGTATGAAAATTGACATTTACCTTCTTAACTTATCATGTATGTGATTAACATGAAAAAAACTACTCATAAAATTACATACGTACCTTTTATAAATACTTCAAAATATTAAATAGAAAAACAGAGGCAACCTTATTTGTTTCTTCTTCTTTTAACATAAGCAATTTTATCTGCAATTAAAAGATAATTATCCTTATACAACAAAAATATGCTTTAAATCTTATAAGATCAAAGCATATCAATCTTTATTTGGGTTTTGGAAAATTAAGAGTACTTGAGAGGTGGCTAACGGGCGGCTCGGGGCAGGTGCAGGCAGCCCACTTGCAGGTCAGAGGCTAATGGGTTCAAGCAAAATACCCACTTCCCAACGGTCCTACTTTTTTCATACCCAAACCCAGCTCATTTATCACAGGTGGACCCGCAGGTAACCCTTTAGTTTTCTCCTAATATGAAATATATTAAAAAACCTCTAACTCTCCTACCACAATTACGCAACAAAAACTAATCCCTTACAAGCAAAGTGCTTAGAGAATTACAGCATATAGGAAATTTTTAGACAAAAACTAATAAAATTTGGAGTAATTGTGTGCTTTCTGAAACACAAATAAAATTCCTCCTTTCTAACTCTTCTTTCTTCTTTGTATAGTCATACCAAGCTTCTCCTTTCATTTTCTCTCCACTTCCCCATATTTTCTCATAAAACAAACAAAACAGTAAACACACATTGGTATGCACAAGAACTGGGGTTTCATGAGGGTGTTAACATGAAAACAACAAAATTTATAATCTTAAAACTAAAATTACTTGGCCAAGAATAAAATATTAAAATTATCACATGTAAGCTATGAAAACAACAAAAAATCCAGAACCTCTACTTTTCCTCCGCAAACAAACAGCAAACAACTTCCATATTTTAAAATTGTAATAAAATTGGACTAACTAACTGAAAAATTAAATCTAAAATTTAAACCTTCTTTCAACTCGGCTAAGCCTAAAACGCAAAAAAATTCAGCTCAACTAAGCTCAAAAACCGACATAAAATCCCAAATTTCTCCTAGCTTTCCCTCACCCATTTTCTCAGTTGCCGAACCAAATAGGTTTGCAAAACATAAGCCAAGTTGCAAGAAATTAAAGCCCACAACTCATTATTAGATAAGAAAATGAATAAATTGCTTCCATAACATAAAACTACCTGCTTAAATCGATCCAGATTTTGAAACTGTCGTGAGGGGCTGTGGCCTTGCGGAGACCAAGAGAAAGAGAGGAAACTGAGGTTGAGATGAGCCAGAGATGAGAAATGAGAGAAGAAATCGTGATCCGTGAGAGAGCCCTAGAAAATTAGAAGTTAAAAACGCTGCGTTTTAGCTCCGTTCTTAAACAGTTAAAACCCGTTTACCGCGAACCAATCCAACCGATCCGTGATTTGACGGCCAGATCGGATTTAACAAATCAAATTTTATTAAATAATTATTAAAATAATAATTAATAAGTAATTTGATTTAATTTAATTAATTTTTAATATTTTAAAGACTCAAATAAACTTATCCAAATAAAACTCGTTTGTTATAGTTTATAAAATTGTTTATGTATTTTATAATAGAAATTAAGCTAAACATTTTTGAACAAATATTTATAATGTAATTTATGAAATAAATTTTTTTTGTTTTAAAAAAATTAATTTCATTTTTATTTTATCAAATATTAAATAATTTATAATTTCATTATTATTTTATTATAAATTATTTTAAAAACTTTTTATAAACAACAAATTGTTTCTATCATTATGCCAAACAATGCTAATTAAGGGTTCAAATTTGCAATTTTTACCTTAAAAATAAGGGATTACAAAATTCACCTTGTACTTTGATAATTAGTCTCAATCACCACCCTTTACATCTAATTTAGACAATTACTCTTTTGTACTTCAACTAATTGTTTCTCAAATACCTTTTTCAATTAAAAAAATTCGTTAAAATAATAGAAAACTTACACGTTAATGTCAATAAAAAATGGTTTTAATTGTTTGAAGAGAAAACTTAAACTTGTTTTTCACTGCTTCATCAATATCTCTTCAACAACAAGCACAATTGAATCATCCTTTTTAGAGAGAGAACGGTTTTATAAAAATATATCTTCATTTGTTTGATGTAGGAAAAATTATATTTAGCCACCTATAATATGGTTTAATCGACACATAAAGATTTGTAGTTTCAAAATATATAGATACATTTCAAGACTAGGTTTGATCATTAAACCTCAACTAAATTTTGACAGAAAAAAGAAAAAGACAAAATTACCCTATATAAGGTAAGGTTAATGATCAGATGATTTTCCACACCATTAGAATGGCATCTACGACTACTGGTATGACACGTATTTAATAATGAAAGAAAAAATGAAATGTTAACTTTTCCCTCCTCCTATTTTTCTGGAAAATAATATTCTCCTCCTAAAATCCCTAACCACTGGCCACAAACCTACCTCCAACCGATGATTATTCTTTTCCGACAACCGTTGTCGTTGTCTTTCATCTTCTCTGGTAATTGTTGTATCTCAGCTTTTCCAACCAATATTTCCCTTCATTCTTCCTTCCTTTTTTTTTTTTTCTTAGTTCTTCTTTCTGCATCAGGTCTCATGATTCTTTTATCTCTCTACAACAACTTACATATTAACTAATCTCGAAATTCTTCTTCTCCGATAGCATTTTTTTCTCCACGCCACTATTCCACTTTTCTACACCCTCTTTCACACACAACCAGTGACTACTATCACTTTCTTTCTTTTTTTCTTTAATATTTCTTCCCTTTATTTACTTACTTTTATTCTTTTCCATTTGCATTACTCTACTATCTTCCTTTCTTTAATTTTCTATTATTTCTTTACTTACTCTTATCCCCTTCACGCCACCTACCCATTTTCTCCTTAATTTTTTCTTCTCCTTAGTTCTTTTCCTTTCTCTATGTCTCGTTTTGCTCAATTTATTTTCTTCTACTCAAAATCCTTTCCATTGTGTTGCAACAATATCATCACGCTCTTTCTTGACTTGGGATTACCTCCAAAGAGCTAATATTGTGGTTGAGTAGAGGGAAGGAAATCTTATTGTAGACCTGGTCGTGATGAAGAGAGACAAAATGGAGGGACATTAGGGAGGAAAGAGATAGAGAGATGATGTGTCAAGGATACTATGGAGATATTTTTTTAAAAATATTGATGTGTGAGGGTGGATGACGGAAGATAACAGATTTTACTAATAGTGATTTAACCGTCGGGGTATCTGTATTCTTAAATCAAAAAGTGCATATTTCAGGGGGTTTCTATATATTTTGAAATTACGAGTCCTTATATGTTGGTTAGGCCATACTATACGTAGTTAAATGTAATTTTTCCTTTTATATATAAGATCTAGCCCCCAATATCCCACCTGTTTTGTTGTGCTGACATCTATATTCTCTTCCAAGTTACCTCTCAGCTTTATTCCACCATTAACTCATTTCTCTAGAAATTTTGCTAAGAAACTACAAATTTAGCATAAGAGCTATTCAAATTTTCATTTGGTTGTAATGTTATTTTTTTCATTAATTAAAGAAATATTTTTTTTCACTTTGAGATGATTAAATACATCAATAGAGTTCCGATAAATTTATAAGAACTATGAGAAGATCATTCATCATTTTTTGTGAATTTTTTTGGTCATGTGCTATTATTTATGGTTTTTCAATTCTTTTATGGTGGAAAAGTAAACAAAAATATTTAGATTTATTCTCATGTTGTTTCCCAATTTCCTTTGCAAAGTGTACAAATGATCATGACCAATTTTTTTATTTTTAGGTTTTAGGACTTTCATTGACGAATGATAATTGAAAGTGTACATTGCAATCAATTAAAAAATTAGCAACCCTCGAGTCTTTACGCTAAATTCATAATTTAAAAACTTAAGTACTAATCGCTTATAGCTTAAGGATGATTTATGTAATTTCTCCAAATAATTTTAAACAAATCATGAGAAGTTCTGCTATATCTTTGTGATATGGCCCAAAATACTCCGGCCCAAATAAGCCTCAAGACCAGAGAAGAGTCCCGGCCCAGTAACCTCTACAGCCCAGACCTCTCATGTCCAATGAGCGGCCCGCTCTAGCCCAAGTAAGCTTCAGACCCAAGAGTGTTCCAACCCAGTTAAAGGCCCAGTAACCTCTCCAGCCCAAGAAGCATCCTGCCCCAGTAACTTCTCCAGCCCAGACAATGCACCCTCCAGCCCAACAAAATCCCCAGGCCCATGAAAGGTGGCCCGGTAAGCCTACACCTAGACCTCCCCTAAGAGTTCGCCACCCTACAACTGTTAGCCACCCTACAGCCCCTCTGTAGCTTCCCTACGGCTGTCTTGCAGCAACCTTACGGTCGCCCTGCGGCCATCCTACAGCCGCACCTTCTAGGCTTGTAATCATGCCCTCCCCACTAGCAGACGGCTATAAATAAGCCCAGGTATAGATTTCAGATTCATGCAGTATTTTTCTACTTGCACTTGATTTGTCTAAGCCCTCGGTTCCTATTTCGAGCCCTCGGCTTCACCCTCAAATCCTTGCTAACTTAAGGATCGGAGCGCCCTCGGAGGTCTCCCCATCCCCTCCTTCTGAGGGCCTTCAGTTCACCTCTGTTACCTGTGCAGGACCAGGCCACGTCCTCACTCAAGTCACGCCTCATCCAGGCCACGTCCTCACTCAAGTCACGCCAACATTCGAGCCCCATCCTCACCCAGGCCATGTCATCACCAACGGTAAGCGGCATCAACAGATTAGCGGCATCAGTAAGAAACCACAATCTCTCATTACAGTAAAAACGAAAAAGTCTAAAGAACTCGTCTGTTGCGATGCCAAGCCGTCTTACACCACGTAGCACACTTTAGAGTTCTAAGTGTGCATAGCCGAGCGCCATTGTAATATCCGTATTTTAAAAAGTTGGGTAAGTGTATATTTTTATCAATGTGACAAAGAGTTAAATCCCTGAATGGCTGAATGAGGATTTCTGGAGACCAAGGTTGAAAAGTAAAAAAAAAAAAAAAAAAAAGTCAACTTGGAACAGTAACTCGGGGCAGCATACCTACTGCCACCGAGAGAACAATTCTAAGTGGGATAATTGATATATTGGTTTTTGTTGTTTAATGGGAAGTGGAGAACAAAACATAATAATGATGTTTTTTTTATCATTATGTTTGTTTGGTATCTCATGGAGACTATTGAAGGAGGGAGCTGCTGAAATTTGCAGCCAAGCTCTCCTATATAATGTATACGAGAGGTTTATGAAGGGAACGCGAAAGAATTTTTGATTAGTTCCAAATATTTCATCTGTATTCTTAAAACACTTGGGAATTTAAAGAAAGGTGGAAGGAACAAGATTTTGAGAGTATTTTCGAAAATATTTCGGGAAGCTATCAAAATAGCAGAAGGTAATAAGGTAATGTTATTTTATCATTTATGAAAGTTTCAGGAGGTTAAAATAGAAAATTTTCAAACTGTGTAGTTTATGGAGAAAAGAAGAAATAATAAGAAATTTAAATTCCAATATTACGTCAGGTGTTGGTAGTCAACAATCGGGAGAAAATTCGAGGAAGATCGGGAAAGGCAAAGAGGTGGCCCACGAGTAGCTTTAAAGTGCTACGTGGTGAGTTGGATTTACTCTTAGTAGTCTAAATGAAAAATCAATTATTTCGTGACAATATTAAGTTTAATTATTTAAGTATGCTTGGGTGATCGATGAAAAAGTGATTTATGGGAATGATAGAAAATTTGGTCTTGTAGAAATATTTCTCGGTGAGAAGTAGTATTTTTGAAAATTATAAGTTTATTTGAGGATAAAAAGCAATTAATAAATTATTGATGAGACATACCGATGTTTTAACACGAATTAGGACGAGATGAATTTTAGTGGATCTTGCTAAATTTTTATGGATGATTTAAGATGAATTTTAGTGGAATTTGACAATTCGGGTGGACAATTTAAGATGAAATTTAGTGGATCTGGTCAGACTTTAATGGATTATTTGATGTGATTTAGGGGGAGAAGAATCTTGTGGAAATTTTATAATTTGATAAAAATCTGGATGATTGGATGTTAAATTTTAAAGAAACTTTGTTAAATAAAATTTGTGGATAATTAGGATAGTCAAATTAAGTGGTTGGAATCTTTATATTGTTTTTATATTTCTGTTTATATTACTGTTTCATATCATTGTTCATGCACATATGCATTAAATAATATAACCGAAAGAACCGAGAAGGCAGCCGGTCTAATGAAATAACCGTGACAGCCGGTATATGCTGGGATGAAAAATAAAAACCGTGACAGCCGGTATATGCTGGGATGAAAAGTGAAAACCGTGACAGCCGGTATATGCTGGAATTAACCGGGAAGGCAGTCGGTCTGATGAGAATAAAAGAACCGGAAGGGCAGCCGGTCTAAGATAATAATAACCTGCCGACAGGTGGGAAGACGTTCCCATCATAATCATTCATGCATTTGCAATTGTTTTAATTATCGTTGCATTATTTGAAATGCTGAGATGTGGTATATTATTTGTGAATTAAATTATAGATGGCTGGGTCTCATAAAAAAAAAAAGACAACTATAATGATGAGATTTTCGAGATGCTGAGATGTGATACTTTTTGTGAATTTAATTATAGAAGGTTGAGTTTCATATAAAAAGACAGTGATAAGACTTATCTAAATGATGGACTTTTTGATATGAACCTCATTACGAGGTAATTAGGAAATAATTGATAGTCTTAAGGTGAACCAATGATTGAGAAGAAGAGATTGATAGTAGAAAGTTGTCATCAGGTTATGCGAAAAATAAATTTTAATATTAAAGGATTATTGATGAAATTTGGAATACTTTCAGTAAATTTAATTCGCTGAGCTTGTGAAGCTCACTCCTCACTGTTCAATAATTTTATGTAGCAGTCAAGATAAATAGTCTGGTGGGTTAAGAATCAGTCGAGATCTTTTTCTGTAAGCCAAGTACGTGTTAATATCCTCAGACAATCGAGTTAAAGACTTGTAAAAATTTTATTGTAAATATTCATGCATTTATGTATTTTATGTTCAAGTGAATATCAGATTTGTTTACCTCTCCTGTTAAAAGGAAAAAAAAAACTGGTAGTTTTATATTTATTGTTGCATATATGTGTCGTGCTTGGATTTTCAAAATGTGATGACACCGTCCAGGGGTGGCCAACCTGGGATGAGTCGTTACAGCCATAGTGCACACATCCCTGTCCGGGCAGTTACTAAGTGTGCACGACCGAGCGCCATAGTGCACACGTCCCTGTCCGAGTGGTTGCGTTGCATACACTCGGCAATGTTTTCTCCAAGGGTTTCTCCAAAAGTCTGAGCCTTGGCTATCGCTCGGCATGATTCTCCAAAAAGTCCGAGCGTATGAGCTGCGTTGCATACGCTCGACCATGTTCTCCAACAATTCTCCAAAAGTCCGAGCCTTGTTTATTGCTCGGCCAGATTCTCCAAAAATCTGAGCCTTGTCAATTGCTCTACATGATTCTCCAAAAAGTCTGAGCGTATGAGCTGCGTTGTATACACTCTGCCAGGTTTTCTCCAGGTATTCTCCAAAAGTCCGACCCTTGTTTATTGCTCGAATAGATTTCCCAAAGTCAGAGCGTATGAGCTGCGTTGCATACGCTCAGCCTATTTTCTCCAAGGATTTCTCCAAAATCCGAGCCTTGTCAATGCTCGGTCGTATTGGCCAAAAAATCCGAGCGTATGAGCTGCGTTGCATACGCTCGGCCATGTTTTCTCCAAGGATTTCTCCAAAATCCGAGCCTTGTCAACGCTCGGCCGTATTGGCCAAAAACTTTGAGTGTATGAGCTGCGTTGCATACACTTAGCCATGTTTTCTCCAAGGATTTCTCCAAAATCCGAGCTTTGTCGACACTCAGTCGGATTCGCCAAAAAGTCCGAGCGTATGAACTGTGTTGCATACGCTCGGCCATATTTTCTCCAAGGATTTCTCCAAAATCCGAGCCTTGTCAACGCTCGGTCAGATTCGCCAAAAAGTCCGAGTGTATGAGCTGCGTTATATACGCTCGGCCATGTTTTCTCCAAGGATTTCTCCAAAATCTGAGCCTTGTCAACGCTCGGTCGTATTCACCAAAAAGTCCGAGCGTATGAGCTGCGTTGCATACGCTCGGCCATGTTTTCTCCAAGGATTTCTCCAAAATCCGAGCCTTGTCAATGCTCGGTTGTATTCACCAAAAAGTTCGAGCGTATGAGTTGCGTTGCATACGCTCGGCCATGTTTTCTCCAAAGGATTTCTCCAAAATTCGAGCCTTGTCAACACTCGGTCGTATTCTCCAAAAAGTCTGAGACTTGTCTATCGCTCTACACGATTCTCCAAAAGTCCGAGCCTTGTCTATCACATGACATGATTCTCCAAAAGTCCGAGCCTTGTCTATCGCTCGGTATGATTCTCCTAAAGTCCTCCAAAAGTCTGAGTCTTGTCTCTCGCTCGACACGATTCTCCAAAAGTCCGAGCCTTGTCTATCACTCGACATGATTCTCCAACGATTCTCCAAAAGTCCGAGCCTTGTCTATCGCTAGGCCAAATGCCCCAAAATTCCGAGAGTCTAGTCTATGCTACAAATGTTCGACCTTGTGCCCAGAATCAAGTTTGTTTTATTGAATTAAGTATGAAAGGCAAGGATGTCACGCAAAGCAAAGATTGAAAGAAAATATATTTTATTAATTCAAAGAATTACAACTAATGACCACGAAGTACAAAGTAAAAAGGGCCTTAACGGCCTCGAAGTACAAAGAAAAGGGCAGCAACCCTAGGGCAAGGAAGGGGAAGCCGCAACCCTCTTATCTTGCTACCCCCAGAGGTACGGCCGCGCCTTCCTCTCAACTTCCAAGAACCAGGAGCAAGCCGACCCTCCCGCCTCTTCTTATGTTCCAATAAGCTTGAGGGTAGAGGCCTAAAAAGCTCCTGGCACAAGGGGACCCCCCCGCTTGGAATCAGTGAAGAGGCCACCCTGGCTTTGAATGAACCAGTGGTGCCCCTCTTCTTCTTCTGTTCTAATAAGCACGGGGCTAGGAGGGTCCACCATCCAGAGACATGGCACCACTCCTCCCTCGACTCCCACTCAGAATCTGGAAGAGGTTCGTTCCCCCACTCGGAATCTGAAAGAGGTCCTGATCTCCGCTTGAAGTCATGAAGATGACCGTATTCGTTGAACCACGATCCTCCTCCAGAGTGATCTCATCTTCTTTTTTGGCCTCCATAAATCCCTTAAGAGCCTGATGGCTCCTCTCCCTCTCCAAGATCATTACCCTCGGAATTCTCTAAGACAATGACTCTTCTGTCAGAAAGTATGACTGCTCCTCCCTCTCAATCTCAGAAATTGAATCTGTTTCTTCTTAAGATAAAATATGTCAGAAACCCCTTCTTATAAGAAAGGAAAACGCACTCAGCGAAGTGGAATTAATGCCAGAAACGGAAAAAGATGAGACGTTACAATTTTCGAGAAGACTCTTCCACTTCTCCAGGCGACCTCTTCGCCTCCCGAGGATGACGGTCCGACTCCCAAGGGCAGCCAATTAAAAGCAATGTTGACCGTACGGTTTCGAGAAGGTCTTTCACTTCTCTAAATGACCTTTTACCTCCCGAGAATGATGGCCCTAGCCCCCACGAACGAGTCTTGCTACCCAGACCCATGAAAAGCTCATCCCACAAAATACTTCCTGAAGCACATAAATGAACTCCAGGAAGTGGGGGGCCTGTGATATGGCCCAAAATATTCCAGCCCAAATAAGCACCAAACCCACCAGAGCGGTCCAGTCCAAAGAAGCTTCAAGCCCGGTAGGATGCTCCAACCTAATAAGAAGCCCAACTAAACTCTCCAGTCCCAGTAGCGTCTTGATCCAATGACTCTTCTAGCCCAGACAAGCGGCCAATGTCCCTTCCGGCCCAGTAAAACCCCAAGCCCACGAAGGATGGGTCGACAAACCTGCGCTCAGATCTCTCCTATGACTTGACACCCTACAGCCATCAGCTACCCTACGACCGCCTAGCCCTGCAACCACTCTACGGCCGCCCTGCGGCCACCCTACGGTGTCCCTTCTCCCAAGCTTGCAATCATGACCTCCCTATTGGCAGACGGCTATAAAAGGACCAAGGTATGGACTTCACCAGATCATGAACACACACACTTCTACTTACACTTCAACTGCACAAGCCCTCGGCCTCTTTTGAGCCATCGATTTCTCATTTAAATCGTTGCTGACTTAAGCATCGGAGCACCCTCGGAAACCCCCCCTTTCCTCTTTCCGAGGGTCTTCAGTTCACTCCTGTTACCTGTACAGGGCCAGGCCACGTCCTCACCAAAGTCACACCCACGTCCGAGCCACGTCCTCACCCAGGCCACGTCAGCACCAACAGTAAGCGGCATCAACACTTTGTACTTGAAACTATTTCACTCACTAATACAATTTTCTTCATTCAATATAGAATGATGTATTACAAAACATATATATATATATATATTACAACTTCGTCTGAAATGAACAAAATATATTGTTGAGGCTGTGTTGTTAGTTTGATAAAAATGAAACAAAAAAATGAGTAAGAAGCACAATAAAATATATAGAACATTTACCATAAAAACATATTCTCATTGTTTAAATTATAGAAGGAATAAAAAAATACTCTCATAGCTAGGTTGTAAGTATGATGGTCACCAAAAAAAAATTATAATTTAGAAATTTCTCTATAAGTCTCTTAAAATTGGGAAACATGAAAAATTGGAATTTTTTTTGAAAAGTCAAAAATACTTCTTCATATTACCTTTAGTTTATTTGAAAAAATAATAAAAATAAATAAATTTATTCTCGAGGTTTTAAAAATGGGTCAATTTGACATTAAGTTTGGAGAGAGTGTCAATTTGTTCTTAAATTTTATTTTTCAAGTCAATTGAGTTTTCCGCTCAATTGGACCATCAAGAAGCATGTGAAAAGTATGTCAGACCCTTGTTTTTTAGGTCAATTTGTTCATGAATTTTTATGTTTCAAGACAATTTGCCTTTGTTTGGAAGGTCTAACATACTTTTTACGTGTCTCTTGATTGTCCAATTGAACGGAAGGTTCAATTGACTTGAAAAATAAAACTAAGGCAAATTAACACTCTTTCAAAACTTAAGGTCAAATTGATCCACTCATGAAATCTCGAGGATAAATTTATTATTTTCTCAAATATTTTTATTTTGCTGAAGAATGTGGTTGAGGTAAAAAATAAAAAAAAACAAGTGGGTTTAAATGTATTAGAAAATATAAGCTACAATAAGAAAACTAATAAAAAAATTAACGAAGTGTTTTAAAAAACAACAAATCATTGGAAAGACTGTTCATTGAGATTTTAATAGTTTTAGAAATAAGACAAATAACAGATGAAAAATAAAAATTGATTAGAAAAATTGTTAACGTGATGTGAAACATCCAATCATGAAGTTGTATAAGTCTTTTTTTATTTAAATTATGATTGTATGAGTATATGAATCTTTATTACAAAATAGCTATCATTAGAGGTTGGTAATGGAGCATGAGTCGGATGTAAAAAAACGAGTTTATTATTTCATGACGTGTTTTGTTCATTACAAAACGAGTGAATTCATGAGTCTAAATTAAAATCGATCAATTTATTTTTTTTATAAAAATATAAATTATTTTTTAAAATTAATAAATAAATCAATTTAAAACATAAATCCTAAAGAAACTTCACTGCAACACCAACAGAGCTAACAACTCACAGGAGTGTTCTTTCATTTTGGGTTGGCTCAAAAAATTCGAGCACACTTCAATAACAAAGATGAAAAGATAATTAATTATGTACATAAGTTATCTATATTTGTTTCAACTACATGTTGAAATAACAAGCAACAGTTATAACAACTGTGCAAGTGGTATACAGAGAAGTTTGTGAAGGGTCAGTGGAATGAAGGGTCAGTGGAATAAAGAAGAGTGTGCAACTGAGTGGAAAAATTACAGAGCTTGCCTCTCTTTGGGTTTCTTTTCTTTTCTATACCTATTCTAGAATTTTACTTTATGCTACTGGTTCTTTTTAGTAAGATAAATTTTGTTCATGAATTAGAAACAAAAAAATATATAAGATCCTAATCAAATAATTAAAATACATAATAGAACATATAAAGCTTCATTACCTACTACAAAAAATTATTATTCCGGACCAACCCATCCATATCTACTACTAGATGATAGATCACTCTCTGTTCAATCTAAATATGACAATAGTAGTATATATGAATAGAGGTAAGAAACAAACAGGCCGGACTGGGCACAGGTCATGTGTCATCGGTGACGGCTCAACGGATAAAAATGTTAGTTTTCTAACGGATCCATTATTTGATGCTTGTGCTCAGTTCATTAAAAAACGGATAAACCCACGGGTCTATGTTAAAATTGACCAATTAATTTTTTATCAAAAAAATTGTTCTTTTAAAAAATAAACAAATCAATTTCTAGCACTAACAGAGATGAAACATGTTCAGTACACAATGTTCAGCTTGAAAATGGTGCAGTTCCTTTTCTTTACATAACATTTAATACTATAAGTACATGTTCCGTAAAGAAAAGGAACTGCACCATGTTCTGTAAACCATGTTCTACCTGAAAATAAACAAGTCAGGTTCAACTCCTACATCTCTGTAAGTTAACAAAATATTTTAGCTCTTATCTCTGTTAGTTCTCATGTTTCAGTACCACAAGTCATAAGTAGACTTTCCAGATTTTCACGGGTAGACCCGTTAACCCACTGGCAGACCTGACCCGATCCAGTTTTTTGTGGACCAGATTGAGTACATGTCATTTTCTAGTGGATTTTAAAATGTATGCCTATACCCACATTTTAGTGGGTACGGGTTAAAAATTAAACGAGTACGAGTTTTGTTTCTCACCTCTATATGTGAATGGAATTTAGATGGAACGAGTTAACATTAAATACTCAATACTCTTGAAGAAATGACAATGGCTGCAATATCTTATAAAACTAATTATAACAAAAGTACTCATATAATAGCAAAAATGCTAGTAGCAGAATTTACGGGACAACTCAAAGATTGATGGGATAATTATATTATAATAAAACAAAAATAACTAATACTCACTGCCAACAAAATTGAGATTAGAACAAGCATAGATCCTCAAACAGGACAGCATACCACAACCACGATAAATGTTCAAGATGCAGTTTCAACCTTTATTTTCGTAATAAATAAGCATTTTGTTGGAGGACCCTTACAATTTCAAAAAAAAACTTCAAAAATTCTTTCAAATCTTACTTGTCCCACTCTTCAAGATTTTAGATGGTATAAATATGTTTTTCTGTCAAAAGTATTTACCATAGTAGATTGCCAACATTCATTTTGTAAAGAAAAATTTATTTATGGTCTTCATAAGCTTTTCACAGAAAAAATTAGGAGAAGTATTAGAGATCAATGTGGCGGATCAATTTCATATGAATATTTATCATATGGAGATATAGTCAATTATGTCAATAATGAAGGTTTAACATTATGTACAGATTTAAAACTCAAAACTACAATAAAATTTGAACTTCGTCAAAGTAAAAAAGAATTATGATCATTTTGTGCTTAATATAGGTATAAGATATTAAGAGCACCTTCTGCAAATTCCAAAAAGAAAAGGAAAACTTTAAAAAAAAAATTCAAAAGAAATAGATTTTACAAAACTTCTATCAACCAACAAAAAAAACTTTCAAGAAAAAAAACAAATTTCTTCGAAAGCTTTGTACAAGTGTAGAAAAACATAACATTATGCAAAGAATTGTAAAGTTAAACAAAATATTAATAAATTTAAAATAGAAAATGATTTAAAGATTAATTAAAAAATTAATGATTAATGAATCACAATAATCATAATCTAAGTATTCAGATGAAGATTGTATTTTTGCTATTCAAGAAAATACTTCAAGTGATTTGATAAGTGCTTAAATAGTCATATTTAAGCCCCTTAATTTACACTTGTTAGGCTCTTTATTTATCTATTTCTATGGATTCTACTTCATTTTCGTGTTTTATGTGTTTTTCACAGGACTTGAACAAAAAAATGATAATTTGGATCTTTTAGGAGCAAAAGTCAAGATCTGCCATCCAGCAGGGCGCGCTCGAGCGCACCCATTGAGATCGAGCGCACAAGAGCATGAGCGCACTTGAAGAAGGCTCGAGCACACACCTGCGATCGAGTGCATCCTGCATACACTCGAGTGCAATCACTCCAGAGGTTGCAGAGCCAGATATGGAAAGAAGTTTTCCGACTCCAAACAGGAATTAGGGTTTCGAGACACTAAGAGGACCTTATAAATAGCCCTGTAAAACACATAAACCAGACCTTTTGTTCTAGATTTGAAGTAGAGAGCTTAGGAGAGGAATTGACGACTCGTCTCCTAAGTCTTTTTCGGTTTTAGTTTTCTGTTTTTATTTCATTATGTTTAGAATGTTTAGTTTACTTAGTATGTGTAACTAAACTCCTATAGGGCTCGATTGAAGCCCTAGTTATGCTTTTCTACATGTTCATTCATTGATTATCTTTGTTATAGCCTTGTTAGAATATTTAACTTGATTAATACATATTTATATTTACATTCATCATGTGTATGTATCTGATCAACGTATGCATGTGGTATGGATAGGTTAGTCGAATCAATTTGGATGACCGAGTCCTGGGTTCGACAATAGTAACAAGGGATATCCACACCAGATTCTCGGGTTAATCAACATAGGAAACCGGGAGCGGACCAAGCTTTAGGTCTCGTGTGGTTGTCGATCTCCACAACCCTCATGCTCTCTTAAAGAACAACTCAGTATACACTCATGTTGAATCCCTTAAGAGAGAAAAGAGTTAGAGTATACACCATGCCTAACTCGTTGCATAGGAAGATCAATAGCCTAAAGGTGTGGACCAAGCCCTTAGGTTGGCAACCATTAGATATTCATGATAAGGCTAGAGCATTGAAGCTTTACTTAGTAGGAAAGTATAATTAGGGTGGATATCGTAGTCCTATGTTCTCATTATTGTTCACTCACAATCAAACTGCTATTTCTTTTTTCTTTTTTTAACTTGAAGAAACTAATTCTAAAACGAAATTCACCAATCCCTGTGGAAATGATCTCGCACTTGCATACTATGCTACCATAGACCTTGTGCACTTGCAAGTAAAACTCGGACGGTTATTTGCATATTTAATTAGGTAGATAATCGCTCCAACAAGTTTTTGGCGCCGTTGCCGGGGATTGCGCTAAATTTCTTTTTAGAATTAATTTTTCATTTGGTTTAATTATTGTTATTTCCTTTTTAATCTATTACATTCTTAATTATTGTTTTTATCTTTTCATCAAAACCCTAATCAATTTCCTTTTTCTCTGTTTCAGGTACTCCAGGAGAGCTTTCTGTGCCACTTGCGATCGAGTGCACCCTCTGTGTGATCAAGCGTAATTGAGGCAGAGAGTCATCCGAGCAGCAGTGTTTAAACTACTGCACTCACGTAACTGCCACTGATTCATGCACGGACGATGATCTAAGCATCTGACATTCCTTCCCCTTGATCCCGAGCTAGAGAGGACTATCTGACAAAGATTTAGAGACAACTCGGAAGAGGACAAAGGAGGAATTGAGGAAGACACACCAATGGCAGAATAGATAGCCGAACAGCAACCACCTGGGCAGAGGCCGATGAAGCAATCCTTCATCCCACAGAACCTCGAACAACCTTCGTGCATTGCGTATCAACTTGAGGTGGAAGAAAACTACTACATATCTCCGCAGATACTCAGTGCACTGACTCACTTTAGGGGTACACCTAGTGAGGACCACATTTGCACCTTCAAGAGTTCTTCGACCTTTGCAAATTTTAGTACATCCCAGGCTTAGACTAAGAAGGAATATGGTTAATTCTTTTCCTTTTTTCCTTGAAAAATAACGCTAAATTATGGTATAATTCTTTGCCTGTAGTTTCCATCCACACTTGGGAGGAGTTAGCTAGCAAATTCCTAAGGAAGTTCTTCCCAGCCCAAAAGACGAGGCAAATGAGAAAATAAATTCAATCTTTCCAACAAAAGGATGGTGATCTATTCTTCGAAGCCTGGGGACACTTCAACGAGCTACTACTCAAGTGCCCATACCACAACCTACCCCAAGATGAACTGGTACAAGCTTTCTATGAAGGTTTGAGTGATTCTAACAAAAATATTGTTGATTCAGGTTGTGGAGGAGTGCTGATGGAAAAAAGCAGCGAAGAAGCAATGAAACTCTTCGAAACCTTGAGCGAACACACGCAGTAGTTCTCCTCTCGAGGTAGACATATAACCAACAATAAAGGTATGTATGAGGTAAGCTTGAATGGAGGATCATCTCCTCAAATAGTAGCAGTAGAAAGGAAACTTGACCTATTAGTTAAAGCCATGGTTGCTTAGAACACCTCAACGAACCCACCAACTACACCACTCCAGGTATGTGCCATTTGCTCACAATTTGATCATAATATTGATACGTGTCCTTTATATTCATCTGCAGATCATGAGCAAGCCAACTTTGTGGGACCAAATAATTATCCGCCGAAGAACAACCCCTATGCTAACATATACAACCCTAGATGGTGGAATCACCCGAATTTCTCGTGGAGCAACAACTAAAACAATCAAGAGCAACAAATAAACTTTTAACCAGCAGCCCGATCTGCTCTTGAACCAAAGAAGAATGACCTTGAAAGTCTTGTGAGGTAACTAGCGTCTCAACAGCAACAAATCATGACTTCACAAGATCAGTTCATGGCAGAAGAAAGGCAATTCCAGACTGAACTAAGGCAAACCACAGCGAAACATGAACAAGCCATCCAAAGGTTAGAAGCACAAATGGGACAATTAGCTGAGGAGATGAGTAGCAGAAAGCAAAGGGAGATTCTAGCTCAACACCTTGGGGGACATCAACAACTTAAAGCTATCACGACCCTCAGAAATGGTAAAGTGATAGGGTCCGATGAATCTGCAACAGCATCAAAGATAAGTGAGACGGAGAAGGTGAATGCCCCACCTTTCCCGCAAAGGTTAGTAAAACAAAAGAAAGAGAATAAATTACTTGAAATTGAAACCTTGCGAAAAGTTTAAATAAACATTCATTTGTTAGATGCAATTCAACAAATACTAGCTTATGCTAAATTTCTAAAGGATTGTTGCACTCATAAAAGAAAGTTTCAAGAACATGAGACTGTAGCCCTAACTGAAGAGGTAAGTGCTGTACTGTTAAAAAAACTCCCACCAAAACTAAAAGATCTGGGCAGTTTTACCATTCCCTGTAGGGTAGGTGATCAGTTATTTGAGCGAGCATTACTAGATTTAGGAGCGGGGGGTAAATTTGTTACCATACACCGTATTTGAAACTCTAGAATTAGGGGAGCTACAACCAACTTCCATTACCTTGCAGTTAGCAGATAGAAGTATAAAAAGACCCAGGGGTATTCTTGAGGATATTCTAGTGAAGGTAGGTGAGTTTATTCTACCTGCGGATTTCATTGTATTAGTTATGGAGGAATGTCCTATGCCATTACCCTTGCCCATCATTTTAAGAAGACCCTTCATGAGAACTGTCGATACGAAGATTTGTGTGAAAAAGGGTACAGTAAGTATGAAGGTTAATAGAGAGAAAATAGAATTCAAAATATTTGATGCACTAAGATTACCTCAAGATGATATGAAATGTTTTAATGTATGTATGATACACAATTTTGTTGAGCAAGTTTATCAGGTCCAGCACATCGATCCCTTGGAGACTACTCTCACCCATAGCCTAACAACTGTGGATATTGAGCAAGAACCGGAAAATATCACTAAGGGCATCATGAAAACTGTGCATCTCCTTGAAGCTTCTCCAAAACATTCAAGTAAGTATGCTCCTCCATTTGAAACTCTCATGCCTACTAATACTACTCTTCTTCCTTTTATTGTCTAGGCACCTACTTTGGAATTGAAGCAGCTACCAGAACATTTAACTTATGCCTACTTGGGAGAGAAGAAAACATTATCGGTAATTGTGGTTGCAAGTTTGAGTATTGGAGAAGAAGACAAATTATTAAGAGTTCTAAGGGAGCATAAATCCGCTATTAGATGGACCATTGCTGACATTAAGGGAATAAGTCCGTCCAAATGCATTCATAATATATACCTTGAGAATGAAGCAAGACCCACTTGAGACGCTCAAAGAATACTTAACCCACACATGAAAGAGGTAGTAAAGGCCGAGATATTGAAACTCTTAGATGTTGGCATTATCTACCTTATTTCTGACAGTAAGTGGGTAAGCCCGGTTCAAGTTGTTCCTAAAAATAGTGGGATCACAATAGTAAAATCCACTTAACGAACAAACAACAATTTATAGTGCAGAGCTTTGTAGTGCTAAATTGTCTGAAAATTTATTAAGAGTTTTTAACTTGACAAAGATAAGTAACTTAGACATGAAAGCTTTATGAGGAAGGAATTACTTGTAAATCTAAGAAGAAAAAGGAAAAAAACTACTATTCCCTCTAAGGACTTTCAAGACAATCCAAAAGGAAGGAAGAATCATCCTATGGGTTATCCCAAAAGTCCTCGCATCCACCTTTCTCCATTTCGACGTATCAATTAGCTCATCATTCAAATGAAGTCTCACATTATTATCTACACAAGAAAGCACAAGTGCACAACAATAAGGAAACCACTAAAACCATAGTTAAGTACCTTGAGGAGTTACGAAATCAGAATCCATCTCAGGGTATAAAGCTTTCGATCTTCCCTTAATTGTGTGATTTAACCTCTAAAAATAAAAAGAAGGCTTAAATGCAAATTATACCCTCTGTCGGTTGCACTTTTTACACTCAGTTTTGTTTAGGAGCAATTTAAACCCCCAATTGAAAATTGGATCCAATTAATACCCTTCGATTAAATTTCAGGTAAAAATGAACATGTAAGAGGCATGTTCCTCATTTAAGCTCTAAAAGTCATCCATGTAAGATATTAGTATAGAATAAATAAAGGAAAAATAAAAAGAAAAATGTCAGACAATAAAGGAAAAATAAGCAAGTAGGGTTTTTGTTCAATAGCTCAATAAATAAATAAAAAATTATTTGAAAGTTCAAAATGTGCCATTGCAATGAGAAACATGTAGTTGCAATGAGAAACATGTAGCAATTTTAATTTACTCATAATTGGATAATGAATATCACATGAAACATATTAAGAAACAAAATCAAAATTTAAATGCCATCTCACCACCTAAATGAGAAGCACTGGAAACATATTACCAAACTGATTAACCAAAAATATTGATAAGCTATATCCTGAGACTACATTCATAACCGAAAGGTTCACCACAAAGTGTACTAGGGCAAATGCAGCATATAGTCACCCTTGCAAAAATGGGCATACCCAAGTCAAGAAACATGGTATAAAGAGAGTACAAAGCAACACAGAAACTAATATATTCTAGAGTTCCAGCACTTCGAATGACAGCCACTGAACATTGCTGCAAGCATCGTATCAAGCTCCTGCCGAGTCAATGTATCAAAAGCAGTACATATACTTTGTCATCGCTTGCACTTTTGTAGGTTTTGCATGGAGTAGGGTTTATGTTGGTAAATTGGGATTTTTGTGTTGTCCTCGTTTGAGTAAAGGATTTACAAATTTTTTAACACGTTTTTAAAAAATACATGTGGCCATATCAAAGCGTGATTAGTGGGCCTAACCCCCTTTGGGACACGTGATTCTCTGATGGACAGCACCCACTGAACACGCGATTGAGATTCCTCCCCAAAGCTTAGGATCACAGGGGCATAACCATCCCTCCCCCACGTGGGCAACACCTACTTGAAGAACTATAAATAAACTGAGGTATATGAGTTCAACATGGATTCACTCTCACAATCTTCACTAAATTTGCTTTAAAATTAACCCTCGGCCTTGTCCTGACTCGAGCGTCGGAGCGCCCTCAGAGGTCTCTCTCTCCCCTCCTTCCGAGGATCTCCTAGTTCACCTCTGTCACTTGTGCAGACCCCGAGAAGTCAACCTGGTGCCACGTCAGCGTCAAAGCCAAGTCAGCAATAACCATTTTTCGGCATCAACAGGATGGTTTGCAAACTCACTCAGCATGGGTAAGCGTACGTTGACATGATCTACCCTGATTCCTCTTAAAGATCTTGTCTCTTTCCTTAGTCTGTATAAAAACACAAGTCCTTTTGAAAGGAGGAGAGCAAACACAGTTAACTGAAAGACTTGTTCATTTCGGTGTTCTTTAAAACCCCTCCTTTCACATCACCTTGATACATTTACTAACTTAATCATCTAAGAGTCTTTCTCAGAGTATAAAACTCCATGTGACTTTCTTTACAAAAGTTCATATAATAAGCTGATGTGAACACAAGAACGAGGTCAAACTCTCTTTCCCTTCGATCAGACCACTCACACAATTTCCACCATGTTGAGGATCATAAGTTCAGAACCACTATTCATAATCTTTTTGGCATCAACAAATTGAGGCCTTTTGTGGAAAACAAAAAATTTGTCTCACAATGCCACCCAAAAATTTCTTATTTGTGTCGAAAATCATATTAACATAGAGGAAAGAATGGGATGAAACCAACATTAGAGATGCAAGTTGAGAATCTCTTAGCTATCACCTAAAGGGCTGCCTAACCAATTAATCTACATTAATTATTACTTGAATCAGATTCTAATTATTTAAATCCAATTGATCTTGAATTCATTTACGGACAACTTTTATTACCTTTTTTTATCTTATAGTAAATTTTTTTGGTGCTAAATAAATATGAAATCGTTTAATACTATTTTTTGTGGGTAACAATTCTTTTTTATATGTAATATAATTTATTTTATTGGATTTAAATTTTTTGAAATTACATCCACAGACTAATTTTTTATTATTATTTTTTATAACTTTAAGAAATACTCCCCAATAATTATCACTAGCATTGATTTCTATGATATGTTTATCTTCTTGTTTAGGAAAATAAACGTAAGGTAATTTATTAATTTCGGATTTGAATGAAATAACCATTAGATCTATTTCTAGATGATTTGTGGATGCTGCATTTCCTATTTTTCATTTTCCAAAAGCTATTTGCTCTCTTCTTACCATTTCTTCATCATCTGATGTAGATGATGTTAAGTTACTATCACTATCTATAACAGTAGTTGTTAGATGAACAGGTTCATTATCTGAGTCATCATCTTTAGTGTCATAATTTAAAAAATAATGGTAGTTTGCTTTTTTCAAACAAATATTCATATTGTTGATACAAGTCTTGCATCATTGTTAATAATTGTGATCTTTTATTATGATCATCTTCATATTTAAAACGATATTTCCAAAATTCTATCATAACTATAACATATTCTCTATCTGCTTTTTATGTTTATGTTTTTTTAGCCTGAGGTGTATTTTGTTCTTCTAATTCTAATAATTCAGTGTCATAATATAACTTTGTTGGTGTGGTTTTTACAGAATTGCTAGATTATGGTGTATTATGACTTAAGATTAGTTTCTTACCTAATAATTTTAGTATACTATCTATTTCATTAATTTTATTTATAATAGTTTCTTGAGATTCATGATTTTGTCTACACCATGAAGTAGTTAAGTCTACTAAAGTATTTAAACCGCTTATTACATTTTTAGTACTAGCTTCACTATTTCCATCAAAATGTAAACTATGTTCGTCATTTTCTTTATTTAATCCTAAATTTGTTCCCACACAATCTAGTTGTTCCATCTTAGACAATGTGTTGGTTCTTAAGACCCTCGTGTCTTACAATTTCTTCTCTTTCAATGCTTAACAAACAAAAAACCTCTCAAGCAAACAAAGCTAAACTACAAGAGAATACTAATCAGACAAGCATATAGGATTTAAACATGCTAAGAATGAAAAACAAGTAAATGAGTGAAATAAAGAAATACTTACATAAAATTTTATACAAAGGTTGTGTATTACAGACTAAAAGTCAATGATGGACGAAGAATCTTCATAACAAATTTAGATTCTTTGTCTCAACCTTCTGAAGCACAAAACCACAAACTAATTCTTCATTATTATTTTTATTGCTTTAAGAACTGCTCCCAAATAATTATGACTAGCATTGGTTTCTAGGATAAGTTTATCTTCTTGTTTAGAAAAATAAACATAAGGTAATTTATTAATTTCGGATTTGAATTGTTTAATTAAATCCATATCTATTTTATTGTATGTAAATGATTTATCTTTCTTTAGTTTATTTAGTAAAAGCTTTTCATTTTTGAAAAGGTCTTTAATAAATTATTTTCCATAATTTAATATTCCTAAAAAACTTTGTAGTTGTTTTTTATCTTTAATTTCTACTGAAAAATATTTTATTTTTGATATAACATGTTATTGTAATCTAATCCCTGTTTCGGTTAGATACGATCCTAAAAAATCATTTTATGTTTTCTCAACCTCAATCTTTTTAGGGTTAAGAATTGTTTTGTGCTAAATAAATAAATCGCATACCTTCCGAAGATGTTGATTATGTTCTTCCGCTGTTTTAGAGAAAACTAAAACATCATCACTAGAATTGTGATTGATAAAATGCACTAATTTTGGTGCACCATAATTGTTTTAAAAGGTGTATTCAGCATGCTTGTTTAGCCACTCCTGAAGACCAATAATATTATCATATTTAATTTTTTGTTTTTTTAACAAACGTATTTCATATGGTAAAACTTTTTTAACCTTTTCAAATAAATTCACCTTATTTTTTCAGAAATGGGATCTCCTTATTGTTTATCTAGAAAATCTGCAGTTTAGATTAAAATATTAAGAAGTTTAAAATTTTGCTTGAACATCCAAATTTTGTAACTTTATGATTTCAAAAACAAGATTTTTTAATTGATTTTCTCTTTTTTTTGTGTTGTCAAAATAATTATTTACAAGGTTACTCAAATTTTTTTTTTTCTGAACTGGGGTTTTCTGTTTAAAATATGAGCTTCCCATGCTCCATTAATGTCATCGTAGAAATCATATGGAATTCTTGGATTGAAAAATGGAGACTTGTTTACTTTCTTCCTTTTTTAATGAAAGAGAAAAGTTTTGTGTTTTTTCGCACAATATCACCGAAATTTTGAGTGGAAGGTGTTTCTCAAAGATTTTGGCTAAATTGAGACATCATCGGAATCCATTGACTTGGGTTAGGATATGGAATTTTTACTGCTGATTGAAATCTTGTATATATTGGATAGAATACCTATGACATTTTTCCATATTTCTAATGGGTTTTCACTAAGATTTGGTTTTAATATTTTATATATCCGATGATTGTTTTTTAATTCAAAAATTTCTTCTTTGTGAATTAATTCACCACGGTTTTGTGATAGAAATCCATTTTTGCATCTATATTTATTTTCTATTAATATTAAATTAAATTACACCCACTTCTGTAACAAAAAGTTCAGTACTTATGTCTGCACCAGTTGATGAACGTTATTAAGCATAGAAAAATTGTAATACAAAATTGTTTAACAATTATAGAGGGCTTTTATTATTAGATCATTCTTCAATTTTTCGTTAAGTTGTCCACAACCACACCAATAACAGAATAAAATTATATACTTTTGAAGCCAATATAAGCTCACCACGCTACCACATCACTTACTTAAATGGAAGAAAAAATCAATGAATTTAACAAATAATCAACACATTATTATGTGAAAGTCGAACAAAGGATTTTGTGATCCTAAGGCCTTGGCATTGTTTCTTTTTACCAATGAACTAAAGGCTTATTTGCTCTTCCTCCCAATCTTGAAAAGGATAATTCAATTGTTCTTGTTGTTGAAGAGATGATAATGAAACGGTGACAGACAAGTTTTCTCTTCAAACAGTCAAAACCATTTTTGATTGATATTAATTTGTGAGTTTTCTATATTTGATTGGGTATTCTGTTTTGTTTGAAAAATTACATTTTTATTCTTTTAAAGTGTTATTGATTAAGGAATTTTTTTCGACATCATTAAGATATTTGTTTTATTCGTTCGATAAAAAATAAAACTTAATTCCATATCAATGTCGAAAACCTCTTCCTATCCTCTAATTCGATAAACCGATATCGTGAATAGTAAATACTAAATGTAAAAAATAAATATATTGCTAAAAATAAATAATTAATATGCCTTTTACATCCGTAAAGTCTATTGCTTTCATGAAAACAAAAACTAAGGATATGCCACAACTCAGAAAGTTGTATCAAAATCCTCAAGTTTCAATTCGTTTTTTTTTTCTTCAATTATTTTTCTTTCTCAATTTTTTACTTCAATTAATTGTGAAATCTTAATAATAATTTTAATTGTTGTAGAAATAGCAAATTGAATATAACTACGATAATTGTGCTCTGTCAATTGCATGTGTAACTTATTTCTGAACATGGTTGGTAAGGCTTTTGTTGTGAGTAGTGTGGCCGTTCTAAGAGGTTCTTTCACTCAACTACTTAGGGTAACTTTCTAGTATTCGGATTTTATTAAAAAAAAAATTATCTAATTTGGATCCGTAAAATATACGTAACACAAGAATTCATTTCGCTATTGAATAAAAAAAAAATATATATTTTTTCTTTCTTTTATTATATATCTTTTGTAGTTGTGCGAAACAAAAACTTCTCGTTAATAAGAGAGTTTTACACATACATCCATAGCGTATTTGTCTTCCACAAAATAAAAATAAAAATATGAAAAGTTAGATAATGAGGCATGCACTTGAATTAAGAGAAATGGCATGTGAGATGCGTACGTTTTTTAAAATTCATAACATCATATTGATTTGCCACGTCAATGATTCGATGATTGAAAAGAGATTTCACCACTTGTAAAACCAAACTTCAATCTAAATCCAAATAAACATTAAATGTATAAAATTGCAATATATTGTTTCTAAGATTAACTTTTACAACTTGTTAGTAAAAATAATATTACTAGGATAAGAAATTTTTGGATAACTCTAATTTATCAGGTGATTATAAACTAAGTCGATAGATAGTGTCAAATCATCACTTTGTTGGTCAATTAATATTAAAGACCATATCCATAATCTGCCTAAGAACTCTATTAAACTCTTTTGTCAGTAATTCTCTTTTGGTCTACTTGGCCGCATAGGCCGTAATAAACTATTCACTCTTTCTTCTCATTTGGTTTTAATTTGCAAGGTCAAGCTCTACGTAACCAATGACTGTAGCATCAAAACTTGTACTGCAAGATTTACCTAAGGTAAAGATTATTAAAGAGAAAAATTGAAAAGAATAAAGAGAAAGAGGAAGAGAAAAAAATATTAGTAAAAAATATTTTTTTTATCATTGGCTACATACATTATAAATACAATTACATCATAAGTTTTCCCATCATATACTATGTTTTTCTTACATGGTATTAGAGCAGTGAAAAACTCTCAAAAGAGTACAAAGATCTACTATGGCCAGTCAAATCATTCCCACCACCTCTGTTACGGTTTCCTCTCCCCTCTTCCGGGAATGCTGCTACTATGTAGATAAATAATTCAGTTAAATAAACATCACTACCTAATAGTAATCATTCACAAATAAACTCATACATTGGTGTAATTATGCCATCAACCAAATATGAGTTCAGTAATCGAATGCGGCAGAGCAGCAGGCCATTCTGTTGCTTTTTTGCTGCCCCAAGAAATATATCCAAATGTTCGAGAATCAGAATCATCAAATGAGAAAATAGCAAATTATTACGGACACAACAAAAACAACAGAATAAACAGAACTTGATGAAAAACTCGTTTACACAATAATTCTACAAAGAAACACAAAGCTTTCCAAATACAAACTCTAATTCAATATAGCCCTTTAACTGTTTATTCATACTAATGACTATCTGAACTGTGAACAAAAAAATTGAAAATAACAAGAACTCAAGCCTCTAGGCCTAATGGTTATTTCGGAGACCCGAGTTCAAATTCCGTCTCCGCTAATGTAAAAAAAAAAAAATCATAACAGGTGAAGTAGGACAAAATTTCATCTGCTGCTTGGAATTTCTGGTATACCTGCAGTAAAAAAGGAAATATGAGTCCATCTGGAAGGGAAAAAGAACAAAAAAAAAAACCCAACATCCTAACCCCAAGTCGAGGGGGAAGGAGGGGGGGGGGGGGGGAATAGAGAGAGAGTAAATTTACCAGTCAATAGTCAGTTTTATGGAAATGCAATTTCCAGAAGTATGGCATGTACTTTACAACAAAGAAAGATACAATTACTTGAAGAGACTAGAAAGTAGCTGCCGACTGCCTTTCTCCTTAACTGATACCCATTTTTGTTTCTGAGTCTTGTCCTTGACCACCTCCTGTGATAATGCATTACAGTTCTTTCTCTCTAAGCATTTTTCCTGATTAATTATCTCATCCTGGCTTAGATTACACTTCTCAGCTACCCTAAGCTGCTTCTTAGTTACCTTATCTTGCAAGATATGGTGCTTCACCTTCTCAAACATCTTCATATGCTTAACCTTATTACTCTCAACAGCCTCTTTCTTTTTCACAGTCATCTCGTGCTGCAGTACATGACATTTTTTCTTCTCCACCAGGTCTCCAGGCATTACATTTTTATCTCTGCCTAGTAATTGACACTCGTCAACTACCTTCTGATTCTTCCCAGCCACATGGCACTCCTCTTTAAGAGCCAGCTCTTGGTTCTTTATAGCAAGAGGTAATTTCTGCTTTTTTTTCATACGATTAACCTTATCATTCTCAACAGCCTCTTCCTTTTCCACAGTCATCTCCTGCTGCAGTACATGACATTTTTTCTTCTCCACCATGTCTCCAGGCATTACGTTTGTATCTCCACCAAGTACTTGACACATGTCAACTACCTTGTGGTGCTTCCTAGCCACATGACACTCATCTTTAAGAGCCAGCTCTTGGTTCTTTATAGCAAGAGGCAATTTCTGCTTTTTTTCCTTATATTGCTTTGGTTCAGGAGTAGATAGTTGTAGGCCACGTTTTCTATCCTTCTTGACCAGAAACTGATGCTTCACCATATCAGAAAGTGTTAGATGGGAATTTTCCTCAGCAACCTCCAACTGCTGGGGATTTTCAATCTCAACAAGCCCACCTCTCATAGTTTCCAAAATAATTTTGCCAAGGACAAATCTCGTCTCAAGTGGATTTCCCTTCCCAAGCAAGTAGTAGTTAATCATAAAATTCTCCTTTCCATTATCGTAAGATTCAATATCACTCACCAGCACATTGAAAATTTGAGCAACATCTCTCCCTATTTTCCATGGCACAAAGACCTGAAAAACCACATCAACTCAATTTAAAAAAAAAGATCTAAATTGCACGCATGTAAAGTAACTTTCATATTTATTGCGAAAGAACTGGAAATCATTAAAGCAAACAACAGCAGAATTCATTCATTATGACAGATTCACAACCATATCCAAATGAGATGGCAATAGCAAGGTCTAATCTCATCAAATATCAATTCAAAAGCACAACCAGGGCATCATATGATAGCAGGTTTAAATTATCTGAAATGAGATCATGAGATGCATCTCTAGAATATTTCTCTTTTGGTTCATTCGATGCAATAGTTCGATAATATTGTTTGTGATGTAGATAAATCAATGGAGATGCACTTACTGATCCAGAGCATGGAAAAGCTGGGTATCTGGACATTGATTCAAGAAGAACATCAGTCTCAGTCAAAGCATTTACAGACTCTTGCACTAAAGATACTAACTGGGTAACTTCCTTTGCAAGTCCTCCATCTGATTTAATTTCAGAAGACTCAGAGATCTCAGGTACAAATTTTACTTGCAATTTTGAATGCTCTCTAGCAAATCTAATAGCTTCCATCCACTTTCCATGATACAGGACAGAAGCAAAAGCCCAGATTATGCGAGCCTCTTGAGGCTTTTTAACTAATGCCAGGTGAAAAGCCAACAGCCCAACCCTGTCCCACACGCAAATATGATCAGCAACCACATCTCAAACAGAACCTTGATGGAAAATATATAATAGCATGTATGTATGATTCCAAATACACCATTCATCTCACCCTATAATTTACTCTTTTTTTAAACAAATCAAATTGTATTCTGTTATACACATACCACCATGCAGTGATATTTCAAACAGGCCTAAAGTAAAGAAAACAGGGAATCAGCAACCCTATTGAACTGAAGATTTATTAAGAGGAACTTATCAACCGAAGAATCCAAAGCTATAGGATTTGTGAAGTAGAAGCAAAATTATAACACGCAGGCAACAAGGATGAAAAAGGCATCATAGCCCTTGTAAATACCAGGTCCATGGTGTAGAAAACTTGAGGACGCGCTTAGTTTGGAAAATGTTTAAATTTTTCCATCTCCATTTTCTTTCAATACTTTCTTCAACAATTTGCACATTTTTAACATAATCTGAAAAACAACACTTCTCTTTCCAATATAATATTGGAAAAGTTGGGAAACAATTTTTTTGTTTCCCATTTTTTCCTATATTATGTTGGTGTTCTTTTCCAAATTATATTAAAAATGTGCAATTATTAAAGAAATTGTTCCCAAATGTTAGTTTAGTTAGTAACAGTTACCCACATCAGTTGGATAGGAGACCTGGATTCTACCAGAGCTACGACTCTGCAATGAACTCTTCTTAGAGTGACTTGTAAAATTCATTTGAACCTCATTTTATCACCCCATGATTATAAATCGTGTTTTATTGAAATTTTTTGTTTGTTTTCACAAAACATACCAACAAAATACTTTGTTTTCACAAAACATATCAACAAAATACTTTCCTGTAAAGAGATAAAAAATTAGCATCCAATTATCTTGGCAAAAATTTAATGATGACACTTACAAATAAAGTATGTTGTCCTTCCAATTAGCTTTGTGGAAAAGTATCTCTGAACACACTTATCTATTTTCTTGTAATGAAAAAACCCAATCAAAATGAACCACCCACAGATTTGAATAGAGAAATGCCTACTTCCATAAAGCAACAAAATTCAGGAAAGTCAGACCAGTAGTCCTGGTAACAATGTTTACAATGACAACATCGATTATGACATCCTCATGATACTGAATTTTAAAATTGAAAAAGAAAATCAACAATTGACTCACCATAGTCTGCAATCAGCAGGTTGATCACAAGAAATCAATTTATCCATATTGAAGAATAATTTCTGTCAAACAAAAAAGAAAGGAGTGTCTAATCAAACATCAAAGCCAAAATACACTGCTGGTCTGGACAAATCCAAAACTGGTTAAACATGAAAAAAAAGGCAGTTTTTTTTTTCCGGGTGCTTAGGGGGAGCAAGCTAGAGTTACTGCTAAAGGGACCCTTTTTTATTACTCCTATGAAATTTTTTTGTGTTAGAAACTTCTCACAGCTCTTGTTCCATATCATTCACGATAACAGTTTGACAAAGTCTATAAATTGTTCCCATATCTAGATTATATTACATTTAAAAGTGGTCTTACGTGGCACTACAGGCTGACGTAGAATTTTCAACTTCCCACATAATTGAAAATTTATACTTATAATAAAAGCAATATAATGAAATTCTTATTTCAAGTAAATCACATAAAATCATTACAAAAAGCAAATGATATCTTTAAGATTTATGTAAACTGAATTTCCTAAACAGAAAAATTGAAACATATAATGGAATTCTTTTTAATGTAAATCACATGAAATCATAAAAATCCAACGAGATATTTTGCATTTTATGTTTTTAGGATTTTATTATGTAATGAAACATGAATTGCTTCTGTTATATTGCTTCAATATCAACCAAGTTCTTCTTTTTCTTCATAATTTTGCTTCAATAACCAACCAAATTATTTTTCTTTCTTATTTAACTCAAAACCAAGGTATGTTAGTATGCTTTCCTTTCTTTCCTTTTGCATTTAAAGCTTACACAAATTAAATCAATATGTCAAATATAATTCATGCTAAACTGCACATATGCATGTGGTAAGAACAAGACATGTGACCTGTTCTTACCACAATATGTATTTCAAAATTTGTAAAATATGTATTTGTATGTAGGTGAGAATGCATGTATGTATGAATGGATGCATGTATGCATGAATGTATGCAAGTATGTATGAATATTGTCAATTTCTGAGTGTAGCACATGGGCACTGCTAGTTATATCTTTTATTTAAAGGGGAAAAAAAGGTCTGATCTCTATTATTGATATTCTACAATTATATCACATGGCAAATAATTCTCAAATTAGTTACAAATTTCAATCATTAACGTCAACGAAATTTTCCATTTTCTTACCAAATCGTAACTAATAGCAAACTTAAACATCATCACATTGTACCGTTTGTCTTAAAAGGTTGTCAAACTAGGCCAAACCATCTTAGTTTGACAACCTTTTAAGACAATTTTTACCAGACGTTAAACAACTTTTAAATCAACAACAGTTATAACCCACAGAGGTTTTAATTGCACTTGTGAGTACAAAAGAAGCGGAAACTACGCCAAACAGCCCCTATAGCCTCCGATTTATTTCAATCAGTGTTTTCAAAGGCATAATTGGGGCATGCCCTTGAGGTGAGGCAGTCCTAAATTGCCTTGAGGCGTCAAAAATAAGGCAGTTCTCTCTAATGGCGTACGCTTTTTGTGATGAGGCGTTCGCTTTTTATGCCCAAATGGCCGAGGCACACGCCTTCTTGGTTTTTTTATCTGTTTTGAACCATTAGATTACCAAAAAAATAAGAAAAAGAAGAGGAATCTGATTTATAATCTTCATTTCATCACTAAGAGACAGGAGGTGAGATGAACTTTTGTTTCTCTCCAAAACCTTCATTCAAGATCACTTTGGCTAGGCTGCAGAATGACAAATCTCTCTCTCTCTCTCTCTCACACACACACACACACATTGACAAACAGAAATAGTATATCAACAAGTAAAAATTTTCAGATTCTGAAAGAAGTCATGAAGGAAGAAGCAAAAACCACAAACTTTCTTGCATGAATTTGAGAAAGGGATGAGGAGTTCTGCAGTTAGAAACTCATGTTAAAGATAAAGGCATTACGAAAAAGAAAAAGAAGCAAATAGAAAAATAGAGACTTAAAAGAAAATGAATCGAAAAGTGTCAAAGACAACTCATACAGTCCTGTACTCCAGACTTCTCTATTGAGGAGTGGGATGACTTATTTTTGCCCACGTGAAGATATTTCGGGTAAATCCCCCTCCCTTCCTTTTAAGTAGTTTTTTTATACTATTAAACTTAAATTTAATATTGTTTAGTAGTAATATTTATTTTCTCGATTACAAAAGTAAAGAGATTTTTATTTATTTGAATACATTTAAATATAAATTTTTTATAATAATATTTAAATATAAATTTGATTATTTTATTTTTTATTTGAAATTTAATTATTAATTTGACAATTTTTATTAATTTTATGTAATTATTATTTTTATAAAAATAAATACTCGAAAGACATACACCCCAGCACTCAGGGCTTACGCCTTCGCCTCTTGAAGCCAAAACACCTCGCCCAAAACCATCGTCTCTTAAAACACTGATTTCAATATTTGTGAAATTACTTTGATATTCAAAATTTCTTTTAAGGTCGAATAGTAACTAAATCCCAGATACCTCCTTGCATGGCTTACCTTAGAAGCATCCTTATCAACTACAAAGTAACGACAAATGACACTGTAAAAATTTGCTTTTCCTATAAACGGAAACTTACCATCAGCATCATGGAACTCTCAACAGATCTCTTACTAGCTTCTTGATCCATGTATGCTGCCTGAAATCCAACTCATTTCAGATAAGAACTTTAATAATGATTAAAACATGAGTTGATATGCTAGAAACAGAAAACCATGAACCTGAAATGGAAGTAAAGTTCCAAGTAGGTTGAATCTTCTAAGCAAACAGATAGAAGGCTCAGCAGCTCCATAAGACAGCATGGAATTCAATTCCATCATTATCCTGGGCTGAACAAACAAAGAATTTATTTTGCTAGGAATGTGAGGAAAAGCTGATAACATCTATATTGAAATTAAGAATTGAAAAGCAGTTTTGTATTATTGATTGATGATCTGATTACAATTCAACAGTCCTATTTATAGATTTACGAATATCGAACATAATAAGATTAGGAGACATCAACTAGATAAGACAAATATAAACTAAGTAAGACTAAAAAACCTACTAGGACACATAATAGAAAATCTAATTAGGAGTCTCAACACTCCCGCTCAAGTTGGAGCATACACATGTACCAACTTGTTACAAAGAAACTCATACCAACAACAAATATCATCCAATCTAAAACAAATAAACCCAAACCCGTAAATTACAATAAAACATGACAGCACGTCGGGGCTCCACACCCACGATAAATAGTTAGGTCATCACGTCAGTACCACTTAACGAGACAAGATCCAAGAACACTGGATCAACAAGACTTTGACTTTTTGTTTTATTTTTTTTACTAATTTTGACTTTGACTTTGAATTGAATGGGTTGCAATCATTGAGTCGGGAGGAAACAACATCAGCACAGGTTGGATTGGGTTAACAACATCAACATGTATGTGTCAACAACATCAACATCAACATCGGGGAGAGAAACTCTTCTTCTTCTTTTAACTACTTTTTCTAATACTGAGACTCTTTTTACTCCCCTTTTTTGCCTGCTCTTTTTTTTTAACAACCTTCTTTTTTTTCCTGCCCTTTTTTTCACTCTTTTTCGTAATCAAACTTTCTCGGCTATCTGTGAGCAGTACCCAAAAATAATGCCATGAACAATACTCGAGAACAGTGTCATGAAGAATACCCATGAACAGTGCCCATGAATAGTACTCGAGAACAGTTTTTTTTAGAATTAATGACCGGATGAGCAGCATTAAGCTGCCTGCCGAAATTGCGAAAGCTCAAAAGACGACTCCCAAAACATGATCAATAGCTCTTATACCATGTTGAAATTAAGAATTGAAAAGAAATTGTGTATTATTGACTGATGATGTGAATACAATTCAACAGTCCTATCTATAGACTTATGAATACCAAACCTAATAGGACTATGAAATATCAACTAGATAAGACAGATATAAACTAAGTAAGACTAAAAAACCTACCAGGAAACCTAATTACGACTATCAATATAAACCTAATTAAGATTCTCAACAATCTAAATCACATCTACTTGAGTAAATGCTCATTAAAAGACGATTTATTGGCAACAAAGCACGTCATATACTTAGAGAAAGAAAGGACAATAAGAGGGGAGGGCACAACTTTTCTCCCATAGGCTGTAGGAAATGGAAACAATAAAATAACATGCCAATTTACCAAACAACCTAAAACAAAAAGGTCCAGGCAGCTGGATACAAGTACCTGGCCTAAACACTCAACGGAAGATGAAAGGTTGTGTATTGCAGTCTCAGTATCCTTTGAAAAAGACAAACCCAAACGTGCTGCAATTCTTAAGCCCCGCAGAATTCTAGCTACATAACAAAGATCCATACAAGTGTCTAGTTATCTACAATACTACATTCAGCAACTGAATAAAATTCCAAGGTGTCTGAAAATTGTACACGGAAGAAATGGAAGCACCTACCACAATCCTCTTTGAAGGACAAATGAGCAGGGACTAGTGTCCGGAGCTGATGACATCAAATGAAGTACAGAGTCAGATAAATGAAGGACAGAAGGTTAAAGACAAACAAAGTGAACTAGTTAAATTCAAGTAGCAGAAGACAAAATTAAATTTGTTAACTCACTGCCATATTTACAAGAAAAGATATAGAATCACCTTTAAGGACCTTAAGTCTGCCATTCCATTGGCGTAATCATAGATTTTATACAGAAAAGGGTCAAAGAACAAACTGCATTGAGAAATTTCAAAATACAATCTTAGCTAAGTAAAATCGCATCAAATGAACAGAGTGAGAAAAAGAAGCTAAAGAAAGTGATCATATTTTTTGTAAGTGGTACAGTTAGAGAGGGGTGGATCCCTTGCAAGTTCAACACAACTACATTGGTTATAAGGATCACTTCCCTGCAACAGATATAAAGATACAAATAAATAGAAAGAAACAACACCTATTAATTGTGAAGTCCCTGTGCATGCTGTTCCTCCAGCGCATGAAGTCTTTTTCATCACAGCTGCTCGGCATTTGAGATAAAAGAACTCTCTCTTTTTCTTTAGCATTCCGTGCCACTGTATCAAAACTGGATACCTATCATGAAAGAGTCATGAAAATGCGCATACCAAATTCAAGATATTATAATAGATGCATAACTTCAGACTATTCAAGCAGCCCAAAGAAAATTGCAATGAAATTATCCATATCCAGCAACTAACCTCAATGACAGAACCTTTAATATGCACTCTGCATATAGGAAATCGTTGTCCAACAACGTGAGAACGATGGAATTGCTTCTGGATCTGTAAGAGATAGTACAAAAGCAACAGAAATAGCATTGAATGTCAATGTACATGATCTTCATTGCTGCTTGGAAATATTTAGAATAAATAAAAGGGGAGAGACGTGGAAAGAAAGGTGAACAGTGGCATAAAACCTCTTTCAGATTAGCCGTGGTGATCACATCAAAATCTTTAGGCACTTTATTTAGGAGTAAATCTCTCACACACCCTCCAACCAAATAGGCCTCAAAGCCTGAATACATGAGAAAAGGAACCCATAAACTATGAACAAGATAGCATTCATGATGATGACATATATATAACAGAGGTAATGCATCACATAAATGACACAACGATATCGACACGACAATGATTTGGCTCCATAAGAGAAGTGCACTTTCAACTTAAAACTTTGGGCTTTATTCAGAATACACTTTGTCCAAAAATCCACTTAAGGGACAAACAACCATTTATAGTACAGAGCTAGAAAAAACTTAGTTGCTAAATGGTCTGAAAATAGACTAAGAGTTTTAAACTTGACAAAGATAAGTAATTTAGACATGAAAGCTTTATGAGGAAGGAATTACTTATAAATTTAAGAAGAAAAAGGAAAAAAACTACCATGCTCTCTAAGGACTTTCAAGACAATCCAAGAGGAGGGAGGAATCATCCTATGGGTTATCCCAAAAGTCCTCGCATCCATCTTTCTCCATTTCGACATATCAACTAGCTCATCATTCAAACGAAGTCTCGCATTATTATCTACAAAAGAAAGCACAACAATAAGGAAAAAATTAAAACCACGAACTTTCAAAGTGAGTATTTCATATCAACCATGTTTAAGTACCTTGAGGAGTTACGGAATCAGAATCCATCTCAGGGTATAAAGCTTTCGATCTTCCCTCAGTTGTGTGATTTAACCTCTAAAAATAAAATAAAAAATGAAAACTACAATAAATTGTTTGCATAACTGCCTCAAAGAAATATAATGAAAAAAAAAAGAGAAAGAGGGAGAGGGACCTGTAAAAGGGTTAAGGATTTGAGGAGAGAGAATGAGCAATTGGAATGAGGAATCATCAAATGGATTATCCCAAAAGTCCTAGCATCCACCTTTCTCCATTTCGACGTATCAACTCGCTCATCATTCAAACGAAGTCTCACATTATTATCTACAGAAAGCACAAAATATCACGAGAACAACAGCCACACGCCACAATAAGGAAACAATTTAAACCACGAACTTTCAAAAGTAAGTATTCATATCAAACATGTTTAAGTACCTTGAGGAGTTACGATATCAGAATCCACCTCTGGATATAATCGAGCTTTCCATCTTCCCTCAGTTGTTTGAGTTAACCTCTAAAAATAAAATAAAACCATCCCAAAGTGTTTGAATAATTGCCTCAGAGAAAAATAATGAAAAAGAGAGTAGGATAAAGAGGAAGAGAGGGACCTGTAAAAGGGTTAATGATTTGAGGCGAGACAAGGAGCAACTTTTGCCTTTGAGGAAAATCGCCATGAGAGCAGCAAAATCATGGCGCGCTAATCTGTTTTTGCATTTTTTGTGTTGTTTAGTATGACGCTTGCTCTCGCGGGCCGACTTTATTTAACCTAGTGGCTAAGCGTAGTTTTCTGAGCTGTTTCGCTATGGCCGTTCGCAGTAATGTCTCGTATGTCTCGTTTCTGAGCTTTCATCTAAGTCCTATTTTACAAGAAATTTAATGAACTTCTAAGCCATTATGATGTTTGAATCAAATACTAAAACATTAGAGTAGCTGTCTTTAATTGTATATTTTCAATAAAAATATATAATTCATTTTGAAACATCAATTTGAAATACATGTATTTATATATAAAATTAGTTTGAAAAGCTTTGATGAAATTCTAAATTTATCAATTTTGCAATTTTAATAAGTCATTCAAACCTCAAAAACTAATGACTTGTGAGTTCAAATTCAAAAGTTTTGAAGATTTGATTAATTAAACTAGTATAAAAGCTTTGACCTTACATTGTATTTAAACTTTTCTCAACTAATTTGAAATAAAAATACATGCATTTCAAATTCATAAATCCAAAAGCAACTTTTACATAAAATTTAATATTTCACCTATGGGTGGTGATATTGACACTTCACAACCGGTTATTGATACTCTAATTATATTTTACTTACTAAAACTTACTATAGTACTCATAATTAATGTTAGATACTCTTTTGACTTTTAAAATACAAAATATTATCATTTATTCATTTCACAAGTTTTAATGATACAAAACCTTCTATTAACATTTTTTCTTCATCTCTAACTTTTTACCATCTTCACTTTAGTAGCCAAAACCTTTCCTCCTTAATTTTACTTATTTCTTCACTTATTCTTATGTTGTTTTTAACCACACGTGGGCTAAGAAAGTGTAAGACTATCTTGTGATGATTTCAAAATTGGATCCTATGTGAAAAAAAAATAATGAACAACTCAGTAAGACCTTTCAACAAACATCAATACTGCATACAAATCAAATCCTTGATCTGCAAGATTGATTAACAAGCAAACCAAAAATATAATCCAACTAGAAGTGGACTCGAGTCGAGCTTTTATCGAGCTCAAGCTTAGTTAAGGCTCGGTCAAGCCTGAAAATTAGGCTCGATTAGCTTATAAAGTCGAGCTCAAATATTTTATTATTCGGCTCGTGAAGCTTGCGAACAGTTCGATAAGGTATTATCGAGCTCGAACTAATATTTATATATTAGTATTAATATTTTTAGTTTTATTTTTTAAAATTAGAGTCCAGGCTCGAACTTTAGCTTGGGCTAGTTTATTATCGAGATCGAGCCAACAAAAAATTGACCGAACTCGAGCTCAAGCCCAATTTTTGAGCTTGAATCAAACTTGAGCTCAAGCCTTTTTATTTTGAGTCGAGCTCGAACATATTAGCATTTGAGCTAGGCTCAGCTCAAGTCTACCCTAGTCATTGTCTTCTCTGCAACAAATTAACTTGTTGCTTGTATTTCTCATAAAGCATTAGCAACGCATAACAAAACATACTTGTTTTCATATATCAACACATATAAAGTCAAGTATATATACCATTAAGTGAGAAAGTGTTTTTAAATTTTTTTTTTAAAATAGAATCAACCAATGCAACAAAATACTTTAACTACACATAACATGATATGGTAGAAAATGATTCATAACATAACTAATCAAACAAAGTTCAAGCAAAGTTTTATATAAGAAACAAAAAATATATGCATTTAACCACTGAAATTAAAGGTGAAGCAAAAATTTATATAAAAGACAAAAAGTATTAAAGTGTAAAAAAACTGAGATCTTATCGAAAATTGATAGTTTCGTAAGAAAGTAGTGCAAGAATTAGGGAATGAGTTTGAATCGATCCCATTTTCCATGCTTGCATCTTCATCTCTTTTTGGACAAGTACGACTATTATGACCAACACTTTTATAGCAACGACACTTGTTTCTACTCTCCACATTCTTAAATGTCGAAGGATCTTGTCTGGTATAATTAGTTTCCTTTTTTTAGCCTAATGGACGGCCTTATTAGAGTTGGATATGGGGTTCAAGAATCAAAGAAACCAATGTATCAACAAATTGAAAATTATCCTTGGGTATTTTTCTTTTGAGTGAGTGACAAGTGTTGATACTTGTCTTGAAATCTTTCTAGAATACCACTAAATTGATCATGTCCACCATGAAACCCAATTGAGAGTTTGAAAATGATCTTATATCAATTATCCATTGTGGATGAATTTCATCAAGATGTGGAATATCATTTTTCCTCTCCTTCATTGAGTGAACACAAGGGAGACTCATAGTTTTCGAAAAATGATGCTTACATGGAGGCAACAAGGCATTAAATAACATATATTTATATTGATGGAAAAGCTTCAATAATGCGAAGTGAGATATATGAGTAAGAAGCTCTCTAAAAAAAGGAACATGAAGATTATATGACACACGAATCTTTTAACTTGAAAGTTTTGATTTGATCTCTTGATATTGATTGTCAATTATAAGGCAAAATTTTTCTTTTACCTAAAGAAGATCATTAGTTGAAACTTGGAGGTACTTCTTTAACATTATATGTGCACCTTTGGCTCTTGATGTAACTTGATTTCCAAAGTGCATATGATTCTCCGTCTATGCATCAACAAAGTGTTCTTTCAATGGAAGCCATGTACTTCTAACATAGTTTAAAATAGAAACCTTCTCTTCATATTGAATAGTGAAGTGATGACATGCTTATTCAAATTTTGATTCATCAATAGACTTTGTCAAAGCAATCCAAGCTGATAAAAATGTGTCCGAATCAACTTTTTCCTTGAAGTGTGGCTTATAATTTGTTAGAATATTCTTTTCAATGGGCCACACACACAAAAGATTTGTCATCTTTGAGAAGACAACTTGTATAGCATTCATCAAGGCTGATTCCCTATATAATGTGATCATCAAAGGATAATTACCAGTGGCCAATATTTTGCTAAATATTTTCAATGCCCACGCATAATCCTCTTCTTCATTTTTTTGCATGAAAACAAAGCAAAAATAGAACGAAGTGTTAAAGCTTGGCACTCCTATAATATCAAGCAAAGGCATCTAATATTTGTTGGTCTTATAAATGCAATCCATCATAAACACATTTGGGTAGCTTCTAGTTAACATAATTGACTTGGGGGCACAAAGAACAAGTGTGTCAAATGACCATAGCTATCACATTCAACATTATAAGTGAATCCACTTTCGCCAAATTCTTCCAATAATGTTTGCATCATCGTGCGACTCGCTAAGCTCTCTATGAAAATTTTAGCCTTTGCATTATATATAGTTCTCAATATTGCTTGGAGGTTTGAGTTGCTTTGCCTAAGTGAAGACAATATTTTACATGGTGGAATTTTTGCCATGGTGATTTATTTAATTTGAAAGATCTCTTATTGCAAAAAACAACGACAAAAGGGATGTCCCAACATATCTTTTGAGGTTCATGATTGTGAGGTATATTTTTAATATCAGCTTTCCAAAATCTTTCAACTCATTCGGGTTTTTTTTATCCCATATCTCAAAAGGGCAACTAAAAAACGAGACAATGTCATTCTTTTTATTTGCCTCTTTGGAATATGAGCATTCTTATAAGTTGCTCCTCTGTCATAACTAATGATAACATATCTATCTTTTTTGGACTTTCTAATGATTGTTACATAACCTTGAGCTAAAGCAATTCCACAAACATTACTTGTTAATTAAAAAAAATCAAAACAAAACAAATAACTACAATATCGTCAATAAAGCTAATATGATGAAAACAATCAGAACGCCAAAAATACAAAAGAAAACAAGACCAAGGCTGACTAGCCACGTTGGCACATACAATAGTGGATTGATAACGCTGGTGAACAAGACTACATATATGGTGAATAGAACCATAGTTTATGTACAAATTAGTAGACATAAATATCCAGTTTTCTCTTTTTTTTAGTATAAAGATGCTTCGTTATTTAATGGGAGAACAAACTACATGTTAGGAAATATGATGATTGAAAAATCAAATTAATAGAGTTAGCGTAATAATGAGAGAAAAATGAGTAATTAAAAAAATTAATAGAGATAGAAAGAGGAACACAAAGATTTATAGTGGTTCGGCGATGAGCTTATGCCAACTTCTTCAATAGGCCTCCTCCCGGTCTACTGAGTTCTACTAGTTTTAACAATTACACTGACTTAGATTTTCGGGTACCGAGTAAACCTTTACACCTTTCTTTTTATAAATCTTGAATAGTAACTATTTGATTTTTAGAGTGTTGAGAAAATATTTCATTTAAACTTTAGGGTTCAGGTTCCTCTAATTTCTTTTTCTAAACTATGATATCTTTAAGTTTTAGCAAATATTCCCTCTTAAAATTTGTGTTTGCTATTTTATCCATGATATAAAAAAAAAATTTGTTTTGTGAAGTAATAACATTAATTGATTTTCAATAACATAATCCTTCTTCACAATCTCATTCTGATTTTGAAAAGGAATCATGTTGGAGCGATTATCTACCTAATTAAATATGCAAATAACCATCCGAGTTTTACTTGCAAGTACACAAGGTCTGTGGTAGCATAGTGTGCAAGTGCGAGATCATTTCCACAGGGATTGGTGAATTTTGTTTTAGAATTAGTTTTTTCAAGTTAAAAAAAGAGAAATAACAGTTTGATTGTGAGTGAACAATAATGAGAACATAGGATTACGATATCCATCCTAATTATACTTTCCCACTAAGTAAAGCTTCAATGCTCTAGCCTTATCATGAATATCTAATGGTTGCCAACCTAAGGGCTTGGTCCACACCTTAGGCTATTGATCTCCTTATGCAACGAGTTAGATATGATGTATACTCTAACTCTTTTCTCTCTTAAAGGATTCAGCATGGGTGTATACTGAGTTGTTCCTTAAGAGAGCATGAGGGTTATGGAGATTGGTAACCACATGGGACCTAAGGCTTGGTCCGCTCCTGATTTTCTATGTTGATTAACCCGAGAATCCGGTGTGGATATCCCTTGTTACTATTGTCGAACCCAGGACTCGGTCATCCAAATTGATTCGACTAACCTATCCATACCACATGCATACGTTGATCAGGCACATACATATGAGGAATGTAAATATAAACAAATATTAATCAAGTTAAATATTCTAACAAGGCTATAACAAAGATAATCAATGAATGAACATGTGGAAAAGCATATCTAGGGCTTCAATCGAGTCCTATAGGAGTTTAGTTACATATACTAAGTAAACTAAACATTCTAAACATAATGAAATAAAAACAGAAAACTAAAACCGAAGAAGACTCGGGAAACGAGTCGTCAATTCCTCTCCTAAGCTCTCTACTTCGAATCTAGAACAAAAGGTCTAGTTTATGTGTTTTACAGGGCTATTTATGGGGTCTTCTTGGTGTCCCGAAACCCTAATTCCTTTTTGGAGTTGGAAGACTTCTTTCTCTATTTGGCTCTGCCACCTCTGGAGTGATTGCACTTGAGTGTATCCGGGATGCGCTCGATCGCAGGTGTGCGCTCGAGCCTTCTTCAAGTGCGCTCGTGCTCTTGTGCACTCGATCTCGAGCGCACCCTGCTGAATGGCAGATCTTGACTTTTGCTTCTAAAATCTCCAAATTATCATCTTTTTGTTCAAGTCATGTGAAAAACACATAAAACACAAAAATGAAGTAGAATCCATAGAAATAGATAACTAAAGAGCCTAACAAGTGTAAATTAAGGGGCTTAAATATGACTATTTAAGCACTTATCACACCCCCAAACTTACATATTGCTAGTTCCTTAGCAATACAAAACTAAAGACTATGTTAGAACAAAATTTAAAGATAAACTTATTTCCATGATACTCAAAGATTTGGGTTGTGCATAAAACTATGATAACCGTTCACGAGTAAGCTTAAAATAAAAACACAGTTTTGTATTGAAAAAGGATTTTCAAAAGCTCATGTTACTTACCTAAGGTTGGCCTAAGGCATCGCAAGTTTGATTCGTGTGTGATGAATTAGCACATATAAGATGGGGCTTCCACATAATTTTAGTGTATAATGTTTCGATGCCCAAACCTTTATCAAATTCCTTATCAACGAGAACAGAAATGGCATAATACTTGCTTCTTTTTTCTTTTTCTTTTTATCATGCAAGCTTTGCCATGTTGAGTTCCATCGAGCTTTCTATTTGGCCCATGTAATGAGTGTTTAGCCAATGACTCCCAAACCAGATGGTTTTAGGGCATTAGGTGTAAAGACACCCCTAAGGACTTACTAACTCGAATAAAAAAGGCTACGAAACTAACAGGTTTTAATGCTTCTAAATGAAATTTCCACATTTTGACGTGAACACTCAATGCTTACTGAGGCAAGAGGCCCAATTACTCAGCGAAAATTTGTTATTATGATCATTAAAGGCTTATTTCCCACATTTTGATGTGAATACTCAATGTTTACTGAGATAAGAGGCTCAGTTACTCAATAGAAAGTTTTTAGTGATCATTAGAAGCTTTTTAATCACTTTTTGCATGATGAACATTTTTCTTTATTTTTCTTATGCAAAAGTGTTATTTTCAACAAGTCCTCCGATTACAGTTAGGTTATGGAAACATATATAAAAGAATTATGTGTCATACCCCACACAAATGCGTGCTAAATGCGCTTGTGCAAATTTGGATCAAACTTGTGAATTCTTTGGTGCCTTGAGATAGGTAACTAACTTTGTAAAATTCCTAATACAAGACTATGTGTTTTAGTTTTTAAGTTTGCTAATGAAGTGTTATCAAATTTTTAATTCAACCAAAATTTTTGTTTATCAAAAGAACATGCATTTATCTTTCTTAAAAAAAACCAGGACTTATTGTGTGCATGTGTTTCAAGTGTGTGTGTAATACTATCTAGTATCTCCCACTACCCCCAAACTTAAAATACACATTGTTTCCAATGTGTGTGTGGCATGGAAAGATCTGACCTGGGAGATGGAGAACTAGGTTGCTTGCTTGCTTGCTTGTACACGCCTCCAAACTTGAACTGGATGCACACACTAAGTACTTGACAAAGAAAAATAAATGTTGTTTCGGAAAACAAAATATAACTAACAGACATGTAAATATAACTATAAACAAATGAAAAGTACTGAAAATGAAAAAAAAGATATGTCTGGGGTGCCTCTTATGAGCGCTAAGTTTTACATCTTCAACCAGACAAGGTATCCTCCCACTGCTGATCATCTGTGGGTACAGTCGAGGAGGTACCGGGTGTAGGAGGTAGGTTCTGGTGTAAATGCGCTCGATCGCAAGGGGTATATACACTCGATTGCAATGTCTCAAATAGTGACGTTATGTGCTGCAGAAATTGGGATTTCAAATGTTTCAAGTGTCCGAGGATCTGATATATATTGTACAGCTTCAAGTGTTAAGTCCTCGTCCCGATGAGGCATTGTGAGGTCAAGGTATGGTTTTACGTGATGTCCATTGACTGTAAAAGTCTGATTGCTGTTTGAGCTATGAATTTCCAAAGCCCTATGAGGAAAGACCTTGGTGACCACATATGGACTAGCCCAATGGAACTTTAGTTTGCCAGGGAACAGCCTTAACCTTGAATTGTAGAGTAGCACCCTTTATCCTACGTGAAACTCTTTTCGTACTAGTTGTTTGTCATGATAGGCTTTTGCTCTTTCCTTGTAAAGCTTGGCATTCTCATATGCATCATACCGTAATTCTTCTAACTCATTTAAGTGCAGCCTTCTTTTCTCACCCCACTTGTTTCATATCGAAGTTGAATTGTTTAATGGCCCAATAGGCTCTATGTTCTAGCTCGACGGGTAAGTGGTAAGCTTTGCCAAAGATTAAGCGGTATGGGGGCATCCCAATTGGTGTCTTATAAGCTGTCCGGTATGCCCACAGAGCATCGTTGAGTCGTAAGGACCAGTCCTTTCGACTAGGATTCACGGTTCTCTCCAAAATGCTTTTGATTTCTCGGTTACTTATCTCCACTTGGCCACTAGTCTGAGGGTGATATGGGGTGCCAACCTTATGGGTGATTCCATATTTTTTGATGAGTGCGGCAAAAAAATGATTATGGAAGTGGCTGCCTCCGTCGCTGATGATTGCTCTTGGTGTTCCGAACCGGGCAAAAATGTTATCCTGTAGAAACTTTAACGCCACTTTGTGATTATTAGTCTTTGAGGGGACTGCCTCGACCCATTTAGACACATAATTCACACCCACGAGAATATATAAATTACCAAAGGAATTGGGGAAGGGACCCATGAAATCAATGCCCCATATATCAAAAAGTTATACTATGTGGATATTTTGTAGGGGCATTTGATTTCGGGATGAAATGTTACCTGTCTATTAGCATTTATCACATGAGCTGCGGTATGTGAAGGTGTCTTTAAACAGATTAGGCCAATAAAAACCGGATTGCAGTACCTTAAATGCTGTTTTCTTGGCCCCAAAGTGTCCTCCACAAGCAAACTGGTGGCAGTGTTGTAATAAACTCAAATGCTCCTCTTCCGAGACACACCGTCGAATGATCTGATCGGGATAGAATTTGAAAAGGTAGGGATCATCCCAATGGTAGTGTCGAGACATGGATATTAACCGTTTCTTTCCTTGTGTTGTCATACCTGGGGGAAAAACTTTAGTAATTAGATAATTGACAAAATCAGCATACCATGGGAGTTTTACCTCTAGTGTGAACAATTGCTCATCAAGGAAGTTCTCATTTAAGGGTAACTCATTTGTATCATTCTCGTAGGGTAGTCTTGATAAGTGATCTGCAACCACATTCTCACTGCCCTTCTTGTCTTTGATTTCCAAATCGAATTCTTGCAATAGGAGCACCCATCTGATTAATCTAGGCTTTGCATCTTTCTTAAAAAACAGATATCTCAAAGCAGCATGGTCAGTGTAAACAATAACTTTAGAGCCAACAAGATATGATCTAAACTTCTCTAAAACAAAAATAACAGCTAATAATTCTTTTTCAGTGGTAGAGTAATTAAGCTGAACATCATTTAAAGTTCTAGAAGCATAGTAAATAGCATGAGGTACCTTATTGACTTTGACCTAGGACAGCTCCCAAGGCAAAATCACTAGCATCACACATTAACTCGAATGGAATGCTCCAATCTGGTGTCATCGTTATTGGGGGGCGGTTAGAACATCCTTCAGTGTGTTGAAGGCTGTCATACAGTTATCAGTCCACTCGAATTTGGTATCTTTAGCTAACAATGCACACAAAGGTCTTGAAATTTTGGAGAAGTCCTTGATGAATCTTCTATAAAAACCAGCTTTCCCGAGAAAGCTTCTAACACCCTTGACTGTGAGAGGGGGAGGTAGCTTTGAAATAATGTCTATTGTAGCCTTGTCTACTTCAATATCTTTGTTGGAGATGGAGTGTCCCAACACAATGCCCTGTTGAACCATGAAGTGACATTTCTCCCAATTCAGCACTAAATTACTTTCTTCACATCTCTTTAGAACACTTTCCAAATGACTTAGGCATTCATCAAAATTGGAACCAAAGACACTGAAATCGTCTATGAATACCTCAATGTATTTTTCCACCATATCGGAAAATATACTCATCATACATCTTTGAAAAGTGACCGGTGCGTTGCATAATCCAAATGGCATCCTCCGATAAGCAAACGTACCGAAAGGGCATGTGAAGGTGGCCTTTTCTTGATCTTCAGGTGCTATGGCAAACTGGTTGTATCCGCTGTACCCATCCAAAAAACAATAGTAGCTGTGGCCAGCTAACCTTTCTAACATTTGATCAATGAATGGCAAGGGAAAATGATCTTTTCGAGTAACCTTGTTTAATCTTCGATAGTCAATACATACTCTCCAACCAGTTGTTTTTCTTATGGGTATGAGCTCTTTATTTTCATTCTTTCAGACAAAGTATATTCTGAATAACGCCCAAAGTGTTAAGTGGAAAGTGCACTTCTCTTATGGAGCCAAATCATTGTCCTGTCTGATTTTATTGTGTCATATATGTTATGCATACCTCTGTTATATATATGTCATCATCGTGAATGCTATCTTGTTCATAGTTGATATGTTCCTTTTCTCATGTATTCAGGCTTTGAGGCCTATTTGGTTGGAGGGTGTGTGAGAGATTTACTCCTAAATAAAGTGCCTAAAGATTTTGATGTGATCACCACGGCTAATCTGAAAGAGGTTTTATGCCACAGTTCACCTTTCTTTCCACATCTTTCCCCTTTTGTTTATTTTAATTATTTCTAAGCAGTTATGAAGCTCATGTCCTGTGCATTGACATTCAATGCTATTTCTGTTGGTTTTGTACTACCTCTTGCAGATCCAGAAGCAATTCCATCGCTCCCACGTTGGACAACAATTTCCTATATGCAGAGTGCATATTAAAGGTTCTGTCATCGAGGTCAGTTGGTGGATATGGATAATTTTATTAAAATTTTCTTTGGGCTACTTGAATAGTCTGAAGTGATGCATCTATTATAATATCTTGAGTTTGGTATGTGCATTTTCACGACTCTTTCATGATAGGTATCCAGTTTTGATACAGTGGCACGGAATGCTGAAGAAAAAGAGAGTTCTTTTTATCTCAAATGCAGAGCAGCTGTGATGAAAAAGACTTCATGCACTGGAGGAATAGCATGCACAGGGACTTCACAATTAATAGGTGTTGTTTCTTTCTATTTATTTGTATCTCTTATATCTGTTGCAGGGAAGTGATCCTTATAACTAATATAGTTGCGTTGAGCTTGCAAGGGATCCCCCCCTCTTACTGTACCACTTACAAAAAATATGATCACTTTGTTTAGCTTTTTTTTTTCGACTCTTTACTTCATTTGATGCGATCTGACTCAGCTAAGATAGTATTTTGAAATTTCTCAAAGTAGTTTGTTCTTCGACCGTTTTCTGTATAAAATCTACGATTACACCAATGGAATGGCAGACTTAAGGTCCTTAAAAGGTGATTCTCTATCTTTGCTTGTAAATATTGCATTGAGTTAACAAATTTGATTTTGACTTCTGCTACTTGAATTTAACTAGTGCACTTTGTTTGTCTTTAACCTTCTGTCTTTCATTTATCTGACTCTGTACTTCATTTGATGTCATCAGCTCCGAAACTGGTCCCTGCTCATTTGTCCTTCAAAGAGGATTGTGGTAGGTGCTACCATTTCTTCCATGTACAATTTTCAGACACCTTGGAATTTGATTCAATTGCTGAGTGTATTATTGTAGATAACTAAACACTTGTATGGAATCTTTGTTATGTAGCTAGAATTCTGCGGGGCTTAAGAATTGCAGCGCGTCTGGATTTGTCTTTTTCAAGGATACTGAGACTGCAATATGCAACCTTTCATCTTCCGTTGAGTGTTTAGGCTAGGTACTTATATCCAGCTGCCTGGACCTTTTTGTTTTAGGTTGTTTGGTATCTTCGCATTTTATTTTAGTGTTTCCGTCTCCTACAGCCTATGAGAGAAAAGTTGTGCCCTCCCCCCTTGTTCTTTCTTTCTCTATGACGTGCTCTGTTACCAATAAATCATCTTTTCATGAGCATTTACTCAAGTAGATGTTGTTTAGATGTTATCAGCTTTTCTTCACGTTCCTAACAAAATAAGTTCTTTTTTTGTTCAGTCCAGGATAATGATGGAATTGAATTACATGATGTCTTATGGAGCTGCTGAGCCTTCTATCTGTTTGCTTAGAAGATTCAACCTACTTGGAACTTTACTTCCATTCCAGGTTCATGGTTTTCTGTTTCTGGCATATAAACTTGTGTTTTAATCATTATTAAATTTTTTTATCTGAAGTGAGTTGGATTGCAGGCAGCATACCTGGATCAAGAAGCTAGTAAGAGATCTGTTGAGAGTTTCATGATGCTGATGGTTAGTGGCCCTTTATAGGAAAAGCAAATTTTCACACTGTCATTTGTCGTTACTTTGTAATGGACAAGGATGCTTCTAAGGTAAGCCATGCAAGGAGGTATCTGGGATTTAGTTACTATATTCAACCTGAAAAGAAATTTTGAATAAAATATTGAAATCAGTGTTAAAGGCGAAGGTATTGAAGCAAACTGTAATTCTCATGCTATTGAAGTATACGTCTTTTGAGTATTTATTTTTAATTTTTAATTTTTATAAAAATAATAAAAATTGTCAAATTAATAATAAATAATCAAATTCATATTTACATGTTATTATCAAAAAAATTATATTTAAATGTATTCAAATAAAAAAGCTCTTTACTTTTGTAATTGAGAAAATAAATATTTCTACCAAACAGTATTATATTTAAGTTTAATAGTATAAAAAACTACTTAAAAAGAAGGGAAAGGGGTTTAACCAAAATATCTTCGTATGAGTCGTCTTTGACACTTTTTGATTAATTTCATTTTAAATGTATTTTTCTTTTTGCTTCTTTTTCTTTTTCATGATGCCTTTCTCCCTTTAACTTGAGTTTCTAACTGCAGAACTTCTCATCCCTTTCTCAAATTCATGCAAGAAAGTTTGTGGTTTTTGCTTTTTCCGTCATGCCTTTAATTTTCTTCCAGAGTAAATTTTTTTACTTGATATACTATTACTGTTTGTCGATCTGAGAGAGAGAGAGAGAGAGAGCATCTTCGTCTTGATTGCAGCAAGAAAAAGGGAATTTTGAGAGTGAGATTTGTCATTCTGCAGTCTAGCCGAAGTGATCTTGAATGAAGGTTTTGGAGAGAGGCAGAAGCTCAGCTCACCTCTTGCTTGTCTTAATGATGGAACGGAGATCATAAATCACATTCCTCTTCTTTTTCTTATTTTTTTGGTAATATAATGGTTCAAAACTGATAAAAAAAAAAACCCAAGAAGGCTTACACCTCGACCATTTGGGCATAAAAGCGAACGGCTAAGCTTGAGGCTAACGGGCCATCACAAAAAGCCTACGCCTTTAGAGAGTACCTTCTTATTTTTGTCGCCTCAAGGCAATTTAGGACCGCGCGTCTCAAGGGTGGGCCCCAATTACACTTTTAAAAATACCGATTGAGATAAATGGAGACTATAGGGCCTGTTTGGTCTAGTTTAGGGTCTCAAAAGTTCAATTAAAATTTCTGTGGGTTAGAACTGTTGTTGATTTAAAAGTTGTTAAACGTTCAGTAAAAATTGTCTTAAAAGGTTCTCAAACTAAGATGATTTGGCCCAATGTGATGATGTTTAAGTTTGAGATTAGTTACGTTTTAGCGAGAAAAATAGAAAATTTTGTTGCAGTTAATGATTGAAATTTACAAGTAATTTGAGAAGAGATCAGACCTTTTTTGCCTTTAAAGAAAGATAATAACTAGCAGTGTCCGTGTGCTACACCCAGAAATTGACAATACACATACATACTTTCTCACCTACGCACGAATACATATTTTACAAATTTCGAAATAAATATTGTAGTAAGAACAGATCATGTATATTGTTCTTAGCACATGCATATGTGCAGTCTAGCATGAATCATATTTGACATATTGATTTAATTTGTGTAGGCTTTAAATGCAATGGGGAAGAAAGTATAGCATATTAACATACCTTGGTTTTGAGTCAAGTAAGAAAGAAAATAATTTGGTTGGTTGATATTGAAGCAATATACCAGAGAAGTAAATCATGTTTCATTACATAATAAAATCCTAAAAACATAAAATCCAAAATATCTCCTTGAATTTTTATGATTTCATGTGATTTACATTAAAAAGAATTCCATTAATTTCTCAAGTTTAACCAGGTTTAGATTTGTCCAGACCAGCAGTGTATTTTGGCTTTGATGTTTGATTTGACACTCCTTTCTTTTTTGTTTGACAGAAAATATTCTTCAATATGGATAAATTGGTTTATTGTTATCAACCTGCTGATTGCAGACTATGCTGAGCCAATTGTTGATTTTCTTTTTCAATTTTAAAATTCAGTATCATGAGGATGTCATCATCATATGCTTTATGGAACTAGGCATTTCTCCATTCAAATCTGTGGGTGGCTCATTTTGATGAGTTTATTTCATTAGAAGAAAATAGATAAGGATACTTTTCCTCAAAGGTAATTGAAAGGAGAACATACTCTCTTTGTGTCATAATTAAATTTTTGCCAAGATAACTGGATGCTTATTTTTTATTTCTCTCGACAGGAAAGTATTTTGTTAATTTGTTTATTGAAAACAAACACAAAATTTCAATAAAACATGATTTATAATCATAGGGTGATAAAGTGAGTTTCAAATAAATTTTAGGTTAAATTAAATAGAAAATCTTGTGGTTTGACTTAATTTCATAATAAACCTTGAACTTTATTTTGGTTTATGCTAAACTCTGTGGTTTGACTCAGTTTCATAACAAACTCTGATGTTAATTCATACTAAACCTTGTGGTTCACATTATGAACCATGTGATTGACACCGTTTGCACTGGGTTAACAGTGTTAACTTTGTCTTCAATATCAAGATTTGTTATGAAATTGAGCTAAACAATAGAGTTTTCTATATCATTTAAACTTTTTTAGTTTCAGCAGAAGAATTTAAAAAAAAAAAATAGTTTGGACTATAAGAAATTGAGGGAAAATTTTTATTTCCAACGTTATAACGGTTTATTAAGTCAAATAATGAATTCAAAGAATTATTCAAACTTCAAAGTCAAATATACAGACTATATAAATTTCACTACATCATACGAAAAGTACATAAATCTTTTCTCAACGTTTTCTCACCGGTTTTTAACAAACCAAACACTATTTTCCTCCCTTTGCAAAAATCAAACAATCAACACAAATCAAATTTCATAAACAATCCAACAATTAATACAAAATTTCCCATAAATGTTAATAGAAACCCAGATAAAAAAATACAAAAATCAACAACAAAAAAGCAGGGTTTAATATAAACCAAATAAACCTTAGGGTTAATTATAAAACTAAGTCAAACTAAAGGGTTTGATAACCTGCGATTCAACAATTTTATATAAAATCATTTTCCACAGCTGAACGCACTACCCCATGAACCTGGCATTCAGAGGGGCTATTATGCCTTTTTTATTCTTGTTGCCTGTGTTATAATTTTGCTTCTATTTCACACATCCTATCGCTTTGGATTCATCCTGGTTCCCTGTTTTCTTTACTTTATGCCTGTTTGAAATATCGACTGCATGGTGGTATGTGTATAACAGAATGCAATTAGGTTTGTTTCAAAAAAGAGTAAACTATAGGGTGAGATGAATGGTGTATTTGGTTATTCTACATACATGCTATTATATATTTGCCATCAAGGTTCTGTTTGAGATGCGGTTGCTGATCATATTTGCGTGTGGAACAGGGTTGGGCTGTTGGCTTTTCACCTGGCATTAGTAAAAATCCCTCAAGAGGCTCGTGTAATCTGGGCAGCTATTAGATTTGCTAGAGAGCATGCAAAACTGCAAATAAAATTTGTACCTGAGATCTGAGTCTTCCGAAATTAAATCAGATCAAGGACTTGCAAAGGAAGTTACCCAGTTAGCATCTTTAGTGCAAGAGTCTGTATATGCTTTGACTGAGAGTGATGGTCTTCTTGAATCAATGTCCAAATACCCAGATTTTCCATGCTCTGGATGAGTAAGTGCATCTGCATTGATTTATCTACGTCACAAACAATATTATCGAACAATTGCATCGAATGAACCAAAAGAGAAATATTCTAGAGATGCATCTCATAACCTCATCTCAGATAATTTAAACCTGCTATCATATGATGCCCTGGTTGCACTTCTGAATTGATATTTGATGAGATTAGTCCTTGCCATTGCCATCTCTTTTGGGTATGGTTATGAATCTGTCATAATGAATGAATTCTGATGTTGTCTGATTTAATGATTACCAGTTCTTTCACTATAAATATTAAAGTTACTTTACCTGCGTGCAATTGCAATTTAGATATGTACCTTTTTTTCCAATTGAGTTGATGTGGTTTTTCAGGTCTTTGTGCCATGGAAAATAGGGAGAGATGTTGCTCAAATTTTCAATGTGCTGGTGAGTGATATTGAATCTTACGAAAATGGAAAGGAGAGTTTGATGATTAACTACTACTTGCTTGGGAAGGGAAATCCACTTGAGATGAGATTTTTTCTTGGCAAAATTATTTTGGAAACTGTGAGAGGTGGGCTTGTTGAGGAAGAAAATCCCCAGCGGTTGGAGGTTGCTGAGGAAAGTTCGCATCAGTTTCTGGTCAAGAAGGATAAAACGTGGCCTACATCTATCTACTCCTGAAGCAAAGCAACATGGAAAAGGCGCTGAAATTATCTCTTGCTATAAAGAACCAAGAGCTGATTCTTAAAGATAGAGTATCATGTGGCTGGGATGCACCGGAAGTTAGTTGACATTTGTCAAGTACTTAGCGGAGATATAAACGTAATGCCTGGAGACATGGTGGAGAAGAAAAAGCATCATGTACTTCAGCAGGAGATGACTATGAAAAAGGAAGAGGCTGTTGAGAATGATAAGGTTAAGCGTACGAAAAAAGCAGAAATTACCTCTTGCTATGAAGAACCAAGAGCTGGTTCTTAAAGAAGAGTGTCATGTGGCTGGGAAGAACCAGAAGGTAGTTGACTCAATTACTTGGCGGAGATAAAAATGTAATGCCTGGAGACCGGGTGGAGATGACAGCAGGAGATAACAGTGAAAAAGAAAGAGGCTGTTGAGAATGATAAGGTTAAGCATATGAGAAAAAAGCAGAAATTACCTCTTGCTATTAAGAACCAAGAGCTGGTTCTTAAAGAGAAGTGTCGTGGCTGGGAATCACCATAAGGTAGCTGGCATGTGTCAATTACTCCACCAATCACTTGGCGGAGATATAAGTGTAATGCCTGGAGAAGAAAAAATGTCGTGCTGCAGCAGGAGACGACTGTGAAAAGCAAAAGGCTGTTGAGAATGATAAGGTGAAGCATATGAAAGAAAAGCAGAAATTACCCCTTCCTATGAAGAACCAAGAGCTGGTTCGTAAAGAGTTGTGTGATTTGGCTGGGAAGAACCAGAAGGTAGTTGAAATGTGTCAGTTACTTGGCGGAGAAATAAAATGTAATGCCTGGAGACAGGATGAAGAATAAAAAATGTCATGTACTACAGCAGGAGATGACTGTGAAAAAGGAAGAGGCTGTTGAGAATGATAAGGTTAAGCATATGAAGATGGTTGAGAAGGTGAAGCACCATATCTTGCAAGATAAGGTAACTAAGAAGCAGCTTAGGGTAGCTGAGAAGTGTAATCTAAGCCAGGATGAGATAATTAATCAGGAAAATGCTTAGAGAAAAGGAACTGTAATGCATTATCACAGGAGGTGGTCAAGGAGAAGACAAACAAAAAGGGGTATCAGTTAACGAGATAGTCGGCAGCTACTTTCTAGTCTCTTCAAGTAATTGTATCTTTCTTTGTTGTGAAGTACATGCCATGCTTCTGGAAATTGCATTTCCATAAAACTGACTACTGGCTGGTAAATTTACTCCCCCTCGAGGGGTTGTTATTGTGTTGGGGACTTGGGGTTAGGATGTTGGCTTTTTTTTTTTTTTGTTCTTTTTACCTTCTACATGGACTCATATTTCCTTTTTACTGCAGGTAGACCAGAAATTCCAAGCAGTAGATGAAATTTTGTTCTAATTTACCTGTTATGATTTTTTTACATTAGCGGAGATGGGGATTGAACTTGGGTCTCCAAAATAACCATTAGGCCAAGAGGCTTGAGTTCCTGTTATTTTCAAATTTTTTTGTTAACAGTTCAGATAGTCATTAGTATGAATAAACAGTTAAAGGGCTATATTGAATTAGAGTTTGTATTTGGAAAGCTTTGTGTTTCTTTGTAGAATTATTGTGTAAACGAGTTATTCATCAAGTTCTGTTTATTCTCAGTTGTTTTTGTTGTCTCTAATAATTTGCTATTTTCTCATCGGATGATTCTGATTCTCGAACATTTGGATATATTTATTGGGGCAGCAAAAGAGCAACAGAAGGGCTTGCCGCTCTGCCGCATTCGATTACTGAACTCATAATTTGGTGATGGCATAATCGCACCAATGCATGAGTTTATCTGTGAATGATTACCATTAGGCAGTGAGTTTTTATCACGTCGTCGTAACTGAATTATTTGAGGAACATTTATATACAAAGTCCTTATCGTTAAAAAAGAAAAGCATGTACAGCGTGTTTGGGGATCGAGAGGGGACGGGAGACGAAACCGTCACAGAATCCGTGGGGATGATTTGACCGGCCATAGTAACATCTTTTTAGTCGAGTTTTTCACTGCTCTAATACCATATAAGAGAAACATAGAATATGATGGTGAAAAACTTTTTGGGATCTTTTTCATTACACATTTAGATCAATAATGTGTCAATCATTGCCTTTTTAAAAATATGATGGTGAAAAACATAGGCTGCTCTATTTACCTTTTTTTTTATCTATCAAATAATAAAAAAGTATTTTTTATTCAATTTTTTATTTATCTTTTTCTCTTTAACAATTATTACCGTAGGTAAATCACGCTGTAAAAGTTCTGATGCAACAATCATTGCCTTCGTGTAGCATGATCTCTTGCAAAGACCAAATGAGAAGAAATTAAGAGTGAAAAGTTTATTACAGCCCATGTGGCCAAGTGGACCAAAAGAGAAAAACTGACAAAAAAGTTCAATGGAGCGAGATACTCTTGCCTGCGTCAGAATTTTGAACCCAAGTGAAAATTTGAACGGTAATTTCTCGCTAATAAGGAAGTAACTATACATGCATCCATAGCGCATTTCCAATGGTCCTCCACGAAGTCAAAAGAAATTGGAAAATAGGGCATGCACTTTATTTGAAGAGAAGTGGAATGTGTTATGCACATATTTTCTGAGCGTAGCGATATTGACATATTATTTATTTTTTATTTGTTAAAAATATAAAATACTATCATATTTTAATTGCATATTTTAATTTTTAAAATATAAAATACTATCATTTATTTTCTTCACAATCACAAGTTTTTATAATACAAAATTTTATGTAATACTTTTTCGAAGCCACACTTTTTTCCATTTTTTACTTTCTTCTTTACTTTTTTTATTTTTATATAGTAATGAATGTTAATCCCGAAGAAATTTCAAAATTCGAAGGGTTTTATGATCTTTTAAATATAAATGGTTTCAATTATCCTTTTTTTTTTGCTTGAATACAATTGATAATTTTTTTACTTATATTATTTTTTATCATATTGATTTCAATTAAGTTTTATAATGTGTTAATGCAATTAAATATGTTTATTTATTTTCTGATTTATTTATGAGATATACCGTATTTAATTTTGAGTCTTTGCGAAGTTCTATTTCGTTCCCATATCCAGAATATAAAATCCATTTTTTTTTAAAACCAGTTGCAAAATCTTTCGAAGAGCTATAGATGAGAATTTAAGTACTTACTCATCCTATCTCTTTCAAGTCGAACTATGACAACTCATCTATAATATCACACATTTTATGGTTTACTATACTACAAAATCAAATTTTTTGTTTTTTAGAATGGTGAAACATCAGCATTCACAGGTTCTATCTGCTTTTGTCTAACTCTTTCTTAGCTTATATAAAAAAAAAAACAAAAAAACAAGTGAAAAAATAAGTAAAATTAACGATGAAAAGTTTTGGCTACAAAAGTGAAGATAACAAAGAGATAGAGATGAAAAAAAAAGGCTAATAGACGGTTTTATGTTATGAAAACTTGTGAATTGAGTAAATAGTAAGATTTTGTATTTCAAAAGTCTAAAAATAATTTAATATTAATTAAAGATATTATTATAAATTTTAATAATTAAAAATATAAATAAAATACCAATAATAATTTGTTGAGTGTCATTACTCATTTTCTAAATATATAACATTATATTAATTTGTTATGTCAAGAAAAAATGTCACCGCACGAGTGCGAAACCAAACTTTATTTAAATCCAAATAAATATTGAAGGTATTAAATGCAAAAGGTTGTAACTTTTATAACTTGTATGTAAAAATAGTATTATTCGGATGGGAATTCCTTAGATAACTTTAATTTATCACGTGATTATAAAGTAAATCAATAGATAGTGTCAAATCATCACTTTGTTGGTCAGTTAATAGTAATTACCATTTCCATAATCTGCTTGAGGAATTCTTAGCTTATCGGAGTCCAAATCAAGAGGTTTGCATCGAGTCAAAATTTAATTGTTAATTTTTAAAATCTTACATATTTAGTTATTATTATTAATAAAAATTTTAAAAATTATAAATCAAATTTTTATCAATATAAAATTTTTGATGCAGGTAAGATAATTATTGAAGAAGATATTCGATTACATATTCAACCAAGAATTTTTCCAGTTGAAGAGATCTATTGGAGAAATTATTGTTTGCATTGGGTACAAAACTTATTTTTCCGATAAAGTGAAAAAATTATTGAAAATTTTGAGATCTTCATTAGTAATGTCTGTGCATACTCAATTAATATTATAAGTAAAGTTTTTAAAAATTATAAGTCAAATTTTTATCTCAGTGTAAAAAATGAGTTTTATACTTGATGCAGATAAGATAATATCTTATTAGCATAATGAATTTTTTTTTAAAAAAAATATTAGCATAATGAAATTTGAATTCTAGAAAGTTACCTCAAGTAATTGAGTGAAAGAGCCTCTTAAAACGGCTCCATTATAAAAAAAGGGCCTGCTAATACCAAAGAAAGCCTTACCAACCATGTTCAGAATTAAGTTATATATGCAATTAACAGAGCATAAATGTCGTAGTTATATTCAATTTGCTATTTCTACAACAATTAAAATTATTGTTAAGATTTCACAATTAATTGAAGTAAAAAATTGAAATAGAAAAATACATGAATAAAGAAGAAATGAACTGAAACTTGAGATTTTTTATACAACTTTCTGGGTTGCGGTACACCAATAGTTGTTGTTTTCATGAAAGTAATATACTCTATGGATGTAAAAAGTATATTAATTATTAGCAATATATTTTTATTTTTCAGTTACTATTTACTAATAAAAATAACATGAGATCACATGTTTTTAAATAGATGACACTATCTACTATATTGGTATGTCATATCAGAAAAAATTATTGTTTAGCACAGTATCATGAGAGATACATGATATAAATGTTCATTTCATCGTGTTGTGTATCTCTCATAGCACTGTGTCAGAAAAGAACATCTAGTCATATGAATGGATAAGAAAAAGTTATCCACACTAATGTGGAACCAAGTTTTGTTTTTTATTAAACGAATAAAATGAATATCTTTAGTTTGTAAAAAAAAATAATAATAATAAGATTTTAATGGCACCTAAAAAAAAGAGAGAAAAGAACCTTTTAGATACACGTTCAAAGATTTAATTTATCTAAAAGACTCATTTATGTATTGATAAAAATGGTAGATTTGTATCGATACAAAAATCATTAATCTAAAAAAAAACATTTAGAACACCTTACCCCCTCCCTATTCTCCAGGAAAATGGTTTTAGATCCATCCCTGATTATAATTTTAAGGCATGTTGTGATCAGTTGCTCTTGTCAAAGCACTTATAATTACTACACATTGGTTGATTTATGTATAAATTAGATTTTACTAATAATGCATGAGTTTATTTAAAAAGGAATTATTAGACAAAGAGTACAATAATTGATGTTTACCTGAATTGCTTATTTGCGTAGTTGCAAGATTCAGGACACGTTTGTCTTGTCAAATTAATGACGATTGTGATCAATCGCTCTTGTCAGAATACTTATAATTACTATGGTTGACGTATTTAGTACTCGCAATTAGATGTTACCAATAATGCATGAGCTTATTTATGAATGAATTTATTATTAAAATTAAAATTCTACCAGACGGTCGTACAACAATTCCACGCATGCTTCTTTACCTTACTTATTTATCTACACAGCTGCAAGATTCACGTCCAGTTTTGCACACAAAATAACAAAAATTATAGACCCAAAACCTCAACATGCAAAACCCTTTGTATTCCACGCATAGAAAGTATGGTTACTGTCGAATTTCAAGTTTATCATTCAACCACATCTTAATGGTTAATAATAATTTATTTAAATTATATATTATTTCAATAACTATTATTCAATTGAATTATTTACGAGATCCGTGATATGCTTTACGTACTAAATAACGAGATATATATCATTTCAATAGCGTTTATTCAATTGAATTACTTATCTAAATAGTTGTAAAATCTGTAATATGTTTCCCGAGCTAAATGACGGGACACTGTTTCAATAATGCTTATTCACTTAAATTATTAATTTAAAAAATTGTAAAACCTTTGTCACGTTTCACGCGTTAAATAATAAGATACAGTTTCAAAAATACTTATTCATTTGAATAATTTATTATAATTATAAAACTTGCAACACATTTCCTGCGTTAAATAAAAAAAATATCAATTTAATAATGTTTATTAACTTGAATCAATTATCTAAATAGTTATGCGACTCGATTCACGTCTTCAATAACAAGATGCCACTTTTAAGTGGAGAAAATTTATATAGAATCATTGCAGATGCTTCCAAAAAAATGTCATCTATTAGAAACATAAAGATAAAATTTTCTCAGGAAACAACCATAATTAGCCCTGTATTTTAGCGTTACTCTTTTAATTGGTTGCACAAATGATGTTGTGGTAACAATTTCCTATTTTTTTCTATCAAAAACAATTTCCTATTTTAATAAATTTCCCTACATACATTATAACAATTCTTGTTTATCCTCTAAACCGACAACAAAACTCCTTTTTTTGCCCCTTAAATTACTTAATAAAGCAAAATCTCTAATTTATTAACCAAAACGAATAGGGGAAACCAAAGTCAGCAGATTGGGGAAGAGCGTATACAGCGCACCTGACTCACTATTAAAAAAGAAACCTAACCAACCCAACCAATCATTAGACACTCAAAAAAATGAAAAAAATGAAAATTCCATTATTTGAAATCAGATGCGGCATACCACATGCCAACTAGGTTACCGTTGTTAGGACAAAAAAAAGGAAAGTCATCGCCGCTCTAATGATCTAACGGTCAGATTTCACTAGCCGTTGGTTTTGAAAAAAGAAAGCCCTCCCCCCCCCCTCTTTTTTACACTCTTTCTCTCTCTCGACACATACTCGTGGTTTCAGTCTCTTTACTTGGTCCTTTTTATTTCTCTAAATCTCTCTCTCTCTCTGTTCTTAATTTTTAGATTCAGGAGAGTTAGGTCCTTTAAATGCTCTTTCTTTAGAGTTTAAATTAGGGTGGTGGGTTTTTTTTTGGTAGAGAGAGATTTATTGTTGATTGAGATAATCAACAACAATGGTTATTTCTAATGAGAACAATCATAATATCATCAAACCCACTACCAGTCAAGGTAAATCAGTTTTGATTGCAGTGAGTTTTTGCAGTTTCAGGATTGAAAATTGGTTGTTAAATCCCAGGATCTAACATGGGTTTTTCTTTTTTTGAACAAAAAGGAGGTTTAGAAAAAATGGGTAGCAGGAAATTTGGGCAGGAGATTAGGCATACCAGGAGAGTATTAAACGTTATTAATCAGAGCTTAGTTGGAGCACAAGCATATCCTCGTGTTGTTAACAAGAGAGGCTTGCCAGAGTAAATTCCTCAATGCTATAGTTATTTCTGATTTGAGATTTCTCATAATTATAGGCTAGTTTTTGTTGGTTTTGCTTAAATTCAGTTCATTTTTTGGACAGAAAACATGAAATATGTGAAAAGAAGCTGCCTGATACATTACATCTACCAGTTACAAGGTTAGACTTTAGAGTTTGATCCTTTACATTTGACTTTGCTCTTATATTTGTTTGGCTGATGAGAAAAAAGAGTAGGAAAAAAGTTCAAATTTTGAATTTTAGATCTCACATTGCTTAAGAGAGAGAAGCTAAACCCTCCAGTCAGTTTATCTATTACTCATAAATAAGTGGCTAAGTTCAGGTGATTTTTGCATTTCCATAGATCAAAACAGAAAGAAGATGTCTTTAAATCTTCAATACTCTTTTCCTTGGAAACCAAATGGAGGGTATATTCTCATCCTGGTTTTTCTTCAAATGGCTTGTATATTCATCTAAGTTTTTAGCCTTCAAATCTTGATTACTTGTTTAATTCTAATCTTCAATACTCTTTTCCTTGGAAACCAAATGGAGGGTCTCATCCTGGTTTTTTTAGCCTTCAAATCTTGATTACTTGTTTAATTCTAATCTGCTTTTATCTAGGAAATTTTCCTCACAATTGTCTAGCACTCTACAACCATGCCCAGAGGTACACAACTCCCTTCCTTTCTATTTGCATTCTTTTTAAGAATTAATGATTTCTTTTTTCTATTTATTAACCCATAGTGAGATTCATTTCATGGTGCATCTTATTAACAGGAAACCAAGAAACTTAAACCATCAATTCCAAACACAAATGAATTTGGAGACTGTATATTCATAGATGTGGAGGACCAAAAGGCACCCACAGACCAACCAATGCCAATGTCCTTAGAAGAAATGGATGCAAGGCTAAGTGAATCTGATCCCATGGTATATTTATCTCTTTAATTTGAGTTCTAAATCTTGGAATATGCTGATTTGTTTTGTTTTAAATTGGAAAACCCATAATTGTTGTGCTAAAATTGGACAGGAGGAGGTTGAAATGGAAGATATATTTGAAGAGCCCATTGTAAATATTGATGATTGTGATGGAAAGAATCCACTGGCAGTTGTTGATTATGTTGAAGATTTGTATGCCTACTATAGAAAAATGGAGGTAAGTTGAACTTGCTTTGATATAGATTTTGTGTTATAGATTGATATTTTTACATGTCCCAAATTTATCAATTTCGAGGGTGATTTTAATATATATTTCAATATTTATGTTAATAAAGAAAGCGGAGAGTTGAGTAAATCTTCACTGAGTTAAAAGAGATCATCTTAGTTGTCAAATCCTTAGAAGACTAATAGAAATAATAATGAAAAAAATCATAGTTGGGACATTAAGACACTATTATGCCTAAAAGATGAAAAAAGAAGGAAAATAAAGATGATCATATGTACCTTGTTACATATTTTCTATTATGCCTTGATATTTGAAAGAAAGTGCATTCTATTCAATTTCGAAAATCGGCTCTATAAATTTTTTTAGTTTCTCCTATATGGAAATGTCTTCTCTAGTTTATTCCTTATTGAATGCGTTTTAGAAGGTTTAACTTGTTTGATTATATTTGGTAATCAATTGATTCAGGAATGAATTACTAATAGTATGTTTTCTATGGAAAATGTGCTTAATTTCCTACTTAAGTAGAAATTTCTTATTTAATATGCTTAAGCAAAATTTCTTCTCTAGTTTATTCCTTCTTGAATGGGTTTATCGAAGGTTTTTAACTTGTTTGATTATATTTGGTAATCAATTGATCTAGGAATGAATTAGTAATAGTATGTTTCCTATGCAAATGTACTTAATTTCCTACTTAAGTAGGAAATTTCTTATTAAATATGCTTAAGCAAAATTTTCTTTGCAGAGTTTTAGCTGTGTTTCACCAGACTATATGGCACAACAATTTGACATTAATGAGAAGATGAGGGCTATACTGATTGACTGGCTCATTGAGGTATACATGAAATCTTCCCTACTGAACCAAACCAATGCCTAAAATGGTGCAATAATTGGGTCTCTGGTTCAAATTGTATTTATTTACTTAAAATTATTAATGTTCAAGTCATTCATCAACTCCAAACAATCATACTGGCTTGTGCAAATGAAACAGGTGCATGACAAGTTTGACCTCATGAAGGAGACATTGTTTCTTACTGTTAATGTCATAGACAGATTCTTATCCCAGCAATCAGTTGTAAGAAAGAAGCTTCAGTTGGTTGGTTTAGTCGCGATGCTGTTAGCGTGCAAGTACGAGGAGGTTTCTGTTCCTACTGTGGGGGATTTAATCCTCATATCAGATAAAGCTTACACTAGAAAAGAAGTTCTTGAAATGGTAAGTTTATGAATATTCCGCCAGAATTGTAAATGCGTTGCATTAACACACTACACCCTTAAACAGTTAAAACAGAAAATAATTGAACATTTTTTAACATCTTTTACTACCTGGTGCAGGAGAAATTGATGCTGAACACATTGCAATTTAACATGTCATTTCCAACACCATATGTTTTCATGGAAAGGTTCCTCAAGGCTGCTCAATCAGACAAGAAGGTAAAAAGTCAGTAATACTATGTAAAGGGGTGCTATACATCAGTCACAAGTGACGGCTAAGATCCCTCAATGCAATCCACGCGTACGCCCAGTTGTGCCCATGGATATGACACAGGGATTTCTGTAGTCAGTAGCGACTATAAAGCTTTCCTACTATATATGCTTGTGCTTATCATATATGAGACTGAGAATTTTAATTATGATTTTGAAACAGCTAGAGATGATGTCCTTTTTCTTGATTGAGCTTGCCCTTGTGGAGTGTGAGATGCTCAAGTTTCCACCATCATTGTCAGCAGCCTCTGCTATCTATGCTGCTCAATACACTCTTTATGGGTTCAAGCAGTGGAGTAGGACATGTGAGTGCCATAGCAGCTACTCAGAAGATCAGCTCTCGTGAGTTTCATCTCTCCTTAGAGCACTCTTTTTGTTTCAGCTCTTGTGAGCATTTTTGCTCAGCCAATAACAATTTCAGCTCTAGCAATATCGCTACCTTAAAAAAGGGTCATGTTATTATTGCCAGAGCACATATTGTTCTTGTCAAAGCAGCTACTCAGAAGATCAGCTCTTGTGAGTTTCATCTCTCCTTAGAGCACTTTCTTTGTTTCAGCTCTTGTGAGCATTTTTGCTCAGCCAATAACAATTTCAGCTCTAGCAATATCGCTACCTTAAAAAAGGGTCATGTTATTATTGCCAGAGCACATATTGTTCTTGTCAAAGCAGAAGTGCACAGAATGACCAAAGCACCCTCAATAAAAGTTATGAAATAAGAAATGATGAAAGGGTATTTTAGTCATTTCACATTTTGCTATGGTAATAACAATTTTTGCTTTAGCAATATCACTTCCCTAGAAGTAAAGGTATTAATTAATTAAAATGATTTATATTTCTTGGTGGCAGAGAATGCTCAAGATTGATGGTTGGTTTCCATCAAAAGGCAGGGACAGGAAGGCTCACTGGGGTACATAGGAAATACAGCTCATCTAAGTTTGGCTATACTGCAAACTGTGAACCAACACATTTTCCTTTAGAGACACAACCATAGAAAGGGATTTGTATAGCCACACTAACTTTATCTTATTTGATGAAGGGAGAAGAACATGAAATAAATATGGCAACTTAGGTTGCACTTGAGAATTTTTACTTTGAATTTTAAAGCCTGCAGCCTTGGTTTGTTCTCTCTTATGTTCTAATTGAACATAATTTCTCAATGTAATTTTTTTCTCGTTATGCTGAACACAATAATCAATGATACAACATTCTTTGTGTTGGAGAAGATTATAGTATGGAAAGCTTATAGAAAGTTGATTTTTTGCGCTACTACTGCAACTTAAAGTTGGTGCTTGGATTTTCAGCAAATAAGAGTGAATCATACTGCTTTGCTTATAGGGTGATTACGAGCTTAATTTATTAGTTGCACCTCTCAACTTGTATAGCCTGGGTTTCAATTTGATTTTTATTGATTCATATAAAATAACTAGGTGTTTATTGAAAGATTTTTATCGCTTATAGGCATGTTTGGATTGACATTAAAGTTAACTTAAAAGGCCCTATGATCGTGATAGGTCTTAACCATGTATTTGTAATTCGTAAGTGATTAATTAAATAATTTGTAATTATTACTAAACTAGATAACATTGAATATAAGTTATACTTTTTATAATTTATATATTAATATTTATAAAATAATAATTATCACGCAATAGAAAAAGTATTAAACTTTGATAAAAATTAATTAATTTAAAATATATTTATTTTTATTATTTTAATTAATTAATATTATTTTATAAAAATTTTAAAATGTTTCAACGTATTCAAAAGATTTACATCTTAATACCTTCAGACAAAATGCTTCACTTCTAAAAACACTAACTTCATTAAAGCTTTTTTAATCCATTTTTCTCATAAGACACAAAAAAAAATAAATTAGTTAAATAAATTCAAACCATTTCCAATGACGTTTAGGTAATCAGCAACACATAATAAACAAAGGTCTGGGCATATATATATATATATATATATATATATATATATATATATATATATAAAATAGACTATGGAGTTTATGGTGCTTTAAAAAAAATAATTTGTTTTACTTATATATATTTTTCATGATAAATTTATGTATCTAAGAATAAAAATAAAAATATTGATAATAAATTTTTATCAAGATATTTTTATTAATCTTAAAATTTCACTATAGAAAATGTGTTTTGTCATCCAGTCTAGACATTTTATGGTAAAATATATTTTTAAGAATAAAATTAACACTCACCCTCGTTCTTTTAAAAGGACATCGAGTACCAATTCAAATCCCCTTCTAAAAAATAATGAGAAAAAAAAATTAGTCAAATTATAAATATAACCCTCAAGAAAATTCCTACTGCTTGACCGTTTGACGTACCGAAATTGAAAACTACTTCCGTATAGGTGTGCCTGCCACTGCTGGTACATGAAAAACTCAAATGAAAATTGATAACCATAATTGAAGTGCAAAACAAGCAAATCTTAGGCCGTCGTTTTGTCTCAATTTCATTTTTTTTTATTTACTCCTTTTGTCCACCTTCCCATCCCACATGTTCATATAAGACCCTCAATACAGATTTCAGATCCTCGTGTTCACTCGTCCCATCTCTTTGTATTTTCTTGCTCAACAAAAAATGGCAGCAACAGCGCACTCTCTCCTCCTCCAAAACCCCACTCACCACCAAAATATCCTAAAAAACAAACCCACTTCATTAATCCAGCTCAATAAACCGATTAACTTGAATATCACCAATCACAGCAATAAACACACCTTGATTAGATGTGCAGCAGCAACGACCCAAATTCAAGATCCGACCAAAACCCATCCCCAATCCCAAGATCGGGTCTTCAACTTCGCCGCTGGACCCGCCACCTTGCCCGAGAGCGTCCTCCTCAAGGCCCAATCGGAGCTCTACAACTGGCGCGGATCCGGCATGAGCGTCATGGAGATGAGCCACCGAGGTAAAGAATTCCTCTCGATAATCCAAAAGGCCGAATCGGATCTACGTACCCTTTTGGATATCCCTTCCGAATACTCCGTTTTGTTCCTCCAAGGCGGCGCCACCACGCAGTTTGCTTCTGTTCCGTTGAATCTGTGCAAACCCGATGACCCGGTTGATTATCTGGTTACCGGGTCGTGGGGTGACAAGGCTTTCAAGGAGGCACATAAGTATTGCAAACCCAAGTTGATTTGGTCTGGCAAATCCGAAAAGTACACGAAGATCCCATCCTTTGATGAATTGGAGCAGAGCCCAGATGCTAAGTACTTGCATATTTGCGCTAACGAAACCATTCATGGAGTGGAATTCAAACATTACCCAACACCAAAGAACCCTAATGAGATTTTGGTGGCTGATATGTCTTCTAATTTCTGTTCAAAGCCCGTTGATGTGACTAAATTTGGAGTTATATACGCAGGAGCCCAGAAGAATGTGGGCCCATCTGGGGTCACCATCGTGATCATCAGGAAAGATCTGATTGGAAATGCTCAAGAGATCACACCTGTGATGCTTGATTACAAGATCCACAGTGATAACAACTCTCTATATAATACACCTCCCTGTTTTGGTATTTATACTTGCGGGTTAGTGTTTGAGGATCTATTAGAGCAGGGTGGATTGAAGGAGGTGGAGAAGAAGAACTTGAAGAAAGCGGAGTTGCTGTTCAACGCCATTGATGAGAGCAAAGGGTTTTATAGATGCCCAGTTGAGAAATCTGTGAGGTCATTGATGAATGTGCCGTTTACTTTAGAGAAGTCAGATTTGGAGGCTGAGTTTGTGAAGGAAGCTGCAAAGGAGAAGATGGTGCAGCTCAAAGGGCATAGATCGGTTGGAGGGATGCGAGCTTCAATATACAATGCTATGCCTTTAGCTGGTGTTGAGAAGTTGGTTGCTTTCATGAAGGATTTCCAGGCAAGGCATGGTTGATTTATCCATTCATTATCAACACGATCTTGTCTTTTTCTCTCTCTACGGGTGACTTATCAGGAGACGGGGCTTTTACCATTTTGGTTAATTTTTAGTTTGTCTTGTTTACTGCTATATTAATTATGTTTTATGTTCTGCGTTTTCTGTGTTGGTGGGTAGGTTTTAAGGTCTTTTTAAAAGTATTTTTGATTGCACATCGGTGAAATTCTTCTGGTGATGATGTCAGGATTCTGCAAGAAAAAGTTTGGTAGTAAGAATGTTAGGCGGGATCACTTTCTTGTGTTTGCTTTTTCATTTTGTTGAATAATGAAGAGGTAAAAATGCTTCAGAACTTTACATAACCTTTTGATACCATTTTGAGTGAGGGCACAATCTGAGATACCACAGTATTGAATATTCTTCTAATGAGTTAGGTACGTTTGGTTTCGTTTACGGCAAGCAAAATAATTTTTGGTAAAAATTTTATAAAACATGTAGTAAAATCAGTGTTTCTAAAAAAGTATTTTTCAGTTTTTGTTTCTATTTCGAAACCCTTTTTTAAGTGTCTGGCATATGTTTCTTGAAAATAAAATAAAAAATGGATTCTTTATAAAGCTAGTCCAAAAACAAGGGAAATTAATAATGCTTGAATTTGAAGAAGCAACATCCACCAACCAACCACCTACCAAAATGCATACCAACTTGCTCTTGCCAATGAAAATGATTGATCAAAACGGATATTTTTGTCGAGATTAGAGCTAGGAGTTCAATGTTGAACAAGAGGAAAGTTCTCTAATAATTATATAGAAATGGAGTGGTAATTTTCGTATATCCCTTCTTTCTTTAATTCATGTTGGGGTAAGTTTCAAATTCTCTGTGGTCCTATCAAGCATTTCTCTTTTAGCACCCAGACAAAAATTTCTCATATCAAAGCAAAAGTTTCTTACATCGAGAGATGTTTGTCTACACGAGGCTAGAAATTCAATAAGGAGCTGGTGGAAGGTTCATTAATAATTGTGTAAAAGTTGAATAGTAACTTTCTCACCTGTTCTCTTTTCTTTTATTCTTGTTGGGGTAGGTTTTAATTTTTGTATGATCAGGCCCAGTATTTAATTTCTCATATCAAAGGGTATTTTCAAAGAACATGTTTGGTAAAGTGCTGCATATAATTTTTATTTCTGTTTCATTTGGGAATGTTCGGCTCCCTTGGCCTTGTGTCACGGTATGCACCATTTGGTATGATTGCTACCCGTGAGTTGGCCTTTTAAGTGGACTATCTTGTTATCTTTGTGAGTTATGTGCAATAAATGCGGTCTGGTTGTTGGGGCAGCTGTGCAACAAACGTGTGTTAGTGGTGTGCTAGAGTGGCACAATGGTATTTTCATAAATATATGATTTATACTCCGAAAATTAATGAAAATTTTTAGGGTGCATCTTGAAGATGCGTGCAGCGTTATGGTATGTTTAGATTTGATAGATTGTGTAAATTAGATTTATTAAAGGATTATGATGGCTCAAGCATAAGGTATATTTACTGCTGGTAATGCTCAAAATGACTTACTCTTTAGGGCGAGACATAGTGTCAGACTGTCCACCACCCCTAGTGTACGCATATGGTCCATGGTTGGGTCATGGTTTGAGAAATGTGTGGGTACTAAGTGAGCCTCCCTCCCAAGGTAACTTGGGGTGCAGGTTTGGGGCCACCATGAGGGTGACTCGAGAGCTTCATGAACAATGTAGGTGGCTCGCATGCCCTACATTGTGCTCTTCTCCTGAGCATGAAGGTCTGACCTTATGAACACTAACGTGTGGGCTATTGGATATTATATTGGCACTGTGCGTGCAAGCAGTGTGCAATTCTATTGTGGCAATGAGGCACCCGTGGGGGTATCAACAATTATGTTTTGGGCTGCATGCATGCATTCATATCTGCATGTGTGCAGACTCTCGTTATGTTGTGGGCTATCATCGGTGTGTTCAACACAATGATAGGAGGCATTGCAATAGTTGGGTGAGTTGCACATTGGCTATCTTCAGTTGAGCTTGCAGGTTGTGTGCATGCAGTCAAGCTCGAGAGTTGGTTGCGTGTAGTTGGATTTATGGTGGTATGTTCTTGGTTAAGATGGTAGACTATCAGCCATATGTCTAATGCAAGGAAAGAGTGAATTATGCATCAGTGAGCAAGCAGCAAATCAGTGGCTTAGCACAATGAGGGGCGGTATTGTGCGTCTTCAGTGGGCAAACGATGTAAGAGGGATTGCAGGTCGTTGAGCTCGGAATTGACACAAATGAAAACTTTGTGGTATTTTTAGGATGTCTTAGGGTTCTAATGGGACTTTACTTATCTGCTTTTAATTGGATAAGTGTTCTATATTAGGGTCTAAAGGCATGAGGACTGATAAAGACCATTAGCACATGTTTGGCTATTCGGATCAGTGGGATGTTGCGATTGGTTCGAGACTTGTGTGGTAACCTCTAGGACAAGGTTAAGTATCTTGTGGGTCTTAACATCAGGTATGTGGGGTCTTGAGGACTTCCGTATTAGTTGAGAATCAGAGGCATAGTATTGTGGTCGCGCTTAGTAACGGGCCAAGCTTTGAATGGAGACCTTGCTACGTGTGTGCACCTTTGAGCGGGTTTCTTGGTATCATAGTTTGAGTTTAAGAGAAAGTGTGATGAGACATGTGGAGTTCTTGAAGCGAAAACTCGAGGTGAAGAAAGGTTTTCTAGGATTTGAAAAAATTTTGACACCATACAATCCCTTGGATTTAGGATAAATCTGACTGACCGTAACACTTTGGCCGTTTGCACCATGTAATTGTAATCAGGCTGTGTTGGATGATTTCAACAACATTCTTCATGGTTGCATCTACATTATTTTAAACAATATACTATAAAGCAATATCTAATTACCCACATTTGATGGATATCCACAAACGATAACGTGCAAAAGAACTAGACTCATACTACAAGTCCTAGCCAATCACCCTAGGACACTTGCGTGCACGCGCGCATAAAGATGAAATATTTTTATGTTTAGAGGCGGCTAAAAATTCAGTCTTAGACCAAAGCAAGCTCTGCTAGTAACTACGTGCAAATCCATTAGTAATTTTCAAACCAAACTTCTTTTACTTAATTTTTGTTGGTATGTCACTTTAAATGTAATGTGATCCACAAATCTTGTCTTGAGTGGATCCAAATAAGAATTCAACCGCCGCACACCCCACACCCCACACTCCCCAGCCCCACAGCCCCACCACCCACCCACAGAGAGAAAGAGAGAGCATTCCATTGGTATTGACAAAAAAACTCACTTGAATTGTCATTAGTTTCTTGTTTCTCAATAAAATATTACGTATATCTTAAACTGTAGTTCTTGAACATACTTTGAACTTAATACTCTACATTGAATTTTAAAAACAAAAAAGAGAAGAAAAAAAGAACCTTCTTTATCAGCTTCACGACTCCGCTAAAGTCTTCTTCATGTCCTGATATTCGCCTATATCATTCTCTCTGGTATTTGTGCTTTACTATATATGAACAATTTCATGAAACAATGGTCTAGTGTCACAAAATACAAGTTCACATCCCCGCTCTTGAATAAGCAGGCAAGCAGCCAAACAACATTGCAGCTGGATAGCAATTGCTAAGAACTCATCCAACAAAAGAATTCAATAACTTTTGCTTTGTGATACTACGAAAACGAAAATCTTGAGAAAACAGATCAGGCTGATCCTGAAGCATCGCTTGCTGGGCTTGGTGGAATATCTGTAGAGCTGCGATAGGCATGTTGACACTTCAGCATCTGCATTTGCATATAGAATGCAGCAATATTAGCAGACAGTTGAGCTGCAGGAGATAGTAGACGATGAAAATTTAATATTTACGCTCGATTATATAACTACGACACTATACCCAAAACCTGAGAGTTACCACTCAATGGAAAACGTAACACAAGCCCTCGTAGTGTAAGCTCTGACAGAGTGTGATGGCCCGAAACCATTGGATGCAAGATGTTAAATGCTGCCTTAGTATTCCTGATAAAACTGTAGGCAATTCACCCCTCCTCCCCCCCAAAGGCGACTGAGCTTAAGACATTCATAGGCCATTGGTATAATTGACAAGTAGACCATTTGGTTCTAACCCATTTGATTCAAAAAGCATCAACTTAATATCACTAAATTCAGGCCCAGGAAGCATCCAGGTTCATCCAACTTCTATTTTTCTTCTTAATACTGACTTTAAAGAAACAATGACGCATCAAGCAGAAAAGCAGAAACTTCACCTCTTGAGGACTGAACTGAAGCAGCATTGCTACTACAGGTAGTAGAGCCTCTACTTCACCTGTTATGAGAAAATTTATCAGAAAAGTAAAAGCTAACAGAGTTTTGAACACCAGTTGCATCTGAATACTTCATGCTAAAAGGGAGAGGAAATAACAGAACTTCAACTTCGGTGATTTTCCAAATTGCTTGACACAGGTACCTGTTTCAAGAAGCTTTAAGATGACATTTTTCAGGTATGTTATATCTACCCCTTCCCTCTTCTGGTTTCTCTCCATCCCACGAAGCTCAGTCTTCAGCATGGCTTCCTAAATTAGGGACGCATCAAAATTTGTATCAACAAGAGGAAATGAAAATGAGAAGAAACAACAACAATACTGTATCACCCATAAACTGAAAGAAAGCTCATGTTCTGCATCATATAGAAACTTGCTCATAAGGAAATACATAATGTGGTTTCGTTTTACTGGGCCCAAGCTTAACGAACTCTAAAGAATCACTTCTTCTCATTTAAACAAGGCGAGAAGCCCTTGGCTTTAAGCTACTCAGTTCTACTGAGGCCAAAATCCTAACCAAAAGTCTTACTTCTTCTCATGCCATTATTACCATGACCTTGACCTTCCTAGCTGCAACCCCCCACACTTAAAGAAAAAGCCTCCTTCTTGTCTTAGCTTCTCATGAAGCATTGAGTTCTATTATCTTAATACTTTCACTTCAACTACCTTAATAACATAAGATGGTTTCAGAATACTCTGTTTTACACAAATTCTCAGGCGCAGAAGTCCAAATTTCTTCATACCTGTTGACTGTGAAGACGATTTTCACTTTCAAGCTCCTTAATATCCTCCTGAGTTAACGTGAGTCTCAGAAAGTGAACTGTAGAAAAAAAAATTTAAAATATAGACTAGGCTTCACATACTTGAAATGCTAAAATATGGCACTGCGATTGTGCTAGCTCTTCCTCTCTCTGAGCTTCTTGCCTTGCCAAAATCTGAAATTTAAAAATCAAAGTATCATAAAAGCAATTTGAAAATTCTTCAACCAATATTTCTATCTGAATGCAAAATGTGAAAAAAAAGAAGATATTTCTCAAAACAAGCAATTCTGCATTAATTGACATGCTTGAGTTTTTGGTACAGTGGTTTTTTCCTTTTAATGAATAAGAAACTTCTAGATAAAGGTTGTAACTAAGCACAGAGTAAGAATATATATCTAATGGGGACAGTAATACAGTGGAAACTTCAGACATCCTAATGATGTACTCAATGAACTGAATGTTGAACGACGAGAAATACTGTACAAAGCTATTTTGTACCAGAATCTGCTGTTCTGCCACAGAGGTGCTTAAGTTTTCCTGCTTCTGTGGGGCTGAAAATACCAGTTTGAAAAACAGGGTATGTTAGACTCCCAACAGGCACCCCCATTTATCCATTTCTTTAAACTCCATTAAATGTTAAACATCTTCTAACTATAATAAATAATAGCAAGTGATTGTGGAAAAATTCTCGTACCTGTGTTATAGTTATCATTGTGGTCAGCCTGAGACTATAATCACGTCGTCAGCGCAGAATTACAAAAGTAGAAAATGATTCCAAGTGCATGTCTAAGTATGATGAAATACTAATGAATTTTTGAAATGGAAAAACGAAGTAACATACTACTGTTCTAAGTTCCAGAGATCGCTGAAGATTCTTGTTCTCATCTAAAAGTTTAGAAATTTCTCTATCCTTCTCCTCAATCATTCTATCAGCAAGATCACGGAATGAACCATGCTCTTCCTGCAAGTTGTAATCCAATTAACTAAAGAGGAAAGTTAAATATTAACTAATATTATCAAAGACAAGAAAAATAGAAATGCAAGGTACCTTCAATTTTTTGTACTGTAGTTTGAGCTCTCCTAGTTCTTTTTGTAGATCTTGCCCAGAGGACGCTTCAATTTGAGCACTCAAAGCCTCACATCTTCCTGTAAATCATAGTCCCAACTCCAAAGTATAAACTTGTCTCAAAGCAATGTAAAATGTGTTTCCCAATAGTATGTGGGAAAAAGAATGAAAATACTTAAAGAGAGATTATTTAGCTAAGCATTGATATCTTACGACGCCATGTTTCTTCTAAATTTTGAAGGTTTATTTCCCATGCTTGTTTCTCTGATTGGTGGCAAGCATAAGCAGAGTCAAGCTTCGCTTCAATGCTCTTTATCTGCTGCTTGGCATCATTGAGAGCTACATCTCTGAAATAAATGTGCAATACAAAATGTCTAAGAGGATTGCTGTATGCTTCACAAAAGTTCAAAAGTAAAAAACAACGAAAGGCCAGAATAACAACATTAATATATAGTTGAAGTTAGTCACAGCAATGTGCACGTAGATGACAGTGACACTTCTTTTTCTGCCTACTACAGGACAAGTTCAATCAATTAATGCTAACTTCACATAAGTTAAATATATAATCCTACCTTTCTGTGAATTCTCTATCGTGATTAGCCAAAGCATCCTGAAGATCTTGGCGAACCCTATCCCTTTCTGCAGATACCAAATATAATTCTTTTTCAGCCTCCTGCAGGACCAAAGAGGGAAAGTCATTGGCAAAGTTATTTTCTTTTTATAAGTGTTGTTGGCAAAGGAATTTAAGGTTTGTCTATAAAAACTCGAGTCTTCTCTTTATATATAAAATATCGACAACTAAAAGAATGTACTTTCAGTGCTTCCTCAAGAGCTTTGATCTGTTCAGAGTCTTTAGCTGCAGCCAGCTCTGCGTCCTTTTTCTGAAGAAGTGTATGAGCACGAATCTTGTAAGAAGAAAATTCACTTTCAAGGCGGCTGATCTGCAGGATTTAAGTTCGAATAAGAAAATATGAGGGTAGACCATATAGTTCATTGGAAATTAAGATTTGTGGAATGTTCTCTCTCTCTCTCATGAAGGACAAAAGGATGAAGAATTTACCTCCTCTCTGGCAGCCCTTAGCTGAGCATCTTTAGTACTTAGCACCTGATTTTGCACAGACATCTCTGATTCAAGCTGACCTGCCCAATAAGGAAGCATGAATATTCAGTTTTAGTGTACAAATATTACCAAGTGAAAGTTATGAAGGTTCTGTCAGAGATGCATATACTTCTCATTTTAGCTGCTTCTATTTCAGTGCGTATGCAGTTACTCTCAGCAACTTACAGTTTTGTTTTCAGAGCCTGGGAGGCATCTTCCCTTTCCTTCTCCTGAATGCATGACAGGGTTTATAGATATAATAACAAAAAATATATCCTCTACATAGTAATCACACAATTCACTGGGCCAGAAGAAATATTATTCAAACATAAGCTTTCAAAAATATAACCTTCACATTTTTATTCACTCTTTCATCTTGATTGCCACACTTTTAAAAAATGGTAACACTGTCTTTGGCAACATGGGTTACCAATGTATCGAAGTCATCACTTATTTCAAGAGAATCTACAGGTTTTCAGAATCAACCCTGCATATTTATTAAAAAAAAAGTATTAACTCTACATAAAAGTCCTAGGCTGATATTTTGGTCAATAGAATTTGATCAGAACGCACCTTCTCAAAAAAGTACCAAACCCTAAAAGTATAGCAAACTAAGATTTGAAAAGACATTAGACAAATGCTGGGAATGGCAGGATGGAGGACACCACTAAAGCAAACACAAGTATCAGAACTTAGTCACCACACAAGGTACAAATCACCCAAACAAATACTAGTTGAACACCAGATCAACAGTTGAAAATTTAGAAAAGATTTAATATCATAATCGCTCTTAATAAAGTTGAAGACGAGACAATTTAAGCTTCTATTTATTCTAAAAGTTTTGAGTCTTACATGCTCCTGTTTTAGGTAGGCAAGCTCTCCTTTAATAGATTCTACAGAAGCTCTGACTTGTGCTGCTTCACCAGTTGAAGCCGCATCCATCTCTGCAATCTTAGACTCTTTCTCTGCAACGAGCACCTGGAAAAGGACATTTCCTTAATTGCTTAGTCTAACCTATTTGGCAAGCATCCAACTAAACTAAGCTAAAAAAAATATGCAACTAAAACATGCCAGTAGGAGCAAAAACTTAAAAAAGATAAAAGGAGAAATTTATATTGAACAAAAAAACTAAAAAGTGGCAATCAGATTTTTACTGTATTACTCATTTTTGTAGTTAAATGTTTATCAACCTTGCAGCCTAAAAAGGCAGATTGCTGTCTTTAAATATATGTTTAGTACTGAAATTCTAAAAGCCAGGAGGGAATGGAATAACATATGTGATCCATATAATGTTGCTTCTCGTTTATTCATGTCTCAACAATAAACCTGACCTACTAACAAAAAAAAAAAAACAATAAATCTGACCTGCAGCCCAGAAATGGTTTCAGTTGCTTTGCTTCTATCAGATAAAGCATCGGCAAGTTGCGCTTCCAAACTCTCAAGATTCTATAAAAAGAAAACAGAACTGAGAGAAGCTAAACACCATTCTTGCAAGATGTGATAGAAGTGGAGAAAAAGAGAAATTTCGGAATACTTAAGAACCATAATTGATGCATCTAAATGCTGAATTACCTTCTGATGTTTAGCAGCTACCTCAGTAATTGCAGCTTGCTTTTTTTCGTCTGCTGCTTGTAATAACCCTCGCATGTCTTCCAACATCTAAGATGTGAACAAGTTAACGTAAAAATGTATAAACACAGCAACATCTCTGATCTTCTCCATACACATATTCTAAACAAAGTAAAGCCATAAGATATTTGAGAAATTGAACCAGGAATCAAAAAATTATGTGTCAGAATATCAGCAATTGCATTTGGTAAGATATACAATGGCAAGAATTTGCATTTACAATAAACTTGGAAGAATCAAGTTGAAGAATGAAATTAAAGACACACAAGTTTAATATTCATCATTAGAGCACACATAAGGAAAAATACAAAATTTCAACAGTAAGGTAGAACAAGGTATTTGTGGTTGCAAAATACAATAGAAACTTAAAAAGGAAAAGATGAACTGACATAAATCATACATCTAAGCAACCAAAAATTAAACACATGCTAAGTTTATTTGTATGCATACCTGCTCCTTTTCCAAAAGTGACTGTTGCAATGCCTCAAGAGCATTCTCTTTAGGTTGTAGTGACCGACGCAATTCCTCAATGTTGTCCCGGAGTCTGTATGCCAACAGCATGATCAGAATATGAAAGCAAAAGACAAACATGGCTACAAATGGAAATGCCCAAATTCAATGATAGAATTTTGAAACATCTTTATAAGTCCATGGCCAAGATGTTAAAATACATAATTATGAAGATAATAGCATTACTACAAGTTCTAGTACTAAATCGAGACAAAATCACCAAGAAGTCAACTCCAGAGAGCCTTAGTCTCAACTGCTTAGAAGAAAGGGAAGTGAAATTCACCAAAAAAAAGAAAGAAAGGAGAAGACACCAATTTCAAAGAAAAATCAAATTGGCATAAAGTTAATAGAAATTCAGATCAATTATGCAGAATCATATGAACGATATCAATGGTGTCTTATGCATGAGAGACACTAGTTTCTGGGACAACAAAAAAACTGATCACAAATTCATAATCTGTCATCCAGTTGAGATTTTACTTATTGTTTGAACTTCTTAATCGTTGCCTCTCAGCATCCACTGCTTTCAAAGCTTCATTTGCTTGTTGTCGTGTGCGCTCCAGTTCTTGCCGCAGAGCTGACTGTTGGGTTGATGCTCGTTCAGCTGTTTCATTCACCTCACGGAGTCGGGACTCAAGATCATCTTTTTCCTGAAAATAACAGTCTCTAAACAATAATCCAACCTATTTTGCGCACAATCAGAGTTTATGTTTATAAATGAAATATATAGCCACACGAACAAATAGTTTCTTAATGAGAGAGCATCAAAGCATTCGATATATTTTCCTCTACATATATATTTTGAACTAGACAATGCTACTGTTTCAATGCAAAGTTCCTAAATCTACGTAACAGACTCACCAAACGATAAAAGCAAATAAGAGGAGGAAAAGATATAACGAGAAAAGAAGGATCCACCTAGGGAAGTTGCCCTTTCAAGTTTCAACAGTACAAGGTTATTCATCTGACCAACTAGAGGTCTTCCAAATTTGATTGTTGTCTAAAGTAGAACCAATGACAAATGTTCTAAGCATGCAACTATCCCAAGATATAGCCAAGCAGTTAAATACCAGATGGCCAAGATAAAGTTCAAAATTCATCAGTGTAGACTTCAAGTTCATCATGGTAATTTTATCTTAAAAAGGGAGAAGGGTATTACGTAGGTAATACAAAATAGTATTATGAAGTGGAAAAACAAGGGGAAAAGAATCCAAAGACACCTTTTGAACCTCTTGAATACGCTGTTTTGCTCATTTGTGAAGCCTGCTAAATTTGGAGTCAAGGTCAGTGTACTTCTCCTCACGCTCTTTTATTTCTTGATTCAATTTCTGTTGAGCTACACAAAGATTCAACACAATATTCAGACCAGGATAGAGAAAATGCCTTGAGATACATATCGTTCATTTCATCAAAAAAAGATATGTATCATTCACTTTAAGGAAAAGTCTTGATTCAATTTTTTGGTGCTGATAACAAACAAATTTTCAAGCCTCCAGCCCAGCAATAGATGGCCAATTGTTGAAGCAATTATTTTCTTTGAAGAGGAACCATAATTATACGCACAAAGTGACGTCTTTTAAATTTAACTGTGCTCCATTGGTCATTGAACATGAATCAACAGTTTGATTTGAAATGGATAGTATCTGACCTTCAGTAAGTTTGGAAGAGAGTGCTTGGGCTTTTCCATCAACCTCAGAGTATACCTCCCGAAGATGCTTCAAAGCCTCCTCTGCTGCACCTCGTGTTTGGTTTTCTTCATTGAGTTCTCTACTCAGAGATTCTATTCTTTTATGGAGTTCCTTCACATCAGCAGATTCTGTGCTTTGCTGTCCACCTGATTGGGTTTTCTGGTCAGACCCACCATGTCCTGCTTGATGATTTTTCACTCCCTCGAACTGAGACTTGAAAAACTCATTCTGAATTCAGTTCAACAACCATTTCTAGAAGCTGATCATAACTCTCATCTGAACGTGGGATGCCATCATACAACCCATTTTCCTTAGCCATATTTCCATTGCTTCCATGGTTCGTGTCAGACAACTGCTTCTCAAGCTTAAAAGAATCTTCAGCATGACTTTCTGGCATTCCACCAATATCACTTCCCTCTGTTGACATCTTTGTGCTCTTTGAAATCACCATGCAGTCAAAATGAATTGCAACCCATTAATCACACTGGAGAAAAGCTTAGCCTAGGAATTTAACGTCAAATAGACAAATTCAAGCAAGATGGTATCTCGATATTACAAGTAATCAACTATGTTTCTAGTGGTTCAGCTATGAGCTACTAAAAAAGCAAAGCAGCCAAGTGCAGACAAATTCTCAAAACAAAATTACTACTAGAGCATATAAGAAGCTAAGGAATTACATTAGTTATCAGAGCAATAAACGAACAACCAGCATTTAGGCAAAACTAAGTATGCTTGCTTATGAAACAGGAAGGAAAAAAATGAGCAAAATAATCAAGATCAAAAGCTTATATGAACTTCCAGTTACAATGTATCTTCTCTTTGCTTAAATATCAAATCGAGCATAACATTTCCTTGTTTCCATAATTTCGATTAATGTCCACTAAATTGGTACTAATTATACGATAAAACACACCAGTTAATTTCTCATCGAACTATCTTAATTAAAGCAACAGTGACCAAAATTTTAGTGCAGTTTAAACAAATATTGACTGATAATATATGCCAACACCCTGAGATCGAAATTAAACCAAGGATCTACTTCACATGCAAAGTTAAAAGCTGAATAAGCATCAGATCCCGATTCAAAGCACTAATACAAACGATAAAAAATAATTCGTAAATTAATTAAGAAGAATTAAGATTTAGAAATGAATGTACCTTTGTAGTATATCAAAGAGTGAGGAAATTTGGAAATGGCGCCAGAAGATCTACTAAATAAAAACGAAACTTTAATTTAAATTTTTTGAATTTTTTGAATTTTGATATGGAGATGGAGCACATTACAAGGGGTGAGATCGCTGAAGCGTTGATGGACATGGATCTCACTCAAGGGCTGAATAGGAAACGCTGTCGTTTCTGTTCGCCCCATGTATGCTCTAGCTTGCTGTATTTCAAGTTTCACGCAACGGAGGAGGACAGGCTCCGTTTACACAAGTCGGGAATACTTTAATTTGTAAAGGGTGTTTTAGTAACCTTGCTACATACATATTGACTAGTATTTTTTTTGGATTTACTTCAATCATTTAATACCATGTTTGCTTAGCATTCATCTAATATTGTATTTAGAAAAAAAAAATTAAGTTGTTAGATAGAATTCTAATCTTTGGATATAACTTAGATGTTTTTTAAAATTTTAAAAAATTTAATCAAATTAAAATAAAACACATATTAATTTATTTTTAATTATTATTTAATAAAATTTAATTCAATTCAACTAAATTTTTGATAAATTTTAAAAATAAACTCCATTTAAAATTGGCTTTAAATGGACCCTACCGTTGAGCTTAGCAATAAATGGATTTATGATAAAATAATTTGAATAAACAATTTTTTTTCACAAATTCAATCATATGCTTATTGAAAATAAAAACCATTTCATAACTTGCAAACGATACCTTAATCTCATTTCACATGATGATCTTTTTTATCCATAAAAGAATTATTAACATGAAGAATCGACTTCAAGACCTTAAGGCTATGTTTGGAAACAGTTTTTGAAAACAACTGAAAACAGTTTTCAAAATTTTTTTTCTATGTTTGGCGAACAGTTTTCAAAAGCAATTTTTTAAAACAGTTTTCAAAAAACCAGTTTTCTGAAAACTCCAAATTGGTGTTTTCTGACATAATTTTCGAAAATAGCTCTAAAATCAGTGTTCACTTCTCTGTTTCATTCTTCTTTTATGGTATATAAAAAATTATTAAAATTTTGAAAGTAAAATAATATTAATTATTTTTAAATATTTAATAAATATGATAAATAAAATTTATATAGATTTTAAATATAAACTCAAAACAAAAAATAATTACAAGATATATCAAAACAGTTTTCAAAATAAGATTATCCAAACAACATTTCATTGTTTTCTGTTTTGGAAACAGTATTCGAGTTACAGTTATCCAAATATGTTTTTTTTCAGAAAACATCATAAAACTGTTTTCAGTTTTCATTTTCGAAAACTGAAAACAGAAAACTATTACCCAAACATGCCCTAAGGCACTTAAGCAAAAAAATATAAAAATATATTAATTCAGTTTGGTATTAAAATTAATCTCCACATTTTGGTAATTCAATATTGGGAATTTTTTTTTAAAAGATGGGTTATTATCATGAAATACACTTGTATTTTATCCTATATTTCAATGTTTCCCCTATATTGTAGATTTGATCAATTTATATCATGCATTATAACGGTATTCAATATGCCATTCTGATCAAATTTTCGATTAAATTAGAATTGATGCACACGTGCAGCACACATGTACGTTTTATTTGAATGCAAAAAGAAGATTCTAACAATATTATCATAGAGTTGCTCTTTGTAAATTGCATATGAAGGAGTTATGGACTTTGAGCTTGAAGAAAATGAGAGAGAGATAGGAGTTATCTTTTCACGTGTGGGTTGCATGCATACACCAATTTTAGTTTAATTGAAATTTTGACCAGAATGATATATTGTATACTCTCATATAATGTAGGATGTAAATTAATTGAAATTAAAACGGAGACATTAAAATATAGGACAAAATAAAATGAAGTTTCGTGATAATAATCCTAAAAAAATTACAACATAATATCATCCAAGTTGTCAAGTATATAATTTTTTTTGATGAAAAATTGCTATGTAAGAAGGTTTATTCACAATAATTTAGTTTTTAAAAACTCCACAAATTTATTTATAAGACATATTTGGAATCCCAAAATCTAATGGACCAAATAAGGGGTCAAAATTTAGGGTTTAAATATAAAGGCCCAAATTCAAGCCCAATACCAAATTATCGTGTCATTTATTTCGAAATGACTCAATATCGATTTTTTTTATATACTTTTGAAGCTGACATGTACATGTAACTATCCCCTTTGTTCATTGCCTTGTGTTCCGTACCGAATTACACCCTTAATTATATCCATTTTACATTTTGTTGTTTTAACTTCAAGCAATATCATCTATGATTTGATGCAACCGGACGAACTCACAACCATTGATCAAAGAATATGTTGATTTTGTTGTAAAGTCCATGCTCACAATTAATGTTTTCAATGGTAAAGGCATAAGACGAAATGTTTTGTCTCAATGAGGCGAGACATTAAGGCATATGCATTTTGGGACATTGAGGCATTTCAAAAAAATTAATAACAAATTATTTGAAAAAATAAATATTATTATTCAAATAAAATAAAATAAATTATTTATCAACAAACTTTAATACTTTTAGATTTAAAAATGAACATTAGATTGAAATAAACCCTCATTTTTTTTGGTAATAAATCATCAAAACGAGGTCGTTTTGATACTCTATGCAACTTTTTTTTTAAAATTTTTTTTTAACAAAGCGTACATCTTAGACATCCGGATGTAAAAAGGTAAGCCTCAGAGTGAGGTATACGCCATGACAAAAAGAAAATGTACACATTTGAAGAGCTACGTTTTTTTAAAGCTTTGAGACGTTTTAGTGCAACGCCGCCCCTGGGCGAGCCCTGACTCTGCCCTTTAAAACAATACTGTTGACCCTGAATGATTTTGATAGTGACAAAAATCTTAATTAAGCACTAATGAATATTACTTAAGTAATACAGATTGTTAATAGTGCTTATACATAAAAGGAGATCAAGATTTGTAGAAATTGGTGAATCAAAGTTGATGATCTCAAAAGTCAATAAGCTCTCCAAAAGATCAAATTCAAGGAGAATAATTGAAATGCAACTTCAAAGACAATATGGATAAATTATAGTTTTGAATCCTAAGATACTCTTTGTAAGCATTTCAATTGTTATGAGCTAATTATATTTGCATTGCATTTTATTATATAGTCTTAATTAACTGAAGATATAAAATCTCCAAGTGATTTTATTAAATGCAAATAAATTATTTGGGCTCAATACTTAACATTCTCTAATTAAACTTAAGAAGAATTTATGTTGACATAGAAAACTACTTGAGCATTTGTAATATATCATTCTTCATATATCTTGCACACACATTATGCTTAAATTTGTAATATGTTTTGTTATCATCAAAAATGCTTTAATCAAGAAATTGATTAGATTAATTTTGATGATAACAAAACACTTTTGAAGTGTTTAACTCGTGTGTTTAATGTGCAAGAAAGTTTGATTCAATTAGGAGATTTTTTGGAACTTAAAAATCCAAAAAGAATAAAGAGATATGAAGAAAATTGATGTTGAAAACACTGTTCATCCAGAAAACACTGTTCATCCAGAAAACACTGTTCATCCAGAAAACACTGTTCATCCAGAAAACATTGTAGCAGCGCTCAAACAGTGACCCAGTCGACTGGGTGAATAGTACAGTCGACTGGTAAAACGGGCAGAAGGTTCCCAGTCAACTGATAAGTCATACCAGTCGACTGGTAGCACTGTAGCTGCAAAAATGTGATTTTTAAAGAGGATCCAGTCGACTAGTATCACGACCCAGTCGACTGGTAGTTCAAAAATATGACCGTTGGAACTTAAAATCTGAGATTTTAAAGGCACAATCAATTCAAATCAAAGTCTAATGGCCATATTAATTGATGGCTATATAAACCCACTCAATTCAGCATTCAACAAGAAGGAGAAGTCATTCAAAAAGAGAAGAACACGCACAATCAAGTCATTCATTCTTTGAAACTCAAAAAGGCTTTGAAATACTCATGTTGAGCCATTCTTCAAGCTTTACTTTGAAAGAGAGACATTATTCAGTTGTATAAGCTTTTATTTGCTGTCTCTCTACCATTTACTTTACAGCATCTTTTGTAAAGGGATTACTTCTGAGAGGAAGGGGATAGCTTCCAAGAGGAAGGGATTGTAAGGTTTGTACAACACCGACGAAGTTGTACGACTAAGTTACTTAGTAGATTACTTTAAGGAGGTTCCTTGGAGAGAGTGGACGTAAGGTCGGAACGAATCCGATATTGCCGAACCACTATAATCTGAGTTTGCATCCTCTACTCTTAAACTCTTTATTTACAGCGCATTGCTTGTCTTAATTGTTTGCTGCTTATATGTTTTTATAAACTTGTATTAATTCCGTAAAAAGTTTTAAAAACCCAATTCACCCCCCCTCTTGGGTTGAAACCTCGATCTACAAATACTCACAATGAATATAAGCTAACTAATTTCTTTCCCTAAATATAGTATACTATTTAAATTTCTAATTTTTTTCATTCCTTTTATTTAATTTAGAGAAAAAGTTAAAATTACAAAAACATCTCTCTAGTTTGATACAAACCATAATTATACTGTCATATATTATTAATATATTAATGCACCCCTAAACCCTTATCATAATTAGTTCAAATTGTTCAAAACATTTCATAAAAGTCAAACGAGAGGAAAATATATATTAGTACGTTAACATTCAATTCTTGACAAGTGATAATTACGAAACTTTTTTTTTTTCAATTTGAACTAACAATAGTTAAGGTTTAAAGATGTTTTAATATATTTTTAATATAGAGTGATTCAATTATAATTTACACCATAAAGATTTTTTTTGGGTAATTTCCCCTTATGAAAATCATGATTTGAGTGAATAATCGTTATGCTCCCAAAAGAAGAATAATTGCTATAGTTATTAAACCACAAGAGTTCAAGCTCAAAACTCTTGGTACTAGCCCTATTGGCAAGTGCCCAAAAACGCTTTATATGCAAATGAACACAATATATCCATCATTGCACTAATCTTACAAGAGTATGAATTGCCAATTAATTTCTTCTATTTATGTAAAAAAATAAGTTTAGTTTGTTTGAGTTTGATTTGATTGGGTATAGTTTAGTGCACTTCACTTGTAAAATCTGGTATTTTAATTAACTTATTTTAAATCATAGGAGTGCATTTTTACGTGAATTAGTGTGTTTATTCAAAAATAAATGATAATTAATTCATATTGTGATTAGTGAGACTTGAAAATAAATAAATAAACTAAGAATCAATTAATAAAAACATATGCTAAATGAGGACTACAAAATTTCTAAAGGGTGGTATGAAAAACTAAGTAAAAACTGAAATTTAAATAATAGTGTGGTGAAATATAGAAGAGATGAGAAGTGGAGGGGTAATTGTATAATAAGGCAAAAGAGGGACTATATAAGGGATGATGTACCAGATTTTTGGGCTGAAATTCTCTAGAGAGAGAAAAGAAAAGAAGAGAAAGATGAGGAAAAAATGGGGAAATTTTGCTCAAAATTAAGGTAAAATCTATTTTTTTTAACTTTAATCTTCAAGTACGTTTATAAACTAAGGATCTGAGTTTGGGTTATGGATTTGAAGTTAACTGAAAAATTTTGAGAAAGAGTTTAGGTTATTTTGAAGAAAAATGAGTTTTGAACCAAAATTTATGATTTTAAAGTTTGAGGTTTAAATTTTGATGTGAGTAATGTGGTTTTTGTAGATAAAACTATAATAAACTTGTACGTTTGAGGATTTGAGAAGTCTCATGGAAATCAAGAAGAATTTTGGAAAAAAAGACAAATTTTCGTGAAGATTTTGCTGGAATTAGAGGACATAGTCGACTACGTCGAGTGGACAGTCAACTATGTGAGACATCTGGACCAGAAATTGCGGGAATCATAAGACACAATCGACTGGGTTGGGTTCACAATCAACTGTGTGAGGTCTCTGGACTTCTGACAGTCGAATATACCATGTTGATTTTTTTAAAAAAATGTGTTTTTTCCTTCAATTTTCTAATGTAAAACCCTTCTAAAGTAATTCTAATCTTCATATACTTTGGAAGCATGATTAAACAACCTTTTAAATTCTTAGTATTCATGATATTAAAGTGTTTTTGAAACCCAAAGTCAATGATTTAAAAAAGAAAAAGAAAAAGGGCATAACACATTGAAGTTTAGATTTTTGGTTGTGTGCGAGTGCGCGCATGATAATTAAACTAGAAAAATAACTTGGGGTTGCTTCGTATACATTTAATGATTTAGAGTAATAGGATTAAGTGTTATTACTTCTAGGTGCAAGTGATGAATATCTTTGAAGGACAAAGGAAGTAATTGGGACTAATGGTGGATTGTGTAGCGAGGGGAGTTCGTTTTACTCTTAGTAAACGTGAGAAATTAAATAATGAAAGTGAAAAGCTAAAAAATGTATATAAATACAATAATGAAGGAATATATATCAAATAGATTAATATATTAAAGTACGAGAGATACACATAAATATGATTTATGCATTGAAATCTTATATGCTTGAAGAATTTCGTGATGTGATTGATTGTGCTTGAGATTTTGTTTGTTATCTGAATGCGTTTGCATAAATATGATTTTATGGTTATTGCGTAGAAATGAATTGTTTGCTTTGAGATTGTGGGACCCCATCCAAGAAAGGGTGAAAGGGATTCGAGGATGATGATGAGATGGTAGGACCCCGCCCAGGGAAGGGTGAAGGGGATCCGAGGATAATGATGAGATGGTAGGACCCCACTAGGGAAGGGTAAAGGGGAATCCGATGATTTATAATGTGATGATTGACATACTAGTACGTGGGAGGACGTCCCCATTGTGATATGATTAGCATAGTTATGGGTGTTATGATGTGATTAGCCTAATGAGAGGCGATGTGATGTGATTAGCCCAGTGAGGGGTGATGAAATGATGAGATGAATTGAATACATTGTGGGACCTTGGGTCCGAGAGTTTGAATTTTAAATGAATTGAGATGCGATCATGCATTGCATTGCATTTCATATGATGTTGATTATTGAGAATTGATGATGATATATGTGATTGGCCTAATGAGGGGCACATGATGTGATTGGCCCAATGAGGCGTATATGACGTTGATTTGTATGATGTAATGATGTTGTGCTAATTGGTTGATGATTTGTAATGTGAAAAGTATGAGACTAGATTGCCTGATGAGTATGTAAATATACTATAAATTCATTGAGATTAAATATGGCATGCAGTGCCATTATGTGATAGACACTCTTCTTTGAATTAAAGATATGAAAGAAATATAATGAGTATAATTCAAAAAGAAATGGAAATCACTTAGAGATATATGCTAATCAAATGAATGTATAATATGAATAGTAAATGAAATTAAAAATCAAATACTTTGAGTAATGTGTTACTCACTGAGCTTTTTTGAAGTTCACCCCCTTTTATGTTTTATTCCCCCCAAGTGGTAGCCAAAAATGGGAGCAAGGTCTAGTTGAGAGCTAATAGTTAAAGTTTGTGCAGGTGATTTGAAGCGGCATCCTCAGAGTCATCTTGAGTCCAATTATTTCTTTTAAAAGTGTTATTTGTATAAAAAGAAAGAGAATTTTAAATGTTTGTAAACTATATGGATTTTTAAGAAGTGATTTAATAGTTGTTGTAGACTAAGGTCCAAACCCAAGAAGGGGGTGAATCGGGTTTTAAACAATAAACAAGATTTAAATATTTTCAAGCACAAACAAGAGTAACAAGTAATATAGTGTTGAAAGTAAAGAGATAAGGAAGAGAATATGCAAACATTATTTATAACAGTTCGGCAATATCGGATTTCTCCGACCTTATGTCCATTTTTTTAAAGAGACTCCTTAAAGGATTCCACTAACTAAGCAACTTCACAGGTGTTTGCTTAAATTGTTACAAAGGTCTCTTCCAAAGGAAGTATATAAAGAAGTGTTTAACACCTAAACACTCTAAGAGTTATACCAACTTTTTTTCTTTACAACGATTGGAATTTGATTGTAAAATGAATACAAGAGAAATAACAATAAATGCTTTACAAGATGAAGATTATCTCTCTTTCAAGAACAAAGCTTAATGATTGGCTCAAAATGAATTTTGGAAAACTTTTAAGAGTGTTAATGAACTATATGAGAAATTAATTGTTCTTTGTTATTAGAAATGCTTATTAAATAGAGGTTTTTATAGTCTTGACTTCATATGACTGTTAGACACAAGTTGGGGTGGTTTGAAGCATTAAATGCTCAAGTCTCGCTATAAATTTTGAAAACTAGTTGTTTTTCGTGATAGGATAGTCGACTGTGAAAAATAGACAGTTGATTGTTCTTTTTTGAATTTGAAATTTGAAATTGAAAGACATTGGATAGTCAAGTGTCTAAATAGGCAGTCGACTATGAAACTCTCTCTCTTTCACAGTGGATTATCTTAACCTTTACAATCGATTGTCCTTTTGATTTTTCAAAAAGACAGTTTCTGGATCATGGATAGTCGACTGTCCAATATGCACAGTCGATTGTCCATTTTAAAAACTTAGATTCTAAACTCCGTTTTTGTGAGAATTTAAGTTTTTTAAATGAGCAAAAACATTTTAAAAAATGTTTTAAAGCCATTTTTAAGCTAAGACCTTGAAAAGGATTTATAATAAGTTTTTCCAACTTAGAAGGTTCAAGTATTGATCTCGGAATTCATTTGATATCTCTCTAGTGCGTGCTCTTCTTTGATTATGCTTATACTGCACATTTTCTCTGAACTGAATGTTATTTGCAGCTCAAACACTTAGATAAACTAATTAGCACAGTTTAAAGAGTATTTTGTCATTATTAAAATCAAATAAGGGTCAATAGCTGTGTTGAATGAAAATTATTGTGTATGGAATTAATTGTTTGAGTATGATAAATTATGAGTTGTACATGATGATATGATGTATGCATGACATTTAGGTTAAAGCTCGGAGCTTAAAAGTGACGATTCAGTCTCAGGTAGGGCCCACCTGGGGATGATTCGTCACAATACTAGTTCGGGTGAATTTGGTTTGAAGTACTTGTAAGAGAAGCCGACCTAAAGTTTTTTTTCCAAGGATGGCCCTCCGATGCTTAAGTCAGAGTAAGAAGTGAGAAGTAAAAAATATTGAAAAGTGTAGTTATGAATGAGTTATCATTAATGGGTCCCTTGTTTATAGAGCTTGAGGTGGATAAGATTACCATTTTACCCTTAGGGTTATCATGTGTTATTTTTTGGTAAGGTGATATGTTTGACCTACATCATATGCACTCATTTATAGTTAAATTTCAAGTCTGAAGGAGCATAAGCACTTTGAGAGGATCAACAGATCTAGGTGACCGCCTCATACCTCAACTGGGTCGAGTACGAAGTGGTCTTCAACTGGTTTCTCCACCTCGGATCTCCGCTTGGTAGAGTCCGAGGTGGCCTCCAATTGGTCCTTTCATTTCAAACCTCAGCCTAGTAGGGTCTTAAGTTTTACAATTTTGGCCCTCCACCTCACACATTAACATGCTTGGGTCTGAAGTAGACTTGAATTTTGGCCATACACCTCGCACCTCGGCATACATGGGTTTGAAGTGGTCTTCAATTTTGACCATCCACCTCGCACCTCAGCTTGCTTGGGTCTAAAGTGGTCTTAAATTTTGGCTATCAACCTTGCACCTCGGCCTTCTTGGTTCCGAGTTGGTCATGAATTCTGGCCATCCACCTCACACCTCGATCGGCTTAGGTCTGAGGTGGTTTTCAATTTTGGTCATCCATTTCGCACCTTGCCTTGCTTGGATCCGAGGTGTTTTTGATTTTTTGCCATCCACCTCGCACCTTGAGCGGTGGTTTAAAGTAGGAGACGTTACTGGGGAGGATGGTGCTTAGTCTCACCTTCGAGAGACTGTGGTTACCGTAATTGGTTTTGACGTTCGACACATGGGAGAGTATGTTGAGGACCATAGCAAGCAGGAGAAGCAAGCTTAGGACTTATTTCTTTATTTTGATGCTTTTTTTGTATTCGGCCTAGAAGCCCTCTTATGTACTGCTTTTGATTAGTAATGAAATGGGTTGTTCTTGTGTCTACTTCTATTATCAATGTGGATATAAGTTGAGTTTTTTTTTTTCCCTATATTTAGTATTTTTATCTTTGTGCCCATGCTGAGACCTCTTTCTTTGGGGTGTCAAACTCTTTCGGGTCTTGTGCCCGAGTTGAGACTTCTCTCTTTGGGAGTCTTAATTATCTTTTCTCAAGTTTTTTTATCCCAAGTGTGTTCTCGGGTGCTGACACTTAGTGTTTGAAAGAGGATCCCAATAAGTGTTGTGCTTGTGCCCGAGTTAGGGCTTTGCTTTTTGGAGCCTCAACTTTCTCGGGTCTTTAAGCCTAAGTTGGGGTTTCTCTTTTTTAAAAACTTCACTTCTTTCATCGGGTCTTTGTGATCCTTATTTTGGTCCTCACTCATGGGGGATATTCGAGGTGAAGGTTATTTTGGATGCTTCACTTCAATCCTTGGTTGTGGAGGTTATATGAGGTGAAGGTTATTTTGGACATTTCATTTCGGTCCTCAGTTATGGAGATTATCCAAGGTACAGGTTATTTCAGATGCTTCACTTAGGTCCTCGGCTGTTGAGGATATCTGAAGTTCTTGTACGCAACCGTTCCTTTGGGCTTATTCAAATTTCGCTTGTTGAAAATAATAAACATATGCAAATATTGAAAAAATTCATTTGATTCATATAATTATGGTGCTTACATTGGTTACTCGGCTCTAAGTCAATTTACATCCATGAGTCAACTTCTTTAAATTCTTTGATTTCATCTTCGTGGTATAGGTGTACCATCCATTCTTTCCAATTCAAAGGTTTCGATCTTGATTACTCTCCTGATGCAGTACGAGCCTTCTTAGTAGACTAAAAGGTTTCCCATGTCTCAGGGATTCAAGATTTCTTTTTTGCGAATGACCAACTCTCCAAGTCTGAATGTTCTCTATTTTACCGTTGATTTGAAATATCTAGATGTCTTTTGTTGGTATGTTGCGAGTTTTAGTAGTGCTTCATCTCGAACCCCTTCAATAAGGTTTAAGCTCACTTTTAGGTCTTCATCATTGCTGCTTGGATAAAAAAGCTAAACTCTGAGGGAGGCTTCTTCCACCTTAACTGGAACCACAACTTCAAACTCGAAGGCTTGAAAGAATGGTGTTTCATCTGTTGGAGACTAAGGTGTGGTCCTATAGACCCACAGTGCATATGGCAACTCTTTGACCCAAAGTCCTTGGGCGTCTTGGAGTCGCTTCTTCAGAGTTTGTAGTATGGTTATATTCGTAACTTCGGCATGCCCGTTGGCTTGTGGGTATTTAACCGAGGTGAATTGTTGGTCGATTCGAAGGTCTTGACAAAATCTTTTGAATCGCACTCCCTAAAATTGCTTTTTAGTTGTCGGTCACCAACACCATTGGGATTCTGTATCGACATACTATTGACTTCTAAACAAAGTCTTTCGCATTCTCTTCTGTTATCCTCACAAGTGGCTTTGCCTCTGCCCATAAAGTGAAATAATCTATTGCCATGATAAAAAATATTCAAATATCCAATGCTCGAGGGAAAGGTCTGAGAATGTCTACACCCCACATTACATACGGAATTGGGCTGGTAAGAGGTGGAGAACGGGCGGGCCAGGTCAGATGTGGGTGATAAACCAAACAGGTGGCGGTGAAAAGACCCAGTTTTAAACGGGTCAATTTTTTCACACCCAAACCCAACCTACTTTTTCGCGATTAAACCCACAGATGACTCATTAAAATTTGAATTCCTAGTTCAACTACAACCTGTCCCAAATTTGAATTCATTAGTAGTAATACATTCAATGGAATACACCACTCCTCTGATTGCACATTGAGGTAAATAAAATGTGTCATTTAACTCCACTACTGTGCTTAACAGTTAAGATAAAACTGAGTGCAGTAGTGCATATTGAAGCTTTCAACTAAAAAAATACAGCAATTAAATGCATTACACAATAAAGCTGGAAAAAAGATACAACAATTAAGTGTCATTTAACTCATCTGATTGTACACTGAGGTAAAAAAACAAAAGAATTGTCAGTTTAACTCCACTACTGTGCTTAACATACTGAGTGCACATTGCGGCTTTCAACCAAAAAAGACAACAATTAAATGCATTACATAACAAAACAGAAAAAATAATAGGGGACCCAAAAAAGGCTAACTTTAGTATGAGAGAAGCAGAAAACATGTACATTTGTTTTTAAGTATTAAGGGAACAAAGACTAATTTTGCATCAAGGACTTTACACATGTATTTAATTTTTTGGCACATTTTAGACATCAAAAGATGGCTTCCTAACTTCTTCAAAATTGAGTAAAAGATTTCAAGTTTGAGAACTCGATAAGTGCCTGTGGGTAGAAGGCAAAACAGAGCCTTGCAAAGAGGGATTTGCAGAAACTCTGTACCTTAAATATGAAAAGAGAGAGATATCAATACCTCTTTCTTTCTCTCTATTTTTTTATTTTTATTTTTTCCCTCTCAATTTTAAATCTTTGAGTATAATTTTCTTTGAGAAAAAAATTATTGATCTGAGTATGGAAAAAAAATTACAATTTCAGGGAATTTACAGTGTCAGGACTCAGTCACTTTAATGATTTTAAGCTCAAAATAAAGATCCACACTTTCAACAATATAGAAACGATTGTGAAAATCGATTCCTTATTTCCCAGCAAAATCAAAATACTTCTCTCACACCCAAAAAACAAATATGCTTTTTCTTTAGTCATTCTAATGCTTTATTGTCCCTTCTTTCTAACTCCAAAAAACATAACCATCATCAGGACCTCAAAAGACTAAGCAAATTTGTCTTCAGTAAAGACTAAGCAAACAACATATATTTTATAATAAAAAAATAAAAATAAAAACTAAAACTGGTTTCTAGAAAAGCCTCACATCACGATTTTGAAGATGGTTTCAGAAAAAACCATACATGATTTCAGCGACAGTAGACAGATTCCGACAAGGTAGATCGTGTGCCATTGATCATGCAAGGTAGATTGTGTCGTTGATCGGATGATGTAGATCGTGCACCATTGATCATGCATCGAAGATAGTCTACAGCCGTTGATCATTTGCTGGCGACAATCAACAATTGTTAATCGTGTGTCGTCAAGACTAAGAGTGAAAGAGAGAAATTTGATAGTTGAGTTAGGGTAAATCAGAAATGTGAGTTTTGACTCTGCTATTATATTTATCATCATGTGACACCAGTGTTTTCAGAGGCGAAGGCTTTGGGCGAGGCGTTGGGGCGTAAGTCTTTTGAAACGTTGGGGCGTTTTGAATAAAATAATATTAATTAAATTATAAAAATATTAAATAATAAAAATAATAAAAATTAATTAATTATCAATAAAGTTTACTAACTTAAGACTTATAAATGAATATTTATCAAAATATTTCAGAAACACACGTTAACATCACAAACACAATGTTAAGTGGTTGTTATTTACACACTTACAATAATATAACAAATTTACATACATCTCATCTTTCATCAATAAATCATAAATCACACTCCAAAAACCAAATTCTAATTTTCAAATTAACCAATCTATTCATCACAAGATACAAACACGTTCCAAATTCCAATAAGTATAAAAATAACACAATATTAAATGTCAAATGTTTATTGATTAGTGTTTACACATTTATATTGATATAACAAATTCAATATATATAAATCTATTAAAAGTAACAAATTAGATAGCATAGATAATGTAAACCTAATGATGTTATAAAATGATATTAATAAAATATATAATATATAATATGAAGCATATTTAATGAATTTGCTCGGTGAAAATAAAAGATAAAAAAATAAAAGAAACAGTGGAAAGTAGAAACAAAGGAGACAAAAAAAACAAAAAACAAAAAAAAAAACAAACAAACAAGAAGAAGAAGAAGGCGGCAACAGCTGAAAAAAAAAGAAAAAAAAAGAAAAAAAAAAGAAGAATTCAAAAGGCAGCAGCGGAAAGGAGGGGAGGGGAAAAAAAAAAGAAGCAAAACATGAACTTCACGCATGGCCAGGGCTCGAAACCAGGTCAGAAACATGGCCAAGTATGATTCTACCATTAGACCATTAGTGTGTTTTAGTTGATCTATGACTAACAAATATATATATTATATATAGAAGGTCTGATTTTTTTTGTTGCATTGGGCGCCCGCCCAGACGCCCGGGGCGTAAAAGGCGTACGCCCCGGGTCTGGGCGAACGCCCCGACCCGAAAAACGTACGCCCAACGACACTTTCGCCCCAACTTTCACGCCTCGGGGCTTTTTAGCCCCGTTTCGCCCCTGGGCGCGCCCGGGGCGCGCCCAGACTTCGTTTTTTAAAACACTGTGTGACACAACACTGTTTATTTTTTTTAGCGGGTCACCCATTTGACCCGAGAGTAAACCCGACTTGACTTAGATTTTTATGGGTCGGATCGGGTGCGGGTATAATTTTAACGAGTTTAAAAACCGAAATCCATACCCATTTTTAATGGGTAAAAAATGCAGGTCAAACGGTTTCAGCTTCAAATTTCCACCTCTACGGGCTGGTAGCAATAATAACTGGATTTGTGGGAGAGCATGGGACGGGGGTGAACTTTTGACATATAATGCATTTTTTTGACAAAGTTCAAGGATTCCTTTCGTAGTCTTAGCCAGTAGTGGTAGCTTTGTAATATCGGTATTCATGAATTAAAGGTAAAGAAGTAATTTGATAAATATATTATGAAATTTAAATATATATATTTATGCGAAAGGTTAATATTGAATAAAATAATTAAAAAAAATGTAAATAGTAAAATATGAATAGTGAATAATAATAAAAAAAATTGAACATTTAACGTCCAGGTCCAGAAAAATGAAAAGAAGAAAAAGAAGAAAAAAAAAAGTTTTGTTAAAAAAATGGGTAATGGAAATCATGCTTCCACCGTTATCTTTTAGTGGAGGCTTTTGTTTTAAAAAAAAAAAATGAGAGAGTTAGGTGGGGGAAGCTGCTAAAGACTAAAGAAAAAAAAACGTGGAGTTTTTTTTAAATCAAAGTCGAAAGTTAGGTGGCAGCTCACTCCTCATATATATATGTTTGTATAACTGAACGATTTTGTTCGGTTTTCTTTCCATTTCTTTTGTTTTTCTCAAAATATTCGGGGACTTAAAGAAATATTATAAGAGCAAAATTTTGAAAGAATTTTATGTGGAATTTTATAGAGGATCATGAGAAGTTATCAGTATTATGAGGTAATAGCGTAGTATTTATTTTTTTGAATTTTTAGTATAAACGAAATTCTTGGAACTCAAAGTGGAAATTTTCATAGGGAGTGTTTTACGATGAATTTAAGAAATAATTATAAATTTAATACAAATATTATGTCAGGTGTTGACTATTTACAACTGGAGAAATTTTTGAGAAAAACCAAGAAAGGTAAGAAGGTGACCCACGGGTAGCTTTAAGTGCTATAGGGTGAGTTGGATTTACTTTAAGTAGTCTAAATGAAAAATCAATTATTTGGTGATATTAAATTTAATTATTTAAGTATGTTTGGGTGATAGATAAAAAATTGATTTATGGGTATGATAGAAAATTTGGACATGTAGAAATATTTCTCGGTGAGAAATAATATTTTTGGAAATTATAAGTTTATTTGAGAATAAAAGCAATAAATAAATTATTGATGAGACATACTGATGTTTTAACACGAATTATGATGAGATAAATTTTAGTGGATCTTGCCAAATTTTGATGAATGAATTGAGATGAATTTTAGTGGATCTAGTCAAATTTTGATGGATGATTTGAGATGAATTTTAGTGGATCTTGACAAATTCTTATGGACAATTTGAGATGAAATTTAGTGGATCTGAACAGACTTTAATTGATTATTTGATGTGAGTTGGGAAAAGAAGAATTTAGTGAAATTTTTATATAATTTGATAAAAATCAGGATGATTTGATGTAAATTTTTTTTAAAGAAACTTTGTTATATAAAATTTGTGAATAATTAGGATAGTCGAATTAAGTGGTTTGAATCTTTATATTGTTTTTGTATTACTGGTTATATTACTGTTCCATATCATTATTCATGCATATATGCATTTAATAATATAACCGAAAGAACCAGGAAGGCAGCCGGTCTAATGAAATAACCGTGACAGCCGGTATATGCTGGGATGAAAAGTAAAAACCGTGACAGCTGGTATATGCTGGGATGAAAAGTGAAAACGTGACAGCCGGTATATGCTGAGATGAAAAGTAAAAACCGTGACAGCCGGTATATGCTGGAATTAACCGGGAAGACAGCCGGTCTGATGAGAATAAAAGAACCGGGAGGGCAGTCGGTCTAAGATAATAACAACCTGTCGACAGATGGGAAGACGTTCCCATCATAATCATTCATGCATTTGCATCTGTTTTAATTATTGCTGCATTATTTGAGATACTGAGATGTGACGTATTATTGTGAAATTAATTATAGATGGTTGAGTCTCATAAAAAGAGACAACTATGATGATGAGATTATTAAAATGCTGAGATGTGAGACATTATTGTGAATTTAATTATAAATGATTGAGTCTCATAGAAAGAGACAGTTATGGTGTTAAGACTTATTTTAAATGAAAGATTTTATGATGTGAACCTCATTACGAGGTAATTATGAGATAATTGATTATCTTAAAGTGGACCAATGATTGAGAAGAAGAGATTGATAGAGAATAAATCTTATGATATGGAAAATGATAGTAGAAAGTTGTCATCAGGTTATGTGAAAAATAAAAGATTAAATATTAAAGGTTATTTTATGGAATTTGGAATATTTTTAGTAAATTTAAATTCACTGAGCTTGTGAAGCTCACCCCTCATTGTACAATGATTTTCAAGTAGCAGGCTTGGTAAATAGTTTGATGAGTTGAGGTTTAGAAGAAATCATTTTCTGTAAGCCGCGTACGTGTCATCATCTTCAGACTAATGAGATAACAAAATGAAAAAAATAAAAAATTTATTTGTAACTCTTCATGCATTTTACAGATTGATGTAAAGTTCTTTTGGTAATATTTATTTTTACTGTTGCATATATGTGTCGTGCTGGGATTCTCAAAATGTGATGACACTATTTTGGGGTGGTCAACCCGGGATGAGTCGTTACAATTTTGGTATCAGAGCATTAGATTTTATGATTCTGTAGACTGCATAAAAAGTAAGAAAGTAAAAGATTAAAGTAAATTATAATGAACGGTCTGAGGATGACACATGAACGCACTAGAGCTAGATTTAAAATTTATGATTTGAAAGGGGCGTGGTAAGCCCATAATATTTTTGATAAGTCAAGGTTGAGTCTGAATCTGTGGTTCCTAGAAGAGAAAGTGTTGATAATATGATTGATATTAGTAATATAATTGAGGTATGAGAGAATCTGAAGTTGAAAGAGATGAGCTAAGATAAGCTCTTACTCATGCTTTTGAGAAAATGAATGTATCAGATAATCGAGTGGATAACTTATAACATAGACTTGATAAGCATACTAGAGCAGTGCCTGACGTTGTTAATTCAGTAATGGTAGACATTTAAAAAGGGGAAAAATGGATTTATGCATAAGATGCAGAGAGATATAAGTAAGCTAAATGCTTTGTTGTTTAAAGGATCTATGAATCCTTTTACGCCGGAGTTTCGGGAGAAACATGTAAGAGACATTATTTGGTATTTGATCAGTAAGTGATAGACAAACGATTGCTTTTACTTAGTTTAAGTTAGAAGGAGAAATTTTAGAATGATGGAAGGATATTCTTTCCAGGTAAGTACAAATTTGATAGACCCGTAACCTGAAATAGGTTTAAAGAAGTTTTTCTTGATAGATATTTTTTTTCCTTATATCTCTAGAGCTCAACCAGATAGAGATATTATTTATTTGGGGTAAATATGTTAACTGTGGCTCAGTATGATAGCAGATTTATGGTTTTGTCAATGGTTGTAAAAAAAATAAAAATAAAAATGGTAAACCAAGAGGAGAAGAACTGTAAGAGGTTCAAAGATGAACTATATTTTAAGGTTTGATCGAAACTATCTTACATGAGGCTTATGAATTATGTTAGATTGGTGGATATATTATTTCAGATCGAGAGAGATGTGATGGAGTTTAAGGGAAAAAGAAAAAGTGATTAAAAAGACTAAGATATAAAGGTAGTGGTAATATGAATGTACAGGGTGAGAGACCACCCCAAATGAGGCATTCCTTGTTACCGAAAACTGAAGTACAGAGTCAGAGGCAAATAGAATATGATGCTTATGTATCTTAAAATACTATTAGTGGGACCCTTAGATTTGAGAGACAGATGATGAGAACTGGAAGTTATGGTAGAGGAAGTAAGTATGCCACCAAGTGGAAGTGGCAATCTGATGTATGATTGGGATATAAAAGTTTATTATAATTATATTCAGATAAGATATTTATCCCAAAATTTTCAAAATTGAAGTGCTTTATGTGTAGAGAAAATGAACATGTCAATATTGGTTAATCTTGATGCAACTCATTCTGTTGCATCAAGTATTCATATAAAATCTATTGAAGAATTTATTAGTCCTTGGATTGCAAAATATCCTTGTTAAAGTTCTCACTTGAGATAGAGTGATAATCATGAATATTCATAAGGGATTGCATGATTCGTACCAGTGGCAGAAAATCTGAAGTTGATTTATTATCTTCGAATATAATTTATTTTGGGAAATAATTGGTTATCGATGTTTTATGTCTAGGTTGATTATTCCAGAAAGAATGTTCAAGATATAAACATGAGATACTTTTAACTATCTTATTTTTGCTCTGGCCAATAGGAGATAACTGAAGAAGGGTTTTAAGGAGTATTGGACATATATCATGAATTATAAAAAGGAGATAGTGATGAAAGAATATTCTAAATTAATTTTTGATGAGTTGTTTAGGTTGCCTCCAAGTAGGGAGATTAAAGTCTCTATTGATGTGATACAAGGATTATCACATATATTTAACAGCGCCCTACAGAATGACGTCAGCTGAATTGAGAAAGTTGAACGTACCATTTTAAAAATTTGTCGATAAACAATTTATCTGACCTAATGTATTTGGGGAGTCAGGTGTTGTTAGTGAAGAAGGAAGATGGAACGATAAGGATCTGTATAGACTACAGATAGTTGAATAAGAATAAATACATTTTTTTTCCCTGGATAAATGAATTGTTTAAGCAGTTGCAAGGAGTGAGAATGTTTTCTAAGATAAACCTGAGATCAGGTTATCACCAATGAAGGATAGAGAAGGGAGACGTGCCTAAGGCTACTTTTAGGACACGTTATGCTCATAAGCTTTCGTGATGTCATTTGGATTAACTAATGTTCTAGAAACATTTATGGACTTGATGAATAAAATATTTAAACTATTTCTTGAAAATCTTATGGTTGTGTTCAGTAATAACATTTTGGTATATTCTGAGAAGGAAAAACAACATATGGACCATTAAACAGTGTGCCAGAGATTCTAAGGAGAGAGAAATTATAGGCAAAGTTTCTAAGTGTGAATGTTGGTTGAAGGAAATAACTTTCTTGGAACATATAATATTCGGAAATGACATAACAGTTGATCCACAAAAGGTAGAGATAATGTTAAGTTGAGAGAAACTAACTAATATAACTGAGATTGAAATCTTCTTGGGATTAGTTGGTTATTGTAGAAGATTCTTTCAGAATTTGTCTATTATTGAATTGCTATTGAATAGATTGACCAGTAAAGATGTGAGATTTGTATGGTGAAGGAAGTGTGAGAAAAATTTTCAATTACTAAAGGAGAAATTGACTACAGCTCCGGTATTGGTGTTTCCTTCTGGTGATGAAGGATTTGTGGTGTATAATGATAAGTCATATCAATGATTGGGATATGTGTAACATAGAAAAGTTATGGGCTATACTTCTAGGGAATTGAAGATTCATGATAGAAATTACCCTACTCATGACTTAGAGTTGGCTGCCATAGTGATTGTATAAAAGATTGGAGACATCATTTGTATGGAGCCATTTGTAAGATATTCATGGGTTATAAGAGTTTGACATACTTTCCTACCTAGAAGGAGTTAAATTTGAGACAGAGGAGGTGGATGGAATTGATTTGTGATTACGACTGTACAATTCACTATAATCTAGAAAATGCGAAGATGATAATTGATACATTGAGTAGAAAGTCTACAAGAAAGTTAACTGCTATTGGGAGTCCTTATATGAAATTAATGATAAATTTAAGAGAAATAATAATGAAGTTGAATATCAGTAATAAAGGATCATGGTTAATAAATATGGTTGTACAGTCATCCATAAGGAAATGTTTTGGAGATACAAGGTAGATATAAAGAGATAGAAAAAGATTAAGCATTGATTGCTTATTAGAAAGTAATATGAGTTTAAAAATTGAAGTAAGAGTATTTAAGTATTGGAACTTAGAAATTGTGTTCAAAATAATGCAAAGTTAAGAGAGGGGATAATGAGAAAGGTTCATGATGATATAGATTCGATGCAACTAAGATGTACTCAGGATTGGGATCGAAATTCTGAGGGTCAGGATGAAAGAGAGACATAGCTGAGATTGTGAGGTTGTATGAAGTACCATTGGTCATAGTGTTAAATAAAGATGTTATATTGGGAAAGGATTTCAGAAAGCCAAGGGTGCACAGTGGCAATTTTAATGTAATTTTCATACTCATATTGGATTTTTTTTATACTAAAAGATATGCTAAGGACAAATGTGACGAATTTCTCAGTAAATTGAGATGCTCACATGTCATTGATTGAATTTGTTTATAATAATCGGTATCAAATTTGTATTGGGATGACAGCCATCGAGACATTGTATGATAGGAGGTGTAGAACTCCTATATATTGGGAAGAAATGGAAATGAAAAATGTATCTGGTCTATCTATTATTGAGTTAACAATAGAGATGATCAAATTCGTTAGAGAGAACCGTAAAGCAGCCTAGAGTAGACCTCTTGAGTCTCAAATAAGTGATTAGGTGTGTTGAAAATATATCTCAATGAAAAGGTGTATTGAGATTTAAACAAAAAATGAAAGTTGAATCCGAGGTATATGGGACCCTATGAGGTTATTGAGAAAGTAGGATTAGTTGTGAGAAACTTGAATTTGCCTCAAGAATTAAAACATTTATATAATGTATTTCATGTTTCACTTTTAAGAAAGTGTTTACATGATATTTTGAGCTAAGTTATAGAAATTCTGAAAGATTAGACTTATATACAAGTACCCGTGAGAATTTTGGACAAAGAAAGTAAGTCTTGGGTAAAAGAATAATTTCACTAGTGAAAAGTTTGGTGTCGGAATAAGGATGTTGAAGAGATTTCGTGAAAGCATAAGACAAGTATAAAGAGGGATTATTTAGTCAAGTAAAGAAATTTCGAGGACGAAATTTTTGTAAGATGGGTAGAATTGTAATACCCGTATTCGTGAATTAAGGGTAAAGAAGTAATTTGATAAATATGTCATGAAATTTAAATATATATATTTATGCGAAGGGTTAGTATTGAATGAAATAATTCAAAAAAAAATGTGAATAGTAAAATATGAATAGTAAAATATGAATAGTGAATAATAATAAATAAAAAAACTAGACATTTAATGTCCAGGTCCAGAAGAATGAAAAGAAGGAAAAGAAGAAGAAAAAAAAAAAGAGTTTTGTTAAAAAAATGGGTAGTGGAAATCATGCTTCCACCATTATCTTTTAGTGGAGGCTTTTGTTTTAAAAAAAAAATGAGAGAGTTAGGTGGGGGAAACTGCTAAAGACTAAAGAAAAAAAAAACATGGAGTTTTTTTAAAATCAAAGTTGAAAGTTAGGTGGCAGCTCATTCCTCATATATATATATATATATATATATATATATATATATATATATATATATATATATATATATATATATATATATATATATATATGTTTGTATAACTGAACGATTTTGTTCGGTTTTCTTTCTATTTCTTTTGTTTTTCTCAAAATATTTGGGGACTTAAAGAAATATTGGAAGAGCAAAATTTTGAAAGAGTTTTCTGTGGAATTTCATAGAGGATCATGAGAAGTTACCAGTATTATGACGTAATAGAGTAGTATTTATTTTTTTGAATTTTTAGCATATATGAAATTCTCGGAACTCAAAGTGAGAATTTTCATAGGGAGTGGTTTACGATGAATTTAAGAAATAATTATAAATTTAATACAAATATTATGTCAGGTGTTGACTATTTACAACTGGAGAAATTTTTGAGAAGAACCGGGAAAGGCAATAAGGTGACCCACGGGTAGCTTTAAGTGCTACAGGGTGAGTTGAATTTACTTTAAGTAGTCTAAATGAAAAATCAATTATTTGGTGATAATATTAAATTTAATTATTTAAGTATGTTTGGGTGATAGATGAAAAATTGATTTATGGGTATGATAAAAAATTTGGACATGTAGCAATATTTCTCGGTGAGAAATAATATTTTTGGAAATTATAAGTTTATTTGAGAATAAAAGCAATAAATAAATTATTGATGAGACATACTGATGTTTTAACACGAATTATGACGAGATAAATTTTAGTGGATCTTGCCAAATTTTGATGGATGAATTGAGATGAATTTTAGTGGACCTTGCCAAATTTTGATGGATGAATTGAGATGAATTTTAGTGGATCTTGTCAAATTTTGATGGGTGATTTGAGATGAATTTTAGTGGATCTTGACAAATTCTGATAGACAATTTGAGATGAAATTTAGTGGATCTAGACAGACTTTAATTGATTATTTGATGTGATTTGGGAAGAGAAGAATTTAGTGGAATTTTTATATAATTTGATAAAAATCAGGATGATTAGATGAAATTTTTTTTAAAGAAACTTTGTTATATAAAATTTGTGAATAATTAGGATAGCCGAATTAAGTGGTTTGAATCTTTATATTGTTTTTATATTATTGGTTATATTACTGTTCCATATCATTGTTCATGCACATATTCATTTAATAATATAACCGAAAGAACCGGGAAGGCAGTCGGTCTAATGAAATAACCGTGACAGCCGGTATATGCTGGGATGAAAAGTAAAAACCGTGACAGCCGGTACATGCTGGGATAAAAAGTGAAAACCGTGACAGCCGGTATATGCTGGGATGAAAAGTGAAAACCGTGACAGCCGGTATATGCTGGGATGAAAAGTGAAAACCGTGATAGTCCGTATATGCTGGAATTAACCGGGAAGGCAACTGGTCTGATGAGAATAAAAGAACCGAGAGGGCAGCCGATCTAAGATAATAACAACCTGTCGACAGGTGGGAAGATGTTCCCATCATAATCATTCATGCATTTGCATCTGTTTTAATTATTGCTGCATTATTTGAGATGCTGAGATGTGGCATATTATTGTGAAATTAATTATAGATGGTTGAGTCTCATAAAAAGAGACAGCTATGATGATGAGATTATTAAAATGCTGAGATATGAGACATTATTGTGAATTTAATTATAAATGATTGAGTCTCATAGAAAGAGACAGTTATGGTGTTAAGACTTATTTTAAATGGAAGATTTTATGATGTGAACCTCATTACGAGGTAATTATGAGATAATTAATTGTCTTAAGGTGGACCAATGATTAAGAAGAAGAGATTGATAGAGAATAAATCTTATGATATGGGAAACGATAGTAGAAAGTTGTCATCAGGTTGTGTGAAAAATAAAAGATTAAATATTAAAGGTTATTTTATGGAATTTGGAATACTTTTAGTAAATTTAAATTGACTGAGCTTGTGAAGCTCACCCCTCATTGTACAATGATTTTCAGGTAGCAGGCTTGGCAAATAGTTTGATGAGTTGAGGTTCAGAAGAAATCATTTTCTGTAAGCCACATACGTGTCATCATCCTCAGACTAATGAGAAAACAAAATGAAAAAAATAAAAAAAAAATTTGTAACTCATCATGCATTTTACAGATTGATGTAAAGTTCTCTTGGTAATATTTATTTTTACTGCTGCATATATGTATCGTGCTGGGATTCTCAAAATGTGATGACACTGTTTCGGGGTGGCCAACCCGGGATGGGTCGTTACAAGCCTTGTTTGAGAATCTTGTGGGTTAGAGCTTGTCCACTCAAGTGATTTCCATAAATTCCCTCGTGGACATCCCTCAAGGTGTAATCTGCCTCCCAATATTTGAGGCACTTGAGATAGGGCTAAGTGAGGGATCACCGATACAATCGATTTCCAATCATTTAGTAGCGAGCAACTTTAGATGAGAGCTTTCTAGCCTCCAATCTTGATTTTGGTAGCTCACCATTCTCCAAGTATTTGACAATCAGGTCCATCCAGCTTAGCCCGTCATCGATATCCATTACTTCAGTTTCTTATACACTTGGGAATGATAGGACTTCAACATACATGATTCTTGGGAGGTCAGAGGTCTTGAAAGATGCATGTTGTGCTAAGGCATCAGGCTTGGTGTTCTCTAACCTTGGTACTCATTTTACTTTTATCTCTTTAAATAAGCTCATAATCTGCTTTTGTTTGGCTAGATACTTGATTATTCGTGCCTTTTTTTGCCTTGTAGTCTTTGGTTACTTGACTTACTACCAGGGCTTCAACTATAAGAGATTGAGCCAATTTTAGTCCAACCAAGAGAGCTATGTATGCTGCTTCATTGTTCGATGCTCTGAAGTCGAATTGTAAAGTACATTCAACTGTAAACCATTTAGTGCTGACCAAGATGAGACCCATACCATTTTCGAGGGCATTGAGGAGCCATCAATAAAAAGCTTGCAACTCTGCGGTTTGTGCTGGCTTTCTGTTTCTTGCTCCCTTGCGACTCCTTCAGGGAAAATGCTCTTAACAATGAAATAAATGAGTTGTTGGGCCTTGATTGTCAGGTAAGGTTTGTATCTGATTTCAAATTCTCCTAGCTCAATGGACCACTTTACGATTTGTCCTGAGAGATTAAGTTTTTGAAGTATTTACCTTAGGGTGATCTGTTAACATGTTGATAGGATGAGACTGGAAGTACAATCGTAGCTTTCGGACTAATATGATAAAGTGAATGCCAACCTTTCAAGGGGTTGGTTTCGTGTTTCTGCATCTTGAAATACTCGACTGACATAGTAAATCGATCTTTTTACCTTGTCCTCTTTCCTCACTAGGACTAAAGCTACGACTACTTTGCTTGTTGCTAGACACATATAGAGCTCTTTCCCCTCATATAGCTTGGTAAGGATGAGTGATGAACTCAAATACCTTTTCAACTCTTCGAGCGAATTTTGACATTCTTCTGTCCATTAGAAATCTAGGATTTTTTCAATGCCTTGAAGAAAGGCAAACACTTTTCAATTGATTTGGACATGAATCGATCTAGGGTTGTGATTCGACCAGTGAGCTTTTGCACTTCTTTCGCGTTCTTTGGGACTTCCATGTTTAGGAAAATCTTGATCATTTCAAGGTTTGTCTTTATCTCACTCTAAGTGACTACAAAACCAAGGAACTTGTTAGATGTTACCCCAAAGGCACACTTCGAGGGGTTGAGCTTCATTTGATGTTTCCTTAGCACTAAGAAACATTCTTCTATATCGTCTATATGGTTAGTTGCTTGTATGCTTTTTATGAGCATATCATCAATATTCACCTCCATGTTCCTTCCAGTCTCGGATATGTTGCCTCAACGTTTTTTAGTCCGAACGACATTCTGTTGTAGTGGTAAAGACCTTTTCTTGTCAAAAAGGTTATATTTGACTGATCTAGTTCGTACATCCTAATTTGGTTGTATCCAGAGTATGCGTACATGAAACTCAACATTTCATACCCGGAGGTTGCATCTATCAGCTGATTGATCCTTGGTGGAGGATGTAAGTCTACAAGCATAGAATACGCAGCGAAAAATTAAAAATTTATGCCCATAGACTTAAATCATAAGATAAATCTCTATGAATATATTAGAATGAGGATCTAAATAATATTTGCATACAAGGTTAGATATTTTAACCTTTAATGGAGATTCTTAGTGACTTTTGAAATGGATTCACCAGCCGGTCAAGTGTTTCGCCTCTAAGTGTATCCACACGAACAATCAAGAATAAGGATCTTTATCTCCAGGATGTCAAACACCACTTAAAGAAGAACAAAAGGCTGATCGAATTCTCTATTGAGTGCTACCTCTAGATTTTACAGCCTTTTTGAAAGAAAGGTAAAAAAAATACTATTTTTAATCTCTACAACAATTGTGCTATGTTATGTTATGTTAAGGTTTCTATTAATAGAGCCTTTATAAAGTGCCCTTACTCCTAAGAGCATTAAGATTTCTAAAATTGTAATTAAACTCCTGGTTTAATTAATTCTTAGAAATCTCTCTTTTAGCCCATTATTTTTTCTTATTCTTGCAATTACCTAATTGTGTGTGACCATTTAGGTTTAATATTATGCTAGCAGTAGGTCATGACAATTATGTAACAATTGGATCCTATTCAATTAATTAAAACTCCTTTTAATTTTAATTCGAATTAAATCTCTTTTTAATTAAGAATTAATTACAATTAATTCTTAAGGGTTTCTACAGGTCATGACTGACACCTAACAGTATGTCATGACTACCTAGACAATATGAATTAATGTGAACTTTTCCATTGACATTTACTGTTCAATTCAATCTTTCCATCATGCAATGTCCCTGATTAAACCTAAGGTATGGATTTACAGTTAACCCTTAATTATTTAATCATATGTATCTAGATCTCAAGTCCATAACTTAAATAGTGAAATTAGAAACCCTTTTCTAATTTCCACTCCACCTTGGCCAAAGAATTTTCAAGTCATGACTTAATCAAATCAGACATTCACTCTTTTTTACTGAGAGTGATGGATCCTTTATTGTACACTCACATACCTCCATGCATAAGTGGTCATACCCAATTACTATCCTTTTGTGACCCATGATTATAATTACATTTAGATAGCATCAAAGCATGATGACTCATACACAAGATATCCATGGTGCTTCAAGTCCAAGAATCACTTGTACAACTGTAATGTAAGAATTCCTATTGACAACCAGTAAAATGTCCATTAGAAATTTCTTAGTCGAGTCAGTTCGGTGTACTTGATAAGCACCTACATAACTTGTTTTAGTATCTCATACACTAGTGACCCTGAGATCAATCATCCCAACTACTTAACGAAACATAATATGTACTAATATATCCAGATTCACTAATGCCCTTCTTAGTGATCCTATGATTAAAAACATTTAAGAATAAATCTTAAGAAACGATATCTCACTAACATGATCTCATCATGATGCTTATTTCTATTATGTAATAGGCACGTAGTGATTTGTAATAAACATGATAAATAAGATAATTGCTATTAATAATATTTTATTGTTCATAAATGAATAAGATTAATTACAAGTAATATGTCTATAACATCAAATGCTATTGGCTTATAGGACATACTACTATCAGAGAAAAGTTATCTTTCTAATAGGACTTATTCAATTCAGTAAACTTGATCCAAATCCTTCATTTTCCATTAGCCATTTTTTGCCATTACCACGTTAGCCAGCCATTAAGGGTAATCAATTTCTATGAGGAACCTGGCTTCAAGAAGCTTGTTGACTTCAACGTTAATCACTTGTTTTCTTTCTGCTGTGAAAGCTCTCTTCTTCTATATGATTGGTTTCTGGTTGGGGTCAACATTCAGATGGTGCACCATTGTCTTTGGTTCGATTCCAAGCATCTTTGCTATTGACCAAGCGAATACATCATAGTTTTCTTTGAGGAATAAGATCAATTGTGTTTAGAGTTCTCCCTCCAAACCTGCACCGATTTATACTACCTTTTCAGGTTCTCCTTATATGAAAGGCACTATCACTAACTCCTCTATAGAGCTTCCTCTTGGGGTCTTGAAATTATCTTTTATGTCTTCTATCCGATGAATATTTGCCTTACTTTTTCTTTAAGGGATGATAAGTAACAAGTTTGGGCTACAGCCTGGTTATCCTTGACCTCTCCTATGCCATTTTCTGTTGGGAACTTCATCTTTAAGTGGTACGTTGAGACTACTACTTTCATGACGTTCATCCCTGGTTACTTAAGGATCGTATTGTACGAGGAGGTGAGGTCTATGACCATGAAGGTACTCAAAACAGTTGTTTGATAGGAAAGGTACCCGCTATATCGACAACTCTATACTTTCTTTTTGGGTAGACCGGCTCACTCGAGATGCCATATAGGGGTAATGTGTTGGCTTTAGGCGATTTTCTGATAGTTTCATTTTTTAAGGCGTCATAGTACAGTATATCTTGAGATGACCCATTATCTACCAAGATTCCTTCAACCATGAAATCGAAATGACCAAGATCACGACAACTGCATCATCGTGAGGGAACTTTACTCCTTCAAGATTCTCGTCCGTATAACTGATGGTTTGATCAACTCGGGGTTTTTTTTGTGGGCCCCTCTAGTGATCCAACAAAATGGATGTAGGCTCTTCGGGAGTTCAAGAATTCACCTCTGAAGGTTTTCCTCATGAAGATTGTTCGGATGATGCTTGTTGTGGGAGTGTTTTTCAACGTATTCTCCATGATTCGACGTATTTTGTCATTCTCCCTTCGGCTAGGACTCTCCCTTAGTCTATTTCTTCCTCTTTGGTTTAACCTCCTTCTTGATTATATCTTGATGTATTTTTTCAAGTATCCTCTTTGCATCAAGCCTTTGATTTAGTTATTCAGATGTCTGCATTCATCAGTGTCATGGTTGTAGTCCTTGTAGAAACAATAAAAAGGCTTATGTCTTTTTTTTCTTTTTCCAACGGGTGTCTTGATCTTAACATACTACTTGATTTGCTATCTCCATATGGAAATCAGTCCTCGAGGTATTGAGAAGGGTGTATGTCTTAAATCCCTAAGGAGCTCTTGACTTTTCACCCTTTCAGATATCATTTTAGCCTCCCTTCTTCTGATAACCCTTGGGCTTGTGCTCTTTTCACTTTTTTCTTTTTCCTTTTACAGAAGGCTTAGTCTTTATCTTCGATTACGAACTCGTCTGCTTTGGCTAGAAGAGCTGGTATGGTATGCAGTAGGTTTCTAGAAAGGTAATGGCTAAAGTTAGAGACCTTGAGACCATTGACAAAGGCCATGACAGTTACTTTTTGGTCCAGGCCTCTTACTTGCACCATGACTAAAGTGAATCGTTAGATGTAGTCATGAAGGGTCTCTTCCACATAATGAGTTATACTCAACGAGCTAGGAAATCTTTTGGTATCTCGACTACTAAAGAAATGTATGAAAAAATTTTCATTGAGCTCATCAAACAATTTTATGGATACGGAAGGTAACCGAGAGAACCATGTTCTTATTGTCTCTTGTAGTGTTATTGGAAATGCATGTCACAAATTAGCTACCTCTGAGTGGCCATGGAGGAATATTATAGACTTAAAAGACTCTAAGTGGTCTATCAGACATATTTTTCCCGTATAAGGCTCTATATGAGATATTTCGAAATTTGGAGACATTTTCTCGTCCATGAGCTCTTGGGAGAAGAGGTTGCCTATAGGCCTGATCTCGTCGAGGATGTTTCCTCAAGTGGTTTTTATGGTGAGCTCGATGTGTTCATTCATTTCTTTCAGTTGCTTGCTCACTTCGAACTTGTCATGTTTTTGTTGTTTCTTGGATGAATGAGAGTTTAAGACGGACTCTTCATCTCGAACTGAGCATTGAGGGCTTTATCAACTTGGTTCTCCCTTTTCCAATGATGCATTCGGCTTTGCCTTGCGTAAGTGGATCGTGCCTCCTGCTTGAACTCACCTCATCGAGTCTGATGTTCAAGTTCTGGGGTACCACTTCAGTGGTCCTTCGGGTGGTATTGGCAATTCGGACCGGGGACTGGCTGTGCTTGATTTTACTCGGTTCGGAACGACAAAGTACAACTAACTCTTTAAATCGACATTAGAGAGTGATGTATTCGACTCTGCTGACAGGAACATTCATATTTGTCTCACAGGTTTCTCATCGAATCACCTAGTTTGAATGTGACCCAACTTGTTGATTGGGTGGGTCTTGCTCTTTGTTTACCTCGTTGATTGTGACTCCCTGGAAACATGATGAGGGTTTTGCCCTTCTGTCAGAGGTGATGGCTATGGTAGTTCAGATGGGTTGACTTCAGAGCTCGTCTGGATAATACTTCGTTGCTTGTAGTTCTTTTCTTAGATGGTATTTTTCAACAAATAAGATTTATGCAAATTCCCACAGAAGATACCAATTCTATTGATGTTGAAAGTAGGTTGGGTATTGTTGTGCGTTCATCCACCTAAATAAATAAGTAAATAATCGCACTTGTTTTACTTGCAAGTGCACAAAGTCAACAGTGTAGTATAGTGTGCGAATGCAAGATCATCTCCACAGGGATTGGTAAAGTTCAATTTAGAATTATATTCGCAATATAAAAAGATAGAAATAATAAAAGTGTTGAGAAATAATAAAGATAAAATACTAAGGATAAAGGCGTAGGGACTTGATATCCACCACTAATTATGCTACCACAATATAACAGTATGCCAATGCTTTATTCATGCCATGTGTACCTACTGGTTGCCAACCTAAGGGCATGGTATCTACTCCTTAAGCTATTGATTTCCCTAAGCAACGAGTTAGGCATGGTATCTACTCTAACTCTTTTCTTCCTTAAGGGATTCAGCATGGTATCTGCTTGAGTTGTTCCTTAAGAGAGCATAGGATCTATGGAAATCGACAACCACATGAGACCTAGGGCATGGTATCTACTCCCGGTTTCCCATGTTGATTAACCCGGGTATCCGGATAAGATATCCCTTGTTACTAATGTTAGACCCAGGACTCGGTCATCCAAATTGATCTAACTAACAAGTCCATACCACATGCACATATTGATCAGACATATACATATGAGGAATTTAAATAAAAGAAGGTATTAATCAAGTTTAAGCAACACAACATAAATATCGCAAAGCGCCAATACTAAATTTATTGAGTAACATAATTAGGGCTTCAACTAAGCCCTACTAAGAATTTAATTACACATAATAAAATAAAAAGGAAAGAAGAAACCCGAGAGAAGAGTCGTCAATTCCGCTCCACGGTCTCCTTCTCCAAGCTAAAGCAAAAGACAAAAGAATGGATCTAAGAAGTGATCCCCCCAAGAGGTGATGCCTTTTGTGTGTGATTTACAAGTGTATTTATAGGTTTTTGAGAAGTCTTAATCGGCTCATGAGTTCCTAAACTTTCCTAAAACGCAAAACTCCTTTATTTCCAAAATATGGTTATTTCCAAAACAGAGTTCTGCGGTTTACTGTTCACGCCCGTACATGTGCGCTCGATCGCATATGTGGTACGCTCGATCGCAATGCTGCACTCGATCGCACAAAGGAGTGCGCTCGATCGCAATCTAGCCAGCAGTTGCTCCAGGATTTCCAGATTTCTTCCTTTAAGTGCCAAAAATGCTTCTTTTTCTCCAAGACCCTATAAAAACGTGTAAAACACAAAAGTGAAGTAAAATAGACTAAAACATATAGATAAAGAACTTAACAAATGTAAATTAAGGAGCTTAAATATTTAAGCTCCTATCATACCCCCAAACTTACATATTGCTAGTCCCTTAGCAATACAAAACCAAAAACTAAATGAAAAACAAAGACGCAAAGATAAATCCAATGCTCATGGTGTCCAACAAAAGTTTAGGTTTCACACAAAACTATGATGCGCATTCATGAGAAAGCTTAACAAGTATAAACACATCTTTGCAATGAATACGAGTTTTGAATGCAAATCACTTTTATGAGCCAGGTTAAGACATCACAAGTTTAACTGACCGTGTGGTGGACTAGCACATAAAAGATTGGGTTTCCAAATAATTCTAATGTGTAGTGTTTCGATGACTCAAGATTCACCAAATTTTCTATTAGAATCAACAAAGATGGCATAGATTTTCTTCTTTTCTTTTATTTGTGAGATTTTTGCCAAGTTAGTTCCCTTAAGCTTTCTATTTGACTCGTGTAACGAGCGTTTAGCCAATGACTCCCAAACCAGATGGTTTTAGGGCATTAGGTGTAGAAACACCCCTAAGGGTTTACTAACTCGAGTCAAAAAGGCTACGAAACTAACTGATCTTAATGCTACCGATCAAAATATTCCACCTTTTGACGTGACACTCACTGCTTACTGAGACAAGAGGGCCAGTTACTCAATGGAAAGTTCTTTTTAATGATCTTTACGAGCATTTTTTTTTCTTTTCTTTTTGAGCAATAACGAACTTTTTTTTATTTTCTTATGCCACAGCGTTAATCTAATAGGTCATCTAGTTCACAGTCAAGCAAAAGAAACATACAAATCAAAATTACATGTCATACCCCACACAACTATGTGCTCATGTTTAGTTTAAGTTGAACTTGTGAATCCTTAAATGCCTAAAAGAAAGTGATTATGGTTCCAAACTTAATTATTGGCCCATATGTTCAAGGTGTTAAGCTCACTTATGAAGTCAAATCATATTGTTTGTTTAGAACACCCAAAAATTTTGGAACGGAATGAACATGTATTTATCTATGAAAAACAACAAAAAAAAAAAATGGGACAAGATGTGTGTGAATGTGTCTCCCATACCCTCAAACTTAAATTACACATTGTCCCCAATGTGTGAATAACAAGGAAAGAGCTGACCTGGGAGATGGAGAACTAGCTAGGTCGGCATGGCTCATAGCGTACCCCCAAACTTGAACGGATGCACACATTGTCCCTAAAAAAGAAAAACTAACGTAATACGGGAAAACAAGAAGTAATAAAAATAAATAAATAACAATAAATACGTAAAATAATAAAAATAAAAGGATAAGCTATGGGGTGCCTCCCATGAGCGCTAAGTTTAACGTCTTTAGCCGGACCAAAGTTTATTTTTCTCCAAAACTAAGAGTGGCAGCAGCTAGCATAGGAAGTGTCTTATTCTCTCCCATATAAGCATAAGGTAAGTGTTCTGACAACTGCTTGAATTCCAAGTTAAGTGCCTGTACAATAAAAGGGGAAATAGTATTAGTAGGCACATGAATATCAAATGGATCAGTGTACTTACTTTGATGCTTTGGAGAGGCTTCAATGAGGTGCATAGTGTCAGTGACAGTAACATCCTTGCATTTGGGCTTAATATCCGATCTTAGGACACTATAGGTAAGAGCGATTTTTACTGGATCAATGTGATGGACCTGAAAAGCTTCCTCAACAACACTTTGCGTCATGCATACATTAAAACATTTTATATTATCTGGGGGTAATTTTAATGCATTATATCTTTTGATTTCAACCTTCTCACCATTTACCTTCTCCATCTCACTTACCTTGGATGTGGATGCTTGTGCAGGCTCATCAGTTTCAATGATCTTACCATTTGTTAGAGTTGTCACGGCATTTAGTTGCTGATGTCCTCTTGGAGTAGGTAGTGGTTGGACTAGAAGTTCACCCAACTTTCTTTCACTCAGCTCCTTAGCCAATTGCCCCATTTGTGCCTCGAGTCTTTGAATGGCTTGCTCATGTTTTGTAGTGGTTTGTCGTTGCTCAATCATGAACTGTTCTTGTGAAGTCATCAGTTGCCTCATAAGATTCTCTAGGTCACTATTTTCTGATTCCGGCACTGGTTGGGCTGCTGGTTGGAAGTGTCGTTGCTGTCCTTGAAGATTCAAAGCATTTTGAGTGTTGCTCCATGAGAGATTGGGGTGGTTCTGCCATCCATGATTGTAGGTGTTTGCATATGCGCTGTTCGGTCCCTCATAATTTGCTTACTCTTGATCTGTAGTTGAATACAGAGGACAATTATAAGTATTATGATCAAAATGAGAGCATATAACACATACCTGGCGTTGTGTAGCCTGTGGACTACATAAGTTGTTCTGATCAGCCATGGATTTTATGAGCATGTCTAGCTTTCTTTCCATAGCAGCCATCTGATTCCAAGATCCATCATTGAAGCTCACCTCATGCATACTCTTGCTTTTAATTCATTGTCTACCTTTCGAGGAGAATTGTTGGGTGTGCTCACTTAATGTCTCAAACAGCTCCATGGCTTCTTCACTAGTCTTCTCCATCAGCACACCTCCACAACCGAAATCCACTATACCTTGATTTATACCACTCAAACCTTCATAAAAAGCTAGTACCAGCTCATCTTGAGGTAAGTTGTGATATGGACATTTGAGTAGCAGCTCATTAAAGTGTCCCCATGCCTCGAAGAAAAGGTCTCCATCCCTCTGTTAGAAGGATTAAATCTCCTTCCTCATCTGCCTTGTCTTTTAGGCTGGAAAAAATTTCCTTAGAAATCTATTGGATAGCTCTTCCCAAGTATGGATGGAATCTGTAGGCAATAAATGATACCACATTTTAGCATTATCTTTTAATGAAAAAGGGAAAAGAATTAACCTGATTCCCTCTTGATCTAGGCCCCGAATATGCTGGAACTTGCAGAGATCACAGAATTCTCGAAGGTGCAAGTGTGGATCCTCAGCAGGTGTACCCCTAAAATGAGTCAAGGCACTAAGTATCTCCGGAGATATGTAATAATTTTCTTCCACCTTAGGTTGATATGCAATGCATGAAGGATGGTTGAGGTTCTGTGGAATGAAGGATTGCTTCATAGGTCTCCGTTTTGGTGGCAGTTGGTTGTAAAGCTGTTTCATTGGTGCTTCACCCTCAAATTCTTCTTCTCTCTCTTCGAAGTTGTTTCTAGGCCTCTTTCGAATGATCTGCTCACTTTCTATATCAAGTGAAAGGATGGTTGGGTTCCTCACTCGAAGCCCTTGCATGAATCAATAGGAATACCTTAGTGCAGTAGCTTCAGTACTGCTGCTCGGGTAGTCTCTGGACTATTTGCGCTCGAGCGCTCTAAGCACTGCGCTCGATCGCACTTAGGTTTGCGCTCGATCGCAGTGCCAGAATTAGCACTGATGCACACCTAAAACAGAAAGAAAGAAAATAACAAAAACGAAGAATTAAGTTAGATAATTGATGAAAATAAAATAAAACAAAACAGATTAAGAAAAATATTTAATGAAAAATAAGAAAGAAAAAAAAATTGAACAAAATAAGAAAAATAAACGGGAAATAATTCTAAACAGAAATTTAGCACAATCCCCGGCAATGACGCCAAAAACTTGTTGTGCGTTCATCCACCTAAATAAATAAGTAAATAATCGCACTTGTTTTACTTGCAAGTGCACAAGGTCAACAGTGTAGTATAGTGTGCGAATGCAAGATCATCTCCACAGGGATTGGTAAAGTTCAATTTAGAATTATATTCGCAATATAAAAAGATAGAAATAATAAAAGTGTTGAGAAATAATAATGATAAAATACTAAGGATAAAGGCGTAGGGACTTGATATCCACCACTAATTATGCTACCACAATATAACAGTATGCCAATGCTTTATTCATGCCATGTGTACCTACTGGTTGCCAACCTAAGGGCATGGTATCTACTCCTTAAGCTATTGATTTCCCTAAGCAACGAGTTAGGCATGGTATCTACTCTAACTCTTTTCTTCCTTAAGGGATTCAGCATGGTATCTGCTTGAGTTGTTCCTTAAGAGAGCATAGGATATGTGGAAATCGACAACCACATGAGACCTAGGGCATGGTATCTACTCCCGGTTTCCTATGTTGATTAACCCGGGTATCCGGATAAGATATCCCTTGTTACTAATATTAGACCCAATACTCGGTCATCCAAATTGATCTAACTAACAAGTCCATACCACATGCACATATTGATCAGACATATACATATGAGGAATTTAAATAAAAGCAGGTATTAATCAAGTTTAAGCAACACAACATAAATATCGCAAGGCGCCAATACTAAATTTATTGAGTAACATAATTAGGGCTTCAATCAAGCCCTACTAAGAATTTAATTACACATAATAAAATAAAAAGGAAAGAAGAAACCCGAGAGAAGAGTCGTCAATTCCGCTCCACGGTCTCCTTTTCCAAGCTAAAGCAAAAGATAAAAGAATGGATCTAAGAAGTGATCCCCCCAAGAGGTGATGCCTTTTGTGTGTGATTTACAAGTGTATTTATAGGTTTTTGAGAAGTCCTAATCGGCTCATGAGTTCCTAAACTTTCCTAAAACACAAAACTCCTTTATTTCCAAAATATGGTTATTTCCAAAACAGGGTTCTGCAGTTTACTGTTCACGCCCGTACATGTGCGCTCGATCGCATATGTGGTGCACTTGATCGCAATGCTGCGCTCGATCGCACAAAGGAGTGCGCTCAATCGCAATCTAGCCAGTAGCTGCTCCATGATTTCCAGATTTCTTCCTTTAAGTGCCAAAAATGCTTCTTTTTCTCCAAGACCCTATAAAAATGTGTAAAACACAAAAGTGAAGTAAAATAAACTAAAACATATAGATAAAGAACTTAACAAATGTAAATTAAAGGGCTTAAATATGAATATTTAAGCTCCTATCAGGTATGTCCGAGTCTAACTTGATCAGGTATTAAAGTCGAGTCTGGTTTAGCCCACTTGAGTGTATAGTTGTTTAAGCGAATCTCATTTGAAGTACTTGTAAGAGAAGTCGACCCGAAGTGTTTTTCTCCGGGGAAAGCCCTCCGATACTTAAGTCAGAGTAAGAGGTGAGGAGAGAAAAATATTGAAAAGTGTGGTCATAAATGAGTATCATTAATGGGACCGGTTATTTATAGGGTTTGAGATGAATAAGATTACCAATTTACCCATGGTATTGCCAAGTATCATTTTCTAGTAAGGTAGTATATTTGACCCACATCATCTTCAATTAAAGAATTGTTAATCCAAGCTCATAATTGTAGCTACTGGCCACTAGCAACCAGCAGCACTACTTAAATTTTGAGAGTTAATTTTGGGACTAAAGTTCAATTTCAAAAGAACCCAATATATTCACCATCTGCACTTCATCTTGTAGATGCCTTACTCTCTCCAACCAGGCATGAACTGATTCTATTCCCTTAAAAAGCAGCTCATTCATCTACTTTTGCCCTAGTGCCCAGAGAGGTGAAAGGCGATTCAGCCAAAATTAGGTTAAATTTCACATTAGTTTTGGTTAATGAACCCAATATATTCACCATCTGCACTTCTTGTAGGTGCCTTACTCTCTCCAACTAGGCATGAACTGATTCTATTCCCTTCAAAAGCAGCTCATTCATCTACTACTTTGCCCTAGTGCCCAGAGAGGTGAGAGGCGATTCAGCCAAAATTAGGTTAAATTTCACATTAGTTTTGGTTAAAGAACCTCTAGAACGGTCACCCTGCTTCAATTACAAGGGATTATAAACGAAAAAATGGACTACCAAAGTTACAGAAATTTTATTTCCTAATGGTTTTGTAACACGCTGCATATAAATACAACAGCAGAACTGCATCAACAGAAGAGATCGTCCTTAAACGCGCAACAACTATCAAGTTCTCTTATCTGTATTTTCCTGATCCAAAACTCCTGCAAATGATGCAAACGGATCTAGTTATATGATTTGTGGAAAGGAAATTGTGTAAAGCTGAAAACCAATATGCATTGTTGTCGTAATCCATATTTTCTTTAAGGTTAAATGAAGCACAGAATAATAGAGTAATTACCAGTGGGTCTTTCCCCTCTAAAAGTAACAGCTACATGTTCAAAAATTTCTTTGGTAGCATCTGCACGTTCATCATGACAAGCATAACAATGAAATAGTTGAGATATATATATATATATATACATACCAAGACACAAATTTAATCCAAAAATTTTCCAGGCTACATGTTTAAATTGAGATTATAAATATATTATTCGAATCCAGAAAACAAATGCATGTTGTCCCCAAATGTAAGTAACACAATTTTGTAGAAGAAAAATTAATTTTATTATGATGCTAATGCATATATAAGACATACCATGCTTCATTGTTAATGATGGGTTTTGCTCATCAATGTATCCAATCACCTTTGCTGGTGTTCCTGCTACCATGCTTCAGAACACCAAAAGAAGGTAAATCATTTTGAACATTATCACATCACAATATTTCATAATGAATTACTTCTAAAGAATACTCAGATTTATTTCCTACCTATGTGAAGGAACATCCTTCAATACAAGGGAACCGGCAGCTACCATTGCACCTTCACCTACTGTTATGTTCCCAAGTATTTTCACAGAGGCTCCAAGTAGTGCACCTTCACCTATTTTTGGATGGCGATCGCCAATTTCTTTCCCAGTCCCTCCTAAAGTGACACCCTGCCAAACAACATTATGATGAACATATTTAAATTTCCCTTTGATGAAGTGAAAATTTTGATCCATCGAGTCTATGATACAAAGCAACCGATGTTAGTTTCCCTTTGGATAAAGGAAAAAGAATGGAAGAAACAGGCTAGCTTACATGCATCAATGAAACACGGTTTCCTATAACTGCAGTCTCACCAATAACAACACCAGTCCCATGATCCAACAATATCCCCTCCCCAATTCTGGCAGCTGTACAAAATGGCCAAATTAGATGAAAGGTTCAAATTTAGCCTCATAGTCATACGGAGACAATACAGACAAACCTCCGACGACAAGATTTACAAATTCATTAACACTAGTATCCCTTCAAATAAGTTTCTGTGATAACAACAGTATAAATAGGTTGTATATGCATTTTACTTTTAAGCTAGTTTATACAACAGCATATCCCAAACATCCTTTTATTTTTTATTTTTTTCATTTACAGCAATGATCTAACCTATCCCATTTCTCATCCACCCATACAACAACTCTCCTTATAACAAAGGAAGTCGTTGGCCTGAGGAATTGACCCAAGACCTCAAGGCACCCAAGTACATTTAACTTGGGCTGATACCAATGAACCAAAGGTTGCTGGTTCAAACACCATTTTATTTGTAAAATGCCATTTTTGTTCTTGCTAAACTAATAACAAGATGTGATTACATGTATCTAATAAAAGGAAATGAGCATACCAGGATGTATGTCAACTCCAAAAACCTGAGAATACACAATAAACATATAAGATTGAGAAACCAAATGCGCAAGCCTCATTCAGGAATTTAGAACTAAAGAACTACCTCGCTAATCCGGCTTTGCAGTGCCAATGCCAAAAATTTGCGACCTTGCTTCCACAATGCATGAGCTACTCGATATGATTGCAGAGAATGGTAGCCCTGCAGAAATAGAGTAACTTTTGTCATGATGGATGCTTTTCTTATTCCAACTAAGCATCCAAATTAGTGCAAATGAAAGATTTTGGACAGTATGTTTAATAATACTTTAAGGTACAAAAGTGCTGAGCTATATGACAAACAAGCAGGATCCCTGTCTTTGAATGCCTACAGATTACAAACATCAAAACATATTCATCAATTGCCAAAGTCAATAGAAATTCAATCGTATTTCTTTAAGTACCAACAAAATTACCTCCACATCAAGGCGAATTGAACGTTGAATACCTTTATCATGCATCATAACATCATAAAATATATCCATTAGTTGAGTTGCCAAGAGTGTAGGATTTTGGAGTCGATTGGCAAGAACAAACACTAAAGCTTGCTCCAAACGGTCATGGGACAAGATACTGGCATACAAGAAGCTACTTAAAATCGGCTCCTTTTCAGCCTGCAATTAACAATCCCACAATATAATAGTAACAATAGAAGCAAGCAATAAAATTCCTTAAAAGTCTCTTTGTTTGGCACATGCTTTAAGTTCAACTTAAAAGAAAAAAAAAACCTACAAGTTTTACTCTAAAACTTTTTAAGTTTTGTAGTTTTTTTGCTTTAAGTTATGTACCGAACAACTTCCTTAAGAACGGAACAGGAAGAAGCACAAGCTTTTATCTCCATAATGAAATTTATTTTCACACAGGTGTGCAAGAAGGACAATATAGATAACCACATTCATAATTCATAATTCGAAAGGAGTTCACCTTCTATTAAAATGTCAGAGCTATTACAGCCAATTCATGAAGAAAAAAAATCAATACCACTCTTTTTATCAAACAGATGGGTGATGATTTAGTAACTGCAATTATGTGCATGCCATCCATTTGCCAAGAAAATTTATTAACCAAGCAACCCAAAATGAACATATCTAATACTCATAACTAATCAGTTTCTCAGCAAAACCTAACTACCTCACGAGATAACCACTAAACCATATGTAAGACAACGTGATTATTTTATTGATTAAAAAACCCATCAAAACCAAACCTTCTAAAAGGAAAAAAAAAACAGCTAAGAACAAATAGAGGAAGAATACCTCCAACTTGGCCTCTTCTCTGACAGAAACCCAAATCGGGTCATCACCCAAATTCAAGACTAATACAATAGAGTCGGTCTCAGGCCTTGAAAGCCCCATTGCATAGACTGGAAAAACCTTCTCAAATGGGAACTCATTAGTATTGGTTTCGGCTTCTTCTCCATCTTCTTTGATAGACAAACGACTAGAGAACATCTTGGGAAGAGAACCCCAACTCTCATCGCTTACACAAGCCATGAGTAGAAGAAGAAGAAAAAGAAAAAGGACTCTTCATCAATATACGAATCTTTTTTAAGTGCGAAAACGAGAGACAGGTGGTGTAGCAAAGACAGGTGAGTTTGCTTCTTTTTCCCGTTGATTCTGAAACTTATGGCTTTCACTTCTCAGGAGGAAAATGAAACAACATGGAGATAGTGATCCCAAATTCACAATAACGTATTTTGTCCATAAGTAATTTTCCTTATGAATGGCTCACACGTCTCTCTCTATCTAGAAGAGGGTGGGGCTTTTTTATCTTAGCCTTTGCTTTTATTTTAGTGCACTTTTTCGGGGGTTGTGTTTTAAGGAGGAAAAAGTTGTTCTATGCGGTTTTTGGTTATATAGAGATTTTTTTCCTATGAATATAGAAAGAGAAAGAAAAAGAGCGAGAGATTTTTTTCCTTTCTTTTCCTAAGTAGAGAGTTTGTTTTACACATTAAATGGCACAAATGATGTAATTAATGTGCCTAATCTATTCTGCTGTCTTCCACTCGTTTTTTTGGTGAACATTTTCAATGCATCTGATTTTCTTTCCATATTTAAGTGGTTTGATGTCAAATGAAAATATAAGAGATTGAAGTGAATTATTTTTTATTTCATAGGTTCAATGAATCTCTTTAAATAAAAATTATGTATTAAATAAAGTAATCTTGCAATATTTATGTAAAATTTGAATTGCATTTACAGATTTTTAAGTACAATTTAATTTATCTTAATTATTTTTTACCAAATATACCCTTGTATAATCATTACACACAAAAAAAGGTATATTTGAAAATAATTTTTCAAAATTAATTTATATTAAATTTGTATATTTAATGATATAAATTTACTTTAAAATTTAAATACAGAATTTTTTTATTAAAAAAACTAAGCTAAAAATGTTTTTAGGATAACGGTTCAAAAACCTCTATCCATGTGGATTTTTATATAAAAAAATATTAATTATAACTTAATTCGAGTTCAAAACATTATCAGAAGTATAACCTTAAATTAAGTTTGCAATTATTAAATTAAATTTAAAAAATTACTTGAATTATCCTCATGCATATTAATTAGCAACGCACCATGGACGAGAAGCATAAATTAATAAAGCTTTGTTTGTCTTACGATGGAATATTAATGAGATTTGTAACTTGGGACAACATAGATATAGTAAAAAAGCAGAGTATGAATTTGTCCTTTTGTGAGGTTTTAGAAGAGATGAGAGAAACTGTATATGGTTCATGTAAAGGTCCAGGGACATTCTCTATTGTTTTATGGTACAACAAATCTAGTTGCAGATATCCAACTGATCATATGGATCTAAGTTTGTGGGTCACATCGAATCATACTTACCTTTGCCCAAATTCGTCCATCAAACTTGATATTTAAAAAAAAAAAAATATTTCATTATTAAAAAATATAATAATGAATAATTTTTTAGACATTATTTATTTAAAAAGTCATAAATAGTTTAAATTCACATATTTTTACATATAATTTCATTATATACCAAAATAACTATTTTTAATATATTAAAATAAATATAATATATTATAATTATTAGAACTCGTATTAGTTTATACCATAATAGAATAATATGAGAAATAATGAAAAATTAGGAAAGTAAAATTGTCTTAAAAATTAATTCCACCTGTCCCTTAATCCCAAAAAAATTCTATCTAATTCCGCCCAACTCCTAATCCCAAAAAAGAAAAATCTATCTCACTTCTTCCAATGACAGATTTGACAGGATTAAGAGTTTGGTGTAATTAACTTAATTTCACTTCAATTGCAAACCAAATATGGAATGTTACTGTGCAATTAAGTTAATCTAAACCATTTATCCCAATCCAATTCCATAAACCTAGCAGAACTCGTCTTAATCTCTTCTTGTTATGTCAAAGACATATATAGTAACTCTTAAAGGATTTTCGTATATTTAATTTAATTTTAATTTTCAAGATTTTTTTTTCTTGGGAAAAAAAAACATTAGCATTAAACATTATGCACATTGAAAATGGATTAAAAATATGAGTTTCAACTTTTTCATGTAATCCTAAGTTTGATTCCAAAAGTTTTTATGAGTTTATTTTTTCCTTAAACTTTTAAAAATTAACGGTGGAACGAGCTTTTGGTTTATTGAAGTCTTGACTATATCTATATTATAAATTTGTCAATAGATTGGATTTTGATTTGATCTCGACTAGCTTTCGTTTCATACAATGGAATATGGACAAATTTTGATATATTAATCTGATTTTGATTCAAATATGTTATTCTATTTATCAAACAAATCAAATTTAGATTTATCTTGATTCACTCCGTCCATAATTTGATCAGTTTTTAATATTGTATAGTATATAAAAATATTAATATTTTTATAATATATAGCAGTATTCTCAAGTATCTTGTATGATTTATTTAAAATAAATATATTGATAAAAAAATTAATAGTTAAAATCATGTAAATATATGAATATATTTGTTGAGAAAAAAAAAGATTAAAATTGTGTTTTAATAGTCAAATAAACCATAAAATATTCTTTAAGTAACAGAATAATTTGATTCAATAAATAAATTTAGATATACTTTAATTCAAGTCGAAATTAATCAATTTACCCCCGTTTTCCAAACAAAAAAATTTATTCCTTTTCTTTCTATAGGGATATTTAAGCATTCCAGTACCTTTTGACCTTTTGCAGCCAATCAGTCTGCTCCGTGTTCTAAAGCGTTTCTCACATTGACGGCTAATGCCTAAAGGTTCATATTGTGACCAATGCGGTCGTTCAATCAAAACACGATAACTGAAAAGAAGGTCAACACGAGGCCTTCCACTACTGAACGGACCCGATAAACGCAAAATTCCTTTTAGTGATCTCATTACAGCTGATTTCACCAACATAATATTCCTCCTTAAATTACATTTTTCGAAATATTCATTATTAATTATTTTATTTTATTTCTCTCCCTCTATTATTCCTCTTCTCCTCTTCTGCTTGTTCATCGTTCATCGGATCGCTTAAACAATCAGCGCCAATCTCCGTAATCTCAAAACCCTAATAGAAAAAGACCCGAATCCGTCCGAAAGCCCGATGGCGAGAAGATCCGTACCGATCCTAAAACAACTGCTTGCGAAACAACCTCCGCCTTTCACCAGCTCGAGTCGATCGGTGACCTACATGCCCCGACCAGGCGACGGAGCTCCACGAGCCGTGACCCTGATCCCCGGAGACGGTATTGGGCCGCTGGTAACGGACGCTGTGCAGCAGGTGATGGAGGCGATGCACGCGCCAGTTTACTTCGAGCGGTACGAGGTCCACGGGGACATGAAGAAGGTGCCGGAGGAAGTGATCGAATCGATAAAGAAGAACAAGGTGTGCTTGAAGGGTGGACTGGCCACTCCCATGGGAGGAGGTGTTAGTTCGTTAAACTTGCAGCTAAGGAAAGAGCTCGATCTTTATGCTTCTCTCGTTAATTGCTTTAATTTGCCTGGTCTGCCCACGCGTCACGAGAATGTGGATATCGTGGTGATTAGGGAAAACACGGAGGGGGAGTACGCGGGGCTTGAACACGAGGTTGTTCCTGGTGTTGTTGAAAGCCTTAAGGTATTTATCTTTGTTTATTAGTACTAATTATCTTGGTCGCTTTTGCTTTCTTAGTTTGTTTCTTTGCTTGTTGTTAATTTGACTTGGGTATATGGTAGTATTTTATTATATTGAAATATACAAGTCAAAAGAATTTTGGATGGTTTATTCTTTTAAATCTCATAGTATATAATTAGACTATGCAGCACAACACTGTAGAAGAAATTGGTGCTTGATTACCTAACTAATTAAGAGTATCATAATCATTTTTTTTTTGTATAAGTACTTATGTATTAGCTTGCATTTGATTCAAGAATTCGAAGAACACCCAAGAAACAACTTGAATTATATATCAGCCATCCCTGTACTAGACTCTGGCAATGCTGTACAAGTATAACGCCAAATGTCTCAATTCTCAAAACACAGGTGTCAGCTGAGTGCTGATCCTAATTAAGCTAAATCTGATACTGATAGGGCTTGAAATAGTCTTTTATATGCAGAGACCTATATAGATGGATAAGTAAAGCATTGGTGTTTTTTCAGTTGGTGGTTGTGTCATGTATCAAATCAGTAACTTGGATACATTTTTTAGTGTTAAAACCCACCCGCCTCGAACCCCTGTCCACTTAGTGGGCAGGGAAGTGCCCTTACCGATGCTCCAAAGAGGACAGGATGTAACTTTGATGCTGATATGATTTTATTTGTTAGCATTGCTTTGAAGGTCTCTGTATACAAGCAATGAAATGGAATTAAAATGTTTACTATGTGCTGTAAAGTTACTAGTTTTTTTAGTGGAGTTCCGTTTTCACATTTTGTGTTCTATCCAAATTTATGGTTCATTTGTCTTTAGTATTGTTGCATACTTGAGAGTTATTTTTGTCTCTCATACTATTTGTTTGCTAGGTGATAACAAAGTTCTGTTCAGAGCGTATTGCAAAATATGCCTTTGAGTATGCTTACCTGAACAATAGAAAGAAGGTGACTGCTGTGCATAAAGCCAACATTATGAAGCTTGCAGATGGTCTGTTCTTAGAATCTTGTAGAGAAGTTGCTAAAAAATATCCGGGGATCAAATACAATGAGATAATAGTGGACAACTGCTGCATGCAACTGGTTTCCAAGCCTGAGCAATTTGATGTCATGGTATGTGAATCCTCATCCAGATCATATTGTGGTTCGATAGTTGTTATGCCCCCTTCCCCCACCCAAAATGAAAAATACTTGGACTGTAACAATTGCATGGCTTCTCTTAGCTTGGTTGGCTGGTTTCTATCTGCTCAAATTTCCTTTTTTAAATCTAAGCTATTCTACATTATATATACTCTTCTTTGTGGTAGATATTTGTTGCATTTTTTCTTTGTTAATTTTTTTTGGGAGTTCTATTTTGGAAACAAATCCTTGGTTTGATCATAAGCCTAAAAGGTTACATAGTTATTTCTTAATGTTTAACCTTAAAGCTTGAGGTAAGAAATTTATGCTACAGAAACAACAGAAAAGACAAAGTGGTGGTGAATATGATTTATTGGAAACCCGCAGGTGTAGAGCTCTACTATTGCAAAATTATGGGCTTTTATCATCTCTTGGGTAGGGCATCTTTTGAGCTTTTATGGAAGCCATGTAGAATGAGATATTTATCTTGGAGATTGCATTACTGATGATATCAGAAAATATTAGTAGTTTTTACGGAACCACTTATGCTGGGAAGCTAGAGCCTTAAATTCCAGGAGGTTGTTATAGCCTGATTTCTTTTTTTTATTTTTTTATCTTTATTTTTATTTTTATAGGTAATAGCCTGATTTCTTTATTGATGACATTTTTATTTTATTTGAAACATTTTCATATATTGGCAAATGAGAATGGATGTTCTCAGTATTTTGAATTGGAGGCTGCATTTCTTTTGGTTATTAAAAATAGGAGATATCCTTATAGACGGAGCACATTTATGTTGAAAGTTTTGGAAAATTTGAGATGGGTATAAGATTTTTGTCATTGAGAATGTAACGAATCAGGTATCAGTGAGCTGATCTGGATAAGAGGAAACTTTGGCATCCGTTGATAACCAACACGTGAGAGGAATTAATGCAGTAAGAGTGATGGGGTACAGAAGGGAATGGGGACAAGTTTGTAATATGGGGGCAAATCTGTAATTTTATAATATGACACAAATTTGTATTAGGATTATGGTTTCTTTATTTACTGTGTAGTTTAGGGTTAGAATTGTTAAAAATCCCTATATAAGGGGATCCCTATGTTACTTTTCGATTAGCTTTGACTAAATAAAAAATCAGATTGATATTGGGTAAAAATTCCTCTCCACGCTGGGTAGCCTGACTTCTTTTCATATCCCCAGGTAGCCTGCCTTCTACTTCTTATTCTATTACTGTTCTACATCAAAGAGTTTTTTTTACTTGATTTTGTTTGTGGACTTGGTCACTTTAGTGACTTGCTTCCCTTTTGACTTTTTTTCATGTTCTCATAAGTTATAATCAATGATAAAAAGTTCATAAAAAGGGTTCTGTAGCTGATGCAGGCAGTTTTCTGTTCTTTTCAGGTGACACCCAACCTTTATGGAAATCTTGTTGCAAATACGGCAGCTGGTATTGCTGGTGGAACTGGAGTCATGCCTGGAGGTATATCTATCTGGTTTGAATTTAAAGTTTTTCCTTCATGTTGCTTTTTGCTTCTAAATTATTGTCTCTCCATATTGTCGTAATGTGGCTGTTATATTGGTTCTAACTTCTAAACATATGCCAATTGAAAACCGTCACCAATTTTGTTGTTAAGATGCTAAATTTCATGAATTTAGTTTCACACTTTTAAATATTTAGGTTCCCTTGTTTTTATGTACTGCACCTCGAAGCAATTTTAACTGGCTGGTCCATGAGCCTTAGAAGCAACTTTGAACTTTACCCTCTCTTTCTGTCTGTCTAACACATAAACACATAAAACTCCACATACATCTACATTCTTTAGTGTTAATTAAAGTTTACAATTGTTTCTTGTTAATATGGTGTAGTTCTGCATAATGGTTATTTTCAATATTTTATAGCCTCTACTCTACTCTGTTTCATACCTCTCTCAATGTTTTAAATTTTTCTTTGAAATCTCTGACAATGGTACTGTTGTTTGCAGGCAATGTTGGGGCTGATCACGCCATTTTTGAGCAAGGTGCTTCCGCTGGAAATGTAGGCAATGAGAAATTACTGGAACAAAAGAAAGCAAACCCAGTAGCCCTTCTTCTCTCATCTGCCATGATGCTGAGACATCTCCAGTTTCCTTCATTTGCTGATCGACTAGAAACTGCTGTGAAGCTTGTAATTAAAGAGGGAGAGCATATGACTAAAGACCTTGGAGGGCGGAGCACCACCCAGGAGGTTGTTGATGCAGTCATTGCTGCTTTAGACTGACTGAGAAGATAGCTAAATCTCTGTTATTCATATTAGCAAAGAATTTTGTCATTCCCCCGCATGCCTATCATCATTCTTCCTTTCATGTTTTCGCTTACTTTATTGCTCAATTTTTCTTTTGATGCACTGGAAATTATGTTTGAATAATGCCAATCCAAGATAATAAAGAGAAGCATTTTTTCGGGGAATTTTATTTTCCATGTATCTTCCTGTGAAAGACTCAATTGGGCATGTCCCAGCATGTATTTTTGTTTCACAATACTGTATACCACAGAACTTCATGCTGACAAGGTGCATGTGCTGAGTATTCTTTTGGAATTAACTTGCGTTGTCATTCTTATTCTATGCCTGTGTTTTTCTTGAATAACTTCTCAGGAAAAAAAAGTATGATGGATGTGTTACCATGGAAATTTACATTGCTTAAGTAGCAATTATTCTGATGACTGTTCTCGAACTTCTATTAAGCCACCATTGCTAGGGAATTCCCCTCTTCCAAGTTGGATAGAGTGTGCCTCATTCTTTTTATATCAGCGAGGATTGGGATCCAACCCAGAGTTCTTAAATGAAGGACTCAGAAATGATCACTAGACCAAGATGTCGCGATCAGAGTGTACCTCATTGGGATCTACTTAACTTTCCTCATGGAAAAATGCTAACGTCTCACTGGGAATAAATATGTGAACTGCAAATGGTCTTTTAGAAAACAAGTAATCTTTTATAGGCTCCATACAGTAGTGCTAGTCTTAGATCCAACAGCCAAAACAAAAGCAAATGAATTTACATAAAATCTAACGCACTACTCCCAGCACCAAGAGACCAAATTATAGTCTGATTCTATAGAGGAAAACAACATGGGCAGATGAATTAGCGGATGAATTACTTCAATGCCTTATAACCTTATGGAGTGATTCAAGGTTCAAAATCCATGTTGGTAAAAGCTTCAAGGCCTAGGTTACCATGTAACAAATCAGATCAATTACACTAGAGGTGATTAACATGTCGATCAAAATAAGTCAGGAGGACTCCAATTTGCAGTCATTTAATCCGCAAAATCTCGGCGTTGGTGTTCTTTTTAAGACTCATTTCACCATAATGTGGATGCACTGTAGCTTTCGAGGTTCTGCTGTTTGTTTTGTGATCTGGTGATCTCCGTACATCTTGCTCTTGCTGGTCTGCCTGGATCTTTCTCCGACGCTCATTATGACCAGCCAAACGGCTACGGCAACTTCTTTTGATATTGTCAAACTGTGAAATTTCATGAAACCTGCATCACATATTCAAACCTTATAATGCCGATGTGTTTCAATTAAGGCGGAAAACCGCAACCCATGCTTTTTCCTATTTTGAAAAATAAGGGAAACATTATATGAATCTCATTAAAATTACCATCATAATACACTAATTCACAATCTTCTTATGATCGTTGGGCAGAGCCAAACTCTCCAACAATCACCTCCTCAACAGAGTCAAAGAGGATAATAATAAATGACATTCTGAAGAGAGACAAAAATAGTGGAATTAGGGATGTAATTCAGTCGGTTAACCGGTTCGCTTGCCAATTATGAACTGAAAATTTTCAGTTAAGTCAATATTTGGTTTGGCTTGCCAATTACGAACTGATATTTTGCAGTTAAGTCAATGTTAGGTACAACTACTGATATGAGGTCATCATGGTTATTTATTTCTATTTATATAACGAAAATGATTCGAGGTTATGAGCCCTTGATAAATATACTTATGCAGGATTTAATTTTCTCTGGGTGAATCTTATGGTGGATTGAAGATGCAGAGAGCAAACCTTTTTCTTTTCTTTTCTTTTCTGTTTTTCAATAAAATGATGACTTCGTTGACTACAAAACAAGATAACTTAATACTCCATTTCCATAAAAAAGCATAAGAATTTAGACGATTCTTGACCTTCACAGGCAGCTCCTAACATCTATCAACCACTCACTGATGATAATGTTCTTCACATTATACAAAGCAGAATTAATTTCCTCATTTTTAGGTGTTTAGGGAAAAAATTCTTACATGTTCTGCGCATAGGACCAGGAGCATATAAACTATTGATGGGGACAGAGAAATCAATAAACTCCCTCTCTCTCTCTCTCTTTTGTTTTGGGGCTTGAAGGTAGACTTTTGACTGCATATGAGGAAAATTTATGTAAATTCAGGTCATTCTGCATCTGTTTAGCTTAGTTTAAGCTAAATCACTAGTACTAATAATCTTGGCCAGATTATAGGGAAAAAATCCTATCCTAATTTATCCACAATTAAAAAAAATCTAATGCATTGTTATCAGTGATTACTATACCATGCAAAACCCACAAAATCCAAACCTTTTTTGAGTTATAATAATCAGAAACATAGAGATCAAGAAAACTCCATTTCTCTTTTGCTTCTCCTCACAAACTCCACAAACTCCATACCATCAAATAAAAAAAAAAGGAAATAGAAGTAAACAATCAAACAAATAGCCTGCAAGCCCAGTTTGCCACCACAAATTGACATTAAACCATGCAAAAGACCCAAATGGTAATTTTTTTATCGTCTTCAATATAAGCATATAAAAAAGGAAAAAAAAAAAAGGAATTACCGGCTACACTGCTGGCAAAATCTCTGGCGAACGCCTTTAACCAAAACGACAGAGGCCTTGGCGTGTCGTTCACAGACCTTGTGGCGCCTATGGTAAACCTTGGCATCGCTCAAATCCCTACCACATTCATCTGCTTGGCAACCCAAATAGCTAAGTCCACTCCCGTTGTTACTACTACCACTACAAGAACTACTAGTATTCACAAACTGTGACTGTAACTGAAAACCCCTTCTCTCTCCTGACACCAACCTTATTATTATCCTCTTCCCTCTCTTCTGCTGCTCCTCCTCCTCCTCCTCATCCTCACTTGTCTCTTCTTCTTCTTCTGGGTTTTCTTCTATTTCCGTTTCTGGGTCGTCGTCTTCAGTTATGAATGATCTTTTAGCCATTGAAGAGTTAGCAAATAGAGGTAAAATGGGTTTTTGGGTGTCACAGGAAAATGGGATTTTTGGGGTTCTGGGGAATTTTAAAGGGGCTATCAATGTGAAAACCAATTAACCAGGGGAAAACGAGTACAATGGTCAATTAATGGAGTAATAATAGTATTTGTAGTACAAACACAGCGAGGACTAGTGTCAGACTATTGATGGCCCACTAGAAGACGTCAAGTTCTTATTCATCAAAGAAAAAGAAGAAAAAGTGAGACTTTTATTAAGCCTTTAATTACTTGTACTTGTTGCTTGTTGACCCACTTTCTTCTTTCTTTTCACCTATTAAATTTTCTCTTTTTTCTATAAAAAAAAAAAAAAATCAGAGATAATGAATGGATTCCACGAAAGAGATGAAACAGTTAGTTAATCTTCGGAAGATTTTCTTTTCTTTTTCATTGTCTTTCTTATTAGTGGCAAAATAGCATCCCTTCTCGCTGCATCTGCGTGCATATCTCAAATTTATGTAAAAAACTTGTATCAATTTCAGTGATTTCAGTTAAATCCGCTAAATCAATTTAAGTTGATTTTATCAATAGATTACATGGAAGTATGTTGAAGTAATTTAACGGATTGGACGACCGGAGATTATATTGCACAAATCAGAACAGGAGACTTTTAACTGTAAAACATTAAACGCAACGATATTTTAATGTTTAGAGACCTTGGATATAACTTATCCTTAAAAATTTATTTGAAAAAAAACAAAGCCATACCCTATAATGTGTGAAGAAATTTTTGCATACATCGAAAGGAACTGGTTGGATTGGAGACATTGGATAAAGATGAGCATCGAATGGATTGATTTGAGTTAGATAGGGTCTAAATTGAATGTTATAGGTGACGAATCAATCGGTAGAAGTAAAAACTACTTGTTTTTTAAAGGGTTTATTATTTTATGTTTTTGTCCGACTCATTAAAAAATGAATAAGCCCGTAAGCTTATTAAAATTGATCAATTTATTTTTTATCATATTTTTTTTTATCAAAAACGAAATTATTTTTTTAAATGTAAATAAATCAATTTGAGTATCAATCCTTAAAAAAACTCTCATTAGTATAAATAATATCGGATAATTACTAATTCCGTTTAATTTTTTTTATTTTTTCATAATTTCTTAAATGTTTTAATTTTTTTAAAATTTATTTTAATACTAAACAGTTAATAGAATAACACCTCACAAATATCAAATTGATAAAAAAAAAAAAAAAAAAGACAAGATTACGTTTCTGAAAACGGTAGAGTAAAAAATCTATCTTAGTTAAGCATTTGCCCTTTTTTATTCTCATCAATCTACAACTACTCCGGTATAGACAATATTATTATTTTTTTGTGGCAAAAAGAGAGTAGACAACTTGAGCGGTGATGGTAGGTCATGTTGATTGATTTAAGGATCATACCGTTGAATTATTAGATTTCTTACTAGTTGACTCGAAAATTGTTTTATGTGATTACATTGTCAAGAAAAAGTTAATCGAAGTTGATGATCGTCTTACACTAGTGTTATCTATGGTGGGGAACAAAACCAGTTTCTACGAAGCGAGATCATATGTTTGAGATTTCTAACACGTAAAGTATTCACACGTATTGCATGTCACCACAACTTTTTTCCCGTAAAATCTCCGCCATTTTGGAGAGTTTTGGCTACCTTTCACGACGCGCTTGTCGTAGTCTCTGCATGGCACGCCCCTTACTCGGCAGCTGATTTCTTTGGCTTAAATCCATTTTACTCCTCAAAATTTGGGTTACTTACATTTTAATACACAAAGTTTCAATTGGTACACATTAATACACAATGTTAATATTAACCGCGCAATTGTATCAAATCATACTGCTCAGTCCAAAATACTTAACTACACTCGATGGCGAAACTGAGGTAACATAAGTGGAGGCCACGGCCGCCACAAGCTTTTAAAACTTTTTAGCTTTTAAGTTAAAAAATATATATTTAGTTTCTTAGTAGTTTCGATTCTTAAACTTAACATTTTATTTGTTTTAAATGCATTTCATAATTTTTTGTGGAATTCAATTGAATTCTATAGATAGCTATGTTTGGTTTGTTAATAAAGTTTGAAGTTCATTTAAAAATGAATTGAGTTTATTAATAAAAGTATAGAATTCATTTACAAATGGATTCTAGTGAAAATAAGTAAGCCTTTGACAAATTTGATCAAAATTGATAAAATTTGAATATGATCTATATACCTGAGCTTGTATGAAATTAAAATGACAAAATTATCTTTTTCTATATATGAAAATTCATTTAAGTTCATTTCCAAATGAATTCTAATTTCGATCTATTTGAAAACGAATTTTGAATTCATTTACAAATAAATTATAGTTTCAATTATTTAGAAATAAATTGAATTCTATGAGATCATACCAAATAGAGTGTAAACCTTCTTTTTTTCTCGCTTTTCACTCTCATTCCGTCACAGACTCGGAGCTGTTGTCCTCTTCGTTATAGGACACCTCCGACCATCTTTTTCGATAAGTTTACATTTCTTTCTTTTTATCTACCACATACCCATTTATTTGGTTTATTATAAAGCTCACTTTATAAGCTTAGAGCAGATTATAATTATTTTTTTTCTTCTCCCTGTTTTTGGGTAATCTATTTTCTATGGACTATGAAATTGCTTGGTAATGGTATATAAATATGTAATTTAATTGATGAGAGAATGAGAGTGATGCTCAAGTTGGTTATTTATATTGAGAATTGAGATTATCTTTAATTTCTTCCAAATATCCCAATAGAATCATGACTTAACTCTTGGAACAACATTGTAATTTGTGAGAATCATTGTTGCCTTGATGGGTATGCATGAAATTCTGTGACAATTGTAAGTTGTTTGTTTTGTTCAATTTACATGCAAAAAATATATATAAAGATACTTTAATTGTTTTAAATGGCTATCATACACCAAAAAAAATATTTTTTTTTATTGGAAGTTGAGCTGATTCGATGACAACAGTTGGATTTGGAGATTTAATTTTCATGGTATTAATTTTCTTTCCGTGATAGACTTACTTATGTTTAGTTTTATAATTTGAAACGAAATTAATAGGTTTGTTGTTTGTTTCTTGTTGCTCTTGTCGTATGACACTATGACTTAAGATGTAATTATTTTTATTCAGATAGTATTCATTTCTTTTTATTCAGATAGAATGTTATTAGTTTCGAGTTTAAGAAGTAATTTTAGTTTGACTTAGTTTTATAATTTAAAATTCATAATTTTGTTTGCCTTTTTTAATAATATCATTGTTCAGAGTTCAGACTCACTCAACAACTGCGATAAATCGAAGATTGCGATATTTCAATTTAAATTAGCTTGTATTTTTTTTAATCTATGTGGTTATGGTATATGTTAGATTATGCTATGTTTAATCTCATCTTTATGATGATTTTTCAAAATAAATTTATTATAGAATTTGTTTTAGTTGCCTATTCAATTTTTCTTATAATTATTGAAAATTGGTTTTTGTATATATGTTCCTTACTTTTATATGTTAAACACACAAATCACATTATGATTAAACATAAGACAATTGATACATTTTTCAAGAGGAAAGATGTTGAGACAAAAAAAAAAAAAAAAAAATCGCATTCAACACATAATTTAGATTTTTCAAGTCTTGAAGGACATCCTTTAAAGTCTTTAAGGATTGAACCCGATAAACATTCTTTTATCTCCAAGAATCACATCTAAAAAATTTGATATTAATTCTTTAGAACGTGACCTGAGGTTACGTCCTCAAATGTGGGAATATCTAGTTAACCAAATGGATGAAATACAAATAGCTGATTTGAAAGCGAAGCCTTATCAAGTACATCTCTCAACATATGCTCTTTCTAGAGGAGAAGATCATCCTAGTAGATTTCAATCTTTTTTGCTTGGTCTCTTTTTTTCTCGGTTAGAGTATTCTCCTTCAAAAAATGTTGCATATTGCTTACCATGTTATATTTTTAGCAAACCAAGTGGATGTCTTAGCTCAAATGTATTTATTACTTTTTTTGCAGTGTTTTAGATTTTATTGTCCATAAACATATTGTAAAAGTTGGATATCTATGACTTTATTTTGACTTGGTTAATTATAGTATATATTTTAGATTTGAGAATTATATTTTCATTATATATAATTGAAAGGTACGTATATGCAACTTTATTCTTAATTTCGGTCCCTTCAAATTTTTTTCGTCAAGATCTACCACTGACTACACTAACCGTGTGTTGACTAACCACATATTGATAATGTTGACTAACACGTGTCACATATGCATTGACTCTCAAAAAATTAATTAAAACAAAAATGAAAATATTTTAATTTTTTTTCAAAAAGTTAATATAAATCTAAAAATCATTAAAAGAATTAAAAAATAAAAAATCCATTTAATCCATATTCTAAATTAAAACACAAGAATTCATCTCTTCATCCTTGTTCTTCTCGTTCTTCTTCCATTTTCTTTCATTTTCCTAGCAACCATACAGAGAATATTTTTTTCAAATTCTTAACAACTAACCAAACAAGCCACCAGGGAAACCCAAGCAAACCAAGCTTTCTTCTTCATCTTCTTCTTTCTCCTCCTCCTCTTCATCCTCTTCTTCTTCTTCTTCCTCCTCTTTTTCATCTTCCTCTTCTTCATCTTCCTCTTCTTCCCCTTCCTCTTCCTATTCTTCTTCTTCCTATGCTTCTTCCTATTCCTCTTCTTCTTATTCTTCTTCTTCCTCTTCTTTTTCTTCCTTTTCCTCTTCTTCCTCTTCTCCTTCCTCTTCCTCTTCTTCCTCTTCTCCTTCCTCTTCTTCTTCTTCTTCTTCTTCTTCTTCTTCCTCTTCCTTTTCTTCCTCTTCCTCTTTTTCTTCTTCTTCTTTCTCTTCCTCTTCTTCCTCTTCCTCTTCCTCTTCCTCCTGCTCATTTTTCTTCTTCTTCTTCTTCCTCCTCAGTCTGGATTGCGCCTAAATCTGTATTGCGTGCTGCCACCCTCAGATTTGGATTGCGTAGTTGTTCCTCACGACACTGCTAAAGGCATGCCGCTGCTGCTAGGGAGAAGAAAGAATGGAAAAAGGAAGGAGAAGAAGAAGAAGAATGAAAAGAAGAAGAAAAAGGTGTTGTATCAAGAGAGAAATGGTAGAAGAAGAGCGGCGGCTAATGGCTGTTTCAAGATTTTTTATTTTTATTTTGATTCTGTTTGGTTTTTTTTTTTTACTTTAGATTTTAATTTTTAATTTTTTAACTTTAGTTTTTTTTATGTGACATATCTTTTATATTAAATCTTATTTTTTTTTTAAATATTTTATATTAACTCCATTAGTCCAATTAGACAAATGTATTGAATTGCAATAAATTTTGAAAACTCGTAATTCAATGTGTCAAAATTAGAAATTTGAGCATTAAAGTGAAAGACCCTTCAAACCTTGGAGGCTAAAATGGATTTAAGCCTTTTCTTTTATGACTGTTTGACCCGAGCTTCTTCACTTGGTGATCATATCTAGTCGGGTTATGTTATTGAAGCACTATATTAAAACATTCATTTTATACCTTTGAAAACTTGTAATAATTATCATTTAAATTTTCATATTATTTTTCAAAATGTTTAGTTAGAGCGTCTCACAGTTTTTATTCCTTTTAATTTTCAATTTCGATTGACTTCCGCACAAATCAAGCAATTAATTTGATATATTATTGATCCAAAACTTTTAATCGAATGAGCCTTTTATACGTTAGATATTAACCAGTCTATCTAGTTAAAGCTGGTCAAAGAAAGCTTCTGTAGGCTTTCAAACTACTATAACATGGGGTAGCTTGCCCCAAATGTCAATGAGGTAAAAGTATTTTCCTTTTAAATTATAATCGTTGATTTTATTTGGGTTCTATGAACCAAACCTGAAAATCTAATCTCTTTGAATTTCTCTTCTGTTTACTATCAAGCAGTGAGTATTACAAAATTATTGTGGGCAAATTTTGTTTTGATTTGTCTTGAATAATCAAGAAAAACATAAATCTTGACAGTGTTGTTTCATTCATTTTTCTTCCAATATAAAGTTCGACGAAAAGAAAATACGAGCAGTTGTTTTGTCTTCTATAAAAATTGCATTTAAAAGAATAGCAAAAAAATCGAGCCCCATCCTAGCATTTAGGCGAGTGAAAATAGAGAAAAAAAAATTGAGTTGGGGAAACAGGCCTTGTTATCAGAATAAGTGCTTTAATAACAAGCTGGTCACGATAATAAGACATCATTAAATAGGTTGTGGCTATATTTATTTTGACTCGAAATAATCCCTAAATCTGTTCTCAGCAATCAGCACTGTGGTGTTACATACATCTATAAAGGGGGGAGGAAGATACAGGACCAAAAATGGGGTTGCCCCAACAGAGCCTAGACAAATATTTACAACAACAAAATAAAATCTCGCTACAACAAGGATGTGCTCATGGGGTTGGTGAAGAAATGCTTGCGGCATACAGACTTCGATTTTCTAAAGCTGCTCCCAAGGAGGGTCCCCAAAAGAGGAGGCGGTCCAGTGTCTATAATTTGATGCATCTCCCTCACGTTGAGGTGTCCGTCCAACATCATCAACTCCAACAGTTTTTTACAGCTCTATGGAAAATATAGGAACATGCATCAGAAGAAATGAGCATGCAATACTTTATCTTTATCAATATTCATGATGCAAAACTATCGATAGGTAAGTACATGTGAATTGTGATCATCACCATCCTGCTAAACCTAATCAAATGTATTTCATGGGGACAACTGTTTTTTTTTTCACTTGACATTTAACTAATAAATACACAAAACTTAGAGAAGATAACTAATAAAAGTTACATTTTTTAAATTTAATTTTTAGGCTCCTGCAGGTCCTCTGTTGTTGTTGTTTTTTTTTTTTTTCATTTTTACGGGGCACATTGCTTATTGGTGAGCACAGTTCACTATAGTCTAAGTATTAGAATTGTCTACAGGACTGATGCAAGACATTCAACCATATATATATATATATATATATATATATATATATATATATATATATAAGTGCATTAGAATACCTGGGGATTTAGCACATCCATCCGGCGTATGATTTCATCCTGGTACAGTAATTTACAAAGAAAAGGAAAAAAATAGTGAGTGAGGATAATATATGAAAGTTGTATAACCCTTCCAAAAGAAGCTGCCTGTTCAAGCTTGACAAGAATGGACAGAAATCTATTTTAAATCACACCATGGAAGAGCCAAAGCAGAGGATATTTTGTAACTGAAGTACTGACATTTGGATGTTTTGTAAAAATTGGTGAAAACAGGTGGTAAACATGCAGGGATGTCAATCAGAAAACCAGACATCAACTTTTAAATCTAAAAATGTAAAAATTTTGTAATTTAATATTTTCAAACAACTTGATTCTTTCAAAATTTTCAAACACCTTGAAATCAGAAAATTCGCTTCGCTTGTGTAAATATTTCCATTACCAATTAAGCTCTGATAGGGGATTGTGAAAGTAAGTTTCAACAAACAATTATTTGAAATTGCAAAACCAAGAGCACAAATGGAAAAAGCATGTACCTCTAATATACCAGGATTTTGCATCACAGTACCAAGGACACGGCGTATAAGTCCATTGTAGACTACCCTGTTGATGGTTCCATCTGCATTTATCCATGGCAATATTGGCATACATAATTCACCAGAAGAGAATTTATATGTTTCACCCTCATCATTCCCTCCAGCTGAAACAACTTCACCTTGCACAGAGTCTTCACGCAAATTGCTAGTTTGAATTTTATTCGAGGGCAAAGCAACCTCTTCGGGAAGATTAAGAATAGTAACTTTATGAACATCATCAAAATTCATGCCTATTTCCCTTGGTGAAGTAGCACCAGTAGTAATATGATCTCCTGGCTGAAGGCCATCATCACTTCTCCCTGTGGACTTTGCTGATGAAGGCGGCTGAAGATCTTGATGGAAACCAGCCCTTGAAGTCAAAAAGTACTTGGAACGATATAAGGCATCAACAATACGAACAGAGTCATAAGCGTTGACCTGTGTAAAAGCATATCAGTATATTAGAAGCAACTGTTTGCTGGAAACTCTTAAGGTTCAAGATGGTATTAGCAAACCCCCTTGAATCTCGTAAATGAGAAAGAATTCCCTGATTTCATAGATAAACTATCTTGTAGATAATCATTTTATAAACGGGTTGCACCTCTTGGTGCCTTTTATATAAATATTTACTTATCAAAAACAAGATGGTATTAACAAACCAACCCCATAACTCTCAAATCTTAAACTCGATGGAATCTATAATGACATTCTTTTTTCATCAGTGGATCATTGACAACAATATGAAACAAACTTTTCTATTATCTTCCACCAAAACATAAAACCGAAAAAAAGGACTGAATGAATGAATATGAGATTACTGCTTGCTCATGGAAATAATTTGACAATAAAAGAACCATTCTACTGTTGGTTGAATAATAATCCCAACAGCCATTGTGTGGGATCATTCAAAGATCAGCTGTTTTTGTTTGTTGTTTGTTAAATTTCAATAAACTAAAACTAATTCCATTAATTGTGAGATTAAGCAAATTTAATGCAGGAATGTGATATCAAAGTGGGATATGCATTAGATGTATAAAGTTTAGATTGACACACTTATGCATGAGCTAAGTACATCACTGTACTGACTGCTTTTTTCTAATTTTCTTTCCCATTTTTTCATCTCTCAAGTAAGATCATATGTAACACCTAACCCAACTCACCATCTCTAGTCTACCATCAGTCCCAAGGCCAGAAGACAGTACACTTCGTTAGAAATTTTCTAATATTAGAACAAAAAAAATTCCCAACAAATGGGCAGTGAAACCAACCTTCAAAGCTCGTCCAAACGCTTGAAGCACGTCCATGATACATTCAGACATCTTTTCTCCTGTAAAAGAACGTCTAGAAACAATAAGTATAGTGTGATTATAAATGAATATCACTTTTCATGAAATTGAAAGCTGAAGCATGTGCACAAACAGGTCCATGCAATAAAAACATGGCAATTATACCCGGAATATCCACAACATGGGAAACTTCTTCCACGCTCAAACCTTGGTCACCGGCCTTCCGAATAGCAGTGGAAACAGCTTTAAAGACCTCAGGATTGAAGGGACTAACTCCCACTTCATCAGAAGATTTAGATATCAGGTGTTCAGCATAGCCTACCATAGCTTCCCAGTGAGACTCGCCCGAGTTTCCTGCTACGGGGATAATGCTGCCAATGTTGACGGTTTCCTTCATATAATCAGTCAGAGGTTCATTGCTCCCAATTTTCTGAACCAAGGTAGTGTTGAATTCATCGCTCCTATGAAGTTCACCAGTACAAGACCCATCATCCTTAAATAACTCTAAAGCATTAGCAGTTGAAAGGCTCATACGATGAACAGATACCATTATACCAGGAAAACCCTTTTCCCTGCGAGACATAAGTTCACCTTCTGTTAAGAATTTCAATTTCTTAGCCTTATCAGCATCACAAAATTCACTGTCTTCAATTCTACGTTTCAAACTTCTCAGGTCTTCAGCCTCTCCAACACCTTCATCTGGCAAGGATAAAGAAACTGACAGCTCACCAGAATAAACTAAAAAAAACAAATTGAAAATGTCTCCACATTGCAAATCTGCAGTAAGATTGATCCCCCCTGCCATAAGATCTCTTTCTCTATCATGAAGCCAACTGGAAAATTTGGCAGCTCTCTTTCCAGTATTAATTGGGAAAGGGGACTTAGAAACACTGTGCAGGAACTGTTGAGAAAGTTCATAAGGCTGACCACCACTCCCACCAATCTGCAAAACGGCAGAGAGAGTTCAGAATTAAAGGACTTCCATATACAAAAAAGACATAGACAAAACAATTTAGCCGGAAAAAAAGGAAGCCAAATGAACATCTTCAAGCAACCTCACCCCTTCCCTTTACCAATTATATAGGGCTCAAAAGAGTTAAACTGCAACGTGGAACCAGCACCAATTACTCAGGACTGTAGAGGTTTTGTTAGATAGATTTTTTAAATTTTCAAATAAAAAATTTGAAAAATGACATCGGCAAATAGTCCTGATGTTTTTTGGATAAGTCAGATAGTACTGATATTTATGAAATCTCCCTAATACTAGAAGACTAGTTTGAGCAAGTACAACACCATAGCCCATGAAAATTAAGACTTCACTGAATAAAAGAATAAGAAAAATTAGTTTACCATGATTTTCTTATCTCTGAGGTAGCTATAGGCTGCAAAAAGATCACGCTCCGAGTAACGTCGTAGAGTTTCTACCAGCACATTTGGCATATCTGGTGCCATAAAAGTGCTCAAAAAGACGAGCTTCAGTAATTCTACTGCATTGGAAACAGCCAAAGATTCTTGTACATGTCTGCTAACACTAATTTCTTCATTCAAAAGCTTAATCCACTTTTGATGAAGGCGATGACGTCTTGACCTTCTAGCAGAATCTTTAAGTTGCACGCCACCAAGGTTCTGTTTATCCTCAGTGTGGGTAGTTGGTGAAACCATTTCAGATCCCTGTACAACTCACAAGAAAATTAAGTATTTCAGCCATGCAGCTTCCAAAAGTACTATACAAATGATAATTTAGACCTACTGAATCTTCGCATGTACAGTTAGCCAAAATGGTGAGAAAACATGCCTTTTTGCAGAACTACAATATTCGTATGAGAAAATAAATGCAAATGCACATGATCAAGGTTCAGAGGAAGGTGGGAAAGGAGGCTCTTTGTAACCCATATACTCAGTAAAAGGACAGAGATAATAAATGAGACACAAAATAAAAAGTAATCAAGACCATAGTCACCGTACATATTCTTCTGTATTCATATTTATATTTGACCACTCCTCAGAGGCAGGTCCAACTCTTTTGGAGGCCTCCAATTTAGCCATCCGCTTGAGCTGAAAAACATCCTCAAAGGCTCTCTTTATATTGTTGTCATCAAAATCATCCCACCGCTCTTCCTCAAGACCAGTGTCTTCAGCATGTGCAACCCAATTGGAGATATTCCTGCTGAGAACTTCCCTGGATGATGATTGCAGCACTTGGCAATCATCATTATTTAGCAAACTTTTCTGGTTTTTCTCCAGGTGCCTTGCATACCGTTCACTGAGCATGTTGCAAAGCCTCATGACTGCTTTGCGAAATTTTGTATTTCTCTTTAACAATGACATTCTTCTCCTACAAATACTAGGAGGTGCTGGAAGCTCAGGAAGTGAAGCCCAATCTACACGGTGAAATTTTGCACCAAGAGCTGCACGGTGTTTCACATATTTGATCACCAATTGCCTGAAATGAAGATAATTATGTGAGACAAAAAGATTTGCAAAGTATACTCATAAGAAGGGACATGAATAATCTAAACCAATAAATTACTATTTTCCTCTTTTTAAAAGAACACATGCATCCTCAAATAGACCATATAGACAATCCACCAACTGCATAACATAAATGTTGCACACATAAATAAAATGAAGTTAAATATCCTTACAAATAATTCCTGATCAGGTAGCTCTCACAAATCATTTTATACCACTATATTCTTATAACTTCGCAATGGCATGAATAAGTCATAGCCGATTGCCCAACATCTTTAAACAAAGATAGCTTACATCGGCAAACACTGACCCCCATGATCCACGAATTTTTATGCAATGAACCATATATATGTTTTGGATAGATAGTCCTTATGTTCTAAAGATGGCTTTTTACCTATCTGCTTCATCTGTCCATGAAAACCTTCTTTGACGTGTTGACTTCATCTTTGAAAAGGAATAACACTCCTGTTCTTCTTGATTTGGTCCTGCCTCTTCCACATTTTCTCGATGATCATCCTCCTCATGTGATGGCATATGAGTGTCATGCTCTCCTGAAGAAGCTAAGAAAAGAGTTTGTTCCCCCGTGAATTGGTTAACAGATGATGTAGCAACCTTCTGCTTGCACAAATGACCAGATTCAGTGTCATCTCTGGTAGAATGTACTGATCTTGCTTCTACGGATCTCTTTCTTTTCCGAGAAGTTGAAGAACGTTTTTTTTCTACCCGTTGACACTCCTCCTTGGCACTTAGAACACCCTCAAATCTGTTAAGACGCTTATGGTACTTATCATAATACACACGAAGCACCTGGAAAAGGCATTCAAAGGGACATAAATAATTTAAACCTAAATGAAGGAAAGACCAGCAGAGAGAAAAAGGGCAAGAATGATTACGTACAAGCTTAATTACAATTTTGGTCCCTATCTTGCACCCAATTTTGATTTGGTCATTCAAATTGTGTCAATTGAGAAACCAATTTCAATTAGTGTTTCAAATTTCAATTAGTGTTTCAATTGAGAGACTCTATTAGCTTCCATCATAAAAACCCTATCAATTTTGCCATATGGCACCACATAAGTGCCACATGCATGATGAAGTGGGGTGTAGTAAAGCAACACATGGGAAAAAGGAGGTCTTGGTCTCAAATCTCTCATTTTATTCAATAAAGCTCTTCTTGGAAAATGGCTTTGGAGGTTTTTGGTGAAGAAAGATCATCTTTGAGGAAAGTAGTGAAGGCTAAGTTTGGGATGGAGCTTAATGGGTGGATGTCTAAGGAGGGAAAGGGGGTTTATGTTGTGAGGGTGTAGAAATGGATTCAAAAAGGGTGGGAGGTGTCCTTTCCCAGCATTTTTGTGATGGTGGGTAATGGGGATAGAACAAGGCTTTGGCATGACACATGGTTTGGAACACTCCTTTGAATGATCAATTCTAGGTTATCTTTGCTATTTTGAGATAAAGAAGCTCTCATTAGTTCATGTGTATCCTTAACCAATATCGTGATCTCTGGGGATGCGCCTTTTATTCGCTATGTTCATGATTGGGAGATTGAGATGGTTGAAAGTTTTTTGGGACCTTGTATAGCCGTAGATTGGATGCACTAGGTGGGATGCGCCTTTTATTCGCAATGTCCAAGAGGCAAGATTGACGCTTATCTTCTTATCTATTTTATGTCCCTATTCCCTATCCCGTGTGAGGTTGCTAAGAGGTTGGAAGGTATTCAAAGGAAGTTCCTTTGGGGCAGTTTTGGGGATGAATTCAAATATCACTTAGTGGAATGGAGCATTGTCACTCAACCAATTGAGAGAGGTGGTTTGGGGCTTAAATCAGTTATCTCTTTAAATAGGTCTTTGCTTAGCAAATTGTTATGGAGATTTGCAATTGAAAATAATCACTTGTGGCGAAAAGTTGTTAGTGAAAAGTTTGACAATGCTCATTGTGGATGGACTACTAAAGAAGGAAGAGGGGCTTATGGGGTGTGTTTATAGAGAAGAATTAGAAAAGAATGGGATGAGTTTTTACCCCTGGTTTTCTTTGAGGCATGGAGGAGAGAATATTCGTTTTTGGCATGATATGTGGTGTGTATATACCCCTTTGAAAGATCAGTTTGCTACTGTTTTTTCTACTGCCAGAGAGTCAGATGCCTTAATCAGTAAGTGCACGTCTTTGGTAAATGATAAGATTTTTTGGGATATTCCCCTAGCCTGCGACGTTTATGATTGGGAAATTCAATGCATTGGAGACTTTTATCAAATTTATAAAGTGAAGATAAGACTTTCATAGAGATGATAGAATGAAGTGGAGGCTTAATCGTAATGATAAATTTGAAGTCGGATCTTATTATAAGGTTTTTCTTCCTAGTGTGGAGGGGATCTCCAATTTTGCTTGGAAACCCATTTGGAGGTCTTGTGCTCCTACTAAAGTGGCCTTTTTTTTTTGGTTTGGGAAGCTACTTGGGGTAGAATTTTGACCATTGATAATCTTCAGAGGAGAGAAAAATTGTTTGTGAATCAGTGTAACCTTTACAAGGAGGAGTGTGAGTCCGTGCGTCATTTATTGATAACTTGTTCGTGGACGAGACAATTTGGAATATGGATATTCGGGTTATGGGTATTTCTTGGGTGTATAGGGTTCTATTTTGAGGAAGGTGTGGGCTTGGAATGATATTCGAGCTTCTAGAGAAAAGGAGAAGATTATTACCTTAATTCCTCTATCCATTTGGTAGTTAGTTTGGAAAAAAAAGAATAAGAGAGCTTTTGATCGGGTGGAAAGGTCGATTGAGTCACTCACAGACTTTTTTTTGGCTAGAGGGGAAGATTTTTGTAAATGAGATACACCTTTAGATTTCATAGATACTATATCTATTAGATAGCTTAACTTGTAAATGGGCGGTACTCCCTTGGACCCCTTTGATATCTTATAATTCTTTTACTTATAAAAAAATAGATTCTTCTTGGTAGAAATCCGGTAGAACATTCTTACCATTGACCCTCTTAAAAGAGGGGGAAAGTGATTGTCAATAGGTGCTACATTTGCAAAAGATGTGCCAAATCCATGTTTCATCTTTTGTTGGAGTGTTCGTTGGCTAAAAGCTTTTGGGAAATGGCTTCTAGAGTCTTGGGTATTTCATGGGTGGTTGTCGTCAACGTTAGAGATAAAGTGTGAGCTTGGAGTGGTTTTTGTGCTTCTAAGGAGCTTAAGTAGGTGTATTCGTTGATCCCCCCTCTATTTATTGGATCGTTTGGCATGAGAAATCGTAGAGCTTTTGATGGTGAAGAAAAGTCAATTGAAGTAATTAGAGATATATATGGTTCAACACTCTTAATTTTTGGTTTAAAGGGAAAAATTTTGTAAACGATATAGATCGTTTAGACTTTGTAGAGTTTCTCTTGTAGATCGTTTTTTTTATATGAGTTGCATCCTCCTAGTGCTTTTTATACAATTTTTACATAAAAAAAAAAGATATGGCAAGCAGACCTTTTTTTTTTGGGAGAGGGGGTCAAAAAAAGATGAGAGAATCATATTTATCATGGCCAATTATAATCATTGATTGAATATATATATATATATATATATATATATATATATATATATATATTTCAGATTATGTGAAAACATAGATATAGTAGGAGAGAATAAATAAAAGAGAAAAAGAAAAAGAAATTAGTGAGTCTTTAGCATCATGAAAAAGAAGAGAAGAATATCAAAATAACATACTCAGAAAAACAAGAGCTACCATTTTTGTTTCCACATCCAAACCAACCTCCAAGGTTTCTCGATCAGTTGCTTTGTTGCATTAATAACTTGGAACATTCACAGATACGCCATCATTTCTGGGTTCAGTACTGATAATCTTATTTTGTTGTATGCACAAAATAGTGTAAATATGTACATAAATTTTGTCTGTATAATCATTGCAAGTTTTTCTTCCAGCCATTCTTTTTGTGATTCCAATAAAGGACGTTCCACTGGGACAAAGATGTCTACATAGGGCCAGGATTCAATGAATTTTGTATTGAGACATGCTGTCTGCATGTGGCAAAGAACATTTAGGTTATGATTGTTGAGGAAAATGGATAGAGCAAAGAAAAGGGAGAGGAAAGCAGTTTTCTTTGTTGATTGTTAAAGAAAGTTTTCCTTTTTTATTGTTGTTGGGCTCAAAGTCTCTGTTCATGAGTTGGCAGAATGTGCCACTGTGGCGGACATTGTGGAGGAGCCACCACTCTGGTGCATCGCAATCACACATTCCCATTGCTACTCTAGGGGCCATCTCCCTCCCTCCCTCCCTCCCTTCCTCTCTATCTCTCTCTCACACTCTCCCTCTCTGTGCAAACACTACCAGAACCAAAAAATATCATGGCAGAGGCTACAACATCATCATCATCACCAAAACCCCTCTAAATCACCAATCACCATAGACAGTCCACACAATCATCGACAACACCAACACCACCACAACATCAACATTAGCAAAAACATTTTTTGTATTAAGTAACATTAGCAAAACATTAACAGCAACGAACAGAATACCAGCACCAAACCCAACAACAACAATAATTATCCCTAACCACAATAATCACAGCTCCAACCAATCCCCTTCCTGAGTCAGTCCGATCTGGAACTAATTCGTATGTTGTAAGTCTAGCGATGGCGCTAGGTTTGAGCTATTTGGGAAAGGGCTCAGCGGGTCAAAGTTTGACGGTGTTTTTCTGTGTAAGGTTCTGGTTATTTGATTCATGGCATAAAGAGAATGGGAGATGAGAAATGTGGTTCTAGAGAAAGAGAGGGATTCAGCTTATTAGAGAGAGATATCGAGATGGGGTTGAAAGAGCGTGGGAGGTTTGGGTGGTTTAAGGACGTAACTGAGGGGCCGGAAAAAGGGTGAGTGGTCAGCACGGTCAACGACTGTCAAATGACCAAGGTGGTGCTTGACTTCAGCTGCAAGCTATGCATCCTGCTCAACCAAAGCGTGTGTGTGGGTTTTTTACAATAAAAAAAATGTGATGGCCACTAAGCTGGAGAAGAAAACTAAAAGGGAGAGAGAAACTGAGAGTGAGAGATACTTTATTTTATGCCTTTGTTTCGTTTTCTTATTCACAAAGAGGGGAAAAAGAGATTTGGTGTGAGTCTATGATTATGATGATTATGGAGCAATATGTCGTTGATTTAAAGGAGTTACGACATTGGTTTTATTATGCCACATCAGCGCTTATTAGATGGGACTGCAAAATAGTTAGGTTTCTTTGATGGAAGCTGATAGAATCCCTCAATTGAAACACTAATGGAAATTTGATTCCTTAATTGGCACAATTTGAACTCTTAAGGACTAAATCGATCTCAAGGGCAAACTATATGGACCAAAGTTGTAATTAAGCCTTGAGTACACTTGAAGAAACTTAAAAATAACTACAGGTTAATTAATTCTAGTCATGGTTATTGACTATGGATGGCAGCCCCTTAGTGCCTCTTATATAACATTTTACTTATCAAAAAATTCAAGTCATGGTTATTACTGTCACAGATAAAAGAAATCATCTTATACAAACAAGAATACTCTTACCTGCTCTAAGGTCAGATTAATTTCCTTTGCAATCTTCTCACACAATTTAAATGGAAGCTTTTCAGTTGGATTTTCCTTCACTATACGCTTTAGGAGTTCAGCACGCTGATCAGCTGTCATAACTCGTACTGAGGCCCATGAACGATGTAGAAAAACCTGTGATAACAAATTATAAGACGGACAGCCTCTCATACTAGGCATAACAGGCAGTCGTTGCTAATATAGAGAAAAAGGCACAGCACATATAGCAAAGGATCCACATAAATATTGATTCAGAGGTATTAATTATTAAATTCACCCCAGCCAATGACCAAGATCTTAGCTAGTAAATAATATCACGTTGCAATGAGAGTGAAGTTTGCATTAATAAAATTACTGAGATCATACATTGAAGACAGACCTTGAAGAAAAAAACCATCCTGCACATACCTCATGAACAGCGGATCCAGGGAATGCTTGTAAAGAAGCTCTAGGATCAGAGGCAGCGTAACAATATTCCAGAGTTAGCCAATATTCATTAACAGCATCTCTATTTGACAGGACAAAATCATGCCTGATCCGTGGACGAAGATCAAGAGATTTCATACTAGTTGCAACTAATGACAGTGGTTCCTCTATGTAAGGCTTAAGCTCCATTGCATGTGTCACATTGGCATGTTGGCCCTTGAATCCATCATCGGAATGTCGATTACTTACCAGCCGAATCAACTACATCATAGAACCAACCATTAGACAGATAATTTCAACGTGTAACATAAGAGAGCAGGAAAGATACTAAGATATACGAAGCATTTTTTTATAGGTAAAATTTGTATAAAAAAGCACAAGATTCTAAGATATAGTAGCAATAAAAAAATTCTAAAGTATATTAGTAATCATATTCTTCAAAGAGGACAACTAATCCTAAAGCAAGATAGCAACAAGCCATCGCATATAGTAGCTCAAACTGTCGAAAGATCAGATCATAAGTACATTTGTTCAAACTTGACAGAATTAAGATTTGAAAGTTCAAGTTTGAATTATAAAGCACATCCAACTAGATAAATTTACTTTCTGCACTTACAAAAAAATTAATTTTTTCTTCGACAAGGATTAAAAGCCAATTAAAATCTTCGTATATAGTACTTTAAGGTTATTCTTTTATGAAACTTTAGAGGATTATTTCAAAATCTAACATGATATTATAAAGGTTTATATTGAACAAAAATTTATCTTCATCATTTCCTTGATTCCTTGCACTCAATTAAATTGTATTTTCAAGTATGTAATTAGATTTGAACAGGATACAATCACTTACAGCCCTGTTAGTAAATAAGGTAAGACATTAACTTATATAACGTAATGGAGTTATTTCAAGTATGGCCGATTTATTTTAACCTTCAACCGTCGTAAAATGTCAATGACTCTTGATAATCTGCCAGTTGCCAGAGTGTCCATCAGAACCTTATACTCTTCAGCAGGAAGATCAGAAAGACGCAAGCCCCTCTTACATTTCTCAACCATATCATCAAACTTCTGAGTAGACCCTGCAACTTGTAAGAACAGTTCAAGTGGAATGGCCTTAACAGCTGTTTCTAGTGAAAACAAACTGTAAGTTCTGTGATAATTTGCAGATGATAAAGCATTGTCCCAATCAGGTGAAGCACTAAAATAGCCCCAGAGAAAACCATGAAGCAGCTTTGCGCGAACCATTTTTGCCAGCACAAATCCATTGGCACGCATGGCCTCTGATCGACTAGCTCTGGCATCTGAACCTACATGGTTTTGAGTTCTCTGGACATCATTCAATGTAGGAACTGATTCATTGTTCTTCCACCTAGATGAGCCCTGGCCACGAATTTGTAATTCGAAAGACCTCAGTCTATCATGAATTTCACTGAGTAAGTCCGGAGTCAAACTTTGTACAGATGGGTGCAGAACCACCACAGTGCTACGGCTACGGCCACAGTTTGTTACAACTGGGACATAAATGGCCATGCATTTGCAATGCCCTTGCTGCTGAAGCTTGTTTAGTATCCGGTCAATGGTCTTCCTGTCCATTTTTGGACACTTGTCCTTCTCAAGAGTCACGAGCCACTGATATAGCTCAGCTCTCAAAATGAACTTCTCATCCTGCACAATAAAAATAGATAATTTATCATGAAAAATAAAAAATAGACCGGTACTAATTGTCATGGTATACGCCTTTAGGGATGTGAATGATGGGAAAAACCTGTAACCGTTCAAGTATCCTCTGCTCCCTTCGGGCATTATCAGCAGTCAATGGATGCGCCAGATGTACTCTGGAATTAAGTGGCTTCAATAAAGCAAGACAGTTTGTTTCTGATGGAGTGACATCTGTTTCCACTGCCGTCCCCGCCATATCGAGTTCTGCACCAGGAGCTGTGTCACTTGCCTCGTGGAACGACTCTTGCAGGTTCACAGGACAGAGAATCATATAGTTAGTTTTACCATCTTGGGGGGAAGCATGAGAAATTTCAACATTAATTTCTCTGTCATTCATATTTGCAGGGGTAGCAAAATCACCCTCAGAAGTTGAATGGTCATACTCAACAGAGGTTTGAGCTGATCCATCAGGAACAACTGGGTTGCCAAGATCAAGATTAGATATCTTATTTTCAGTCCTGACATTTTCTGATTTATTGTCAGTACTGACATTTGCTGATTTATTGTCAGTACTGACATTTTCTGATTTATTGTCACTACAGACATTTTCTGATTTATTGTGGAACACATTAGATGGCCCAGGATTATAATTCCCAGATGTCCAAACTCGAAATGCTGTGGTTTTTTTATGGTTTTCCGCCTGCAGATGCATCCCAAATCTAGAGAATATGTTACAAAGCCGAGAATAGTTCCTTTTTTTATCAATTCCAAGCCTCTCGCACACCTGCTCAACAAAAATCAAATATGCAGGTAATTAATAGTTTGAATTTAAAAAGCAACACACATGCCTTCACAAATATGGACATGCAAATTTAACCTATGTCAAGCTAATTTTAAATATTTCATAAAGCCAGGAACAAACCACATAATGGAGGTTAGCTTATCTTGACGGCCAATATAAAACTACAGTCACATCTCCTGAACATGAATGTGTCATGTAAAACCAGGATCCAACAAGAAAGGTAGGCCAACTCAAACAGGTAATATTTTCCAAACATACGCTTTAGAGGTGTTGATGGTGTCACTAGTGAATTAATCAGGGATAGTGACGGGGAATCAAGAAAGATTAAAATTTATATTAATTTGTAATTTTGGGTTTTCAGGTTATTTCCGAGATTATCTCGCAATTGTAAATTTTTTGGGAATCAAGTAGGAATATGCTAGGATTTTAGGGTTTTATTTATTCCCTTCTTATTTTTATTTGTGGTGCCTATATAAGAGCACCTCTATTACGGTTTTAATTAGACTTAAATTTGAGACTAAGCTATTGAGTTTTGGTATCTCCCTTCTTTGTCTATCTTCTCTCTCTTGTTTTTCCTTACTTTTTATATCTTTTTCTCCTACTGCCTCTAATCTTTTCCTTCCATCTTAAAACCAAGTTCTTCTTTTATTTATGTTCATTCAGTTACTGTTCTACATTAATTAGTAGTATAGCCAAATTTTGATCCACTACCACTATCCATTATCAACCCGTGTATCTCTGGAAAAAATATATAATAAAAAGTAAAAAAAAAAAATGATCACCTAACATCTTTGCTTTGAGTCAAAACTGTCAAGGACCACATGTGAAATTTTGATTTAAAACTTGTCAGTGAATAGTACCAGATTCATGCACACACATGAACAAAACAATTAGATCTGGTCATTTTTCTCGCTAGTTTCCGCGGCTGATCACCATGCACCTTCAGCGTCTTTAGGTTCAGAAGCCACTGAGGTTCTCTGGAGAAGTCCTGCAGACATCCACCATCGGGATTGAGCACATGCCCACTGTTTATCTCAGATGAGGCTGCATTTTCAGATCAATATCTTTCTGGCGAATCTGATTTTGCTCATGACAGATGTCCTGAAGCCGATTCAATGTAAATTTCAATTTGGGGAATTTAATGATTGCTGTCAATACTAAAACAGCATGTAGTTTCTGAAGGAAGTTTGAGAATATGAGCTTCAGGTTCATTTTGGATTCTTCCTCTTCTCCCGTCTTCCTTCTTCTTTTTCTCTCCTCTGATTCTTCTCTTTCCCTGGATTTCCTTCTCGCCCCTCCTCTAACTCTCTCTCCCCCCTCTTTTTCCCTCTGTGAGTTTGCCTTTTCTCTTTGGATTTGGGGCTGTTTTACTAGCTATGAAGTGGGTTGGTTGTAGGCGTCCTCTAGTTGTCGATAAGAAGTCCTTCTAGTTTATCATTGAGGGGATTTCAGAGGATGTGATTCGAATCTCAGAATTCTCGCCCAGGAATTTGTGTGGTAGCTGAAATCTTGGCATGAGTTTTTGTTTGAAAAGGGTGAAAGTACTTGGTTTTGTAGATGGCGAAGGTTGAACAGATCCCTGGTTCTTGGCTTGCACATAAATTGGAATGGCCGTTTCGTGTCGTTGACTGAGATTAACCCTGGAAGTTCTAGGTTTGTTATTTTCCCTGAGGGATGCAAAGCAGCTGGTTGGTGGAGGGTTTCCAAAGTTCTCACTGATCTGGGTCATCGGATGGTGCCTAATTCCATATGGTTGTCGGTGGCGGAGAAGCCCAGGGATGTGGGTCTGGTTTTGGGCAAGATTGCATTGTCGAAGGTGGAGCGAAGGTCTGCTTCCCTGTCTTTGAGCGGATGCTGTCCCAGGTGTTGGTTGGACTTGAGGGAGATTTTCTAATGAAGCGTGTTTTGATGGCTGTGAATCGGAAGTCCTGGGCTCTAGTGGTTGATGGAGGCGTCGAAGGAGGGGAAGAAGGTGAGGGATGTCCACGCGTGAGAAGGCGAGTGGTGCAGGCATTTCATGCTCGAAAGGAAAAGACCAGATTGCCCTTGTGCCAAATTCAAATTCAAATTTGAAGAATCAGTCCTCTTGGGCTTTGTCCGGGAATGGCGATAAAGAGGTGGGCTCTAATCTGTTGGGCCTTGGGCAAAAAGTCTCAAAGCCATCTGCTTCTCAAGGGGGGGTTAATAGAGAACTCAAGCGGCTAGCTTTTGATGTCAATTATGAGAAGGGAAGAGTCGGTGCTTCAAAAGAAGTGATGGATCCGATAGAGGAGGAAAGGGCTGAGGAGGTTGATCAATGAAGAGAAAAATTATTTCTTGGAATGTGAGGGGGTTGAATGACTTAAAAAAAGGCTACGATCAAGCATTTCTTTAGAGAGTGGAAAGAGGAAGTTGTTTGCCACCAGGAGACTAAAATGGAGATGATTAATGATGTGGTGATTAGGAGTATTTGGGATTTGAGATCTTGTGGATGGAAAGCGTTACCGACTATTAGTGCTTCGAGGGGAGGGGGGGTTGTTATGTGAGACATGAACGTTTTAGAGTTGTTTTATTTTTAGGTGGGTTTGTTTTCCATGTCTTGTGTGTTTAAGGGGCTGTTTATTAGTGGAGAATGGGTGTTGACTCGGTTTATGGCCCACTCAAGATAATTGTTTTTTCAGGAATCAGCAAAGATTAGGAGGTGGTGGCTTCTTCTGCATGTGGTGAGTGTTGATTTCAATGTTGTTCTTTTATCCTCATGAGAGGGTTGGGGCCTTCATGGAGTTTGTAAGGAGTTAGATCTTATTGATTTACCTTTGTCAAGTGGATCTTTCGTCAAATTTCATGGAAACACCATCGTTCTCAAGGATTGCCGTTTCCTGGTCAATGGTTGTTGGGAAGTGCTTTTGCCTCACCCTACTTCGGACGTCGTTTCGGTTTAAGAATATTTGTTTCGTGATATTATAAAAGGGTGGTGGGAGGGCTACAATGTTGGAGGCTTTGCTAGTTTTGCGGTGGCCTCTAAGTTGAAATTTTTAAAAGAAGAGTTGAACATGGAACAAAGAAACTTCCAAAAATGTGAATTCCACTTTAAATGCTTTGATGGGTGAGATTAGTGCGTTCGATCAGAAGGAGGTTGTGGAGGGTCTTTCGGGTTCAGACAGAGAGAGGAGGGTGTGGTGTTGGTTAAATATGATCTTGCTAAGATTTTATCTTTGGAAGAAATCAGCGTTGAGAAATATGGCTTCGTGAAGGTGACAAAAACACTAAGTTTTTCCATCGTATGGCTAATGCTCATAGTAGATATAATTTTATCAACTCCATAGAGGTTGATGGCATCCGGTTAGAGGTTTTTTTTTGGGGGGGGGATATGAAAGGGGCGATTTGCAATTTCTTTGAGAATCTTTATAAGGAGACGACAAACAATTTACCAAATTTGGATGATTTATATTTTTCTAGAATTGATGGGGGGAGGCAAATTGGCTTGAACGCCAGTTTGAGGAAGAGGAGATACTTGATGTTCTTTGGGAGTGTAATGGTGATAAAACTCTGAGTCCCGATGGTTTCACTATGACATTTTTATTGCATAATTGGGAGGTGATTAAGGGGGATATCCTTCATTTTTTTGTCGAGTTCCATTCTTTGGGGGAGTTTGTGGGAAGGTTTAATGCTACTTTTATTGTCCTTATTCCCAAAAAGGTTGGAGCACCTAATGTCAAAGACTTGCGGCTTATCAGTCTTTTGGGGTGTATTTATAAACTTTTATCGAAGGTCCTTTCTTATAGATTGAAGATTTTTATGAGGAAGGTGGTTAGTCCTTACCAAAATGCTTCAAATGTTGTTTAGATAGCAAATGAAGTTGTGGATGCTCGTTTAAAAGAGGGTGGAGGAGTGGTGATTTGTAAACTTGATATGGAGAAGACTTATAACCATGTTTGCTAGGGCTTTGTGATGTATCTATTGAAAAGAATGGGTTTTGAGGACAAATGGCGCAAATGGATTTTCAAATGTATATCTTCAACTTCTTTTTCTATCCTTGTCAATGACTACCATTCAGGGTTCTTTACAGCTTCTAGAGGGCTTAGACAATGGGATCCATTGTCTCCGTTCTTGCTCATATTGGTAATAGAGGCTTTTAGCAAGATGTTGGCGAAAGCAGTGGCGAGGGGGCTCTTAAGTGATTTCAAAGTAGGGAGAAATGGAGATAGTGAGAGTGTGTCTCACATTCTTTTTGCTGATGACACTATTTTTTTTTGTGGGGTGGAAGTTAATCAAACTTTGCACTTCGTTATGTTATTCTTTGCTTTGAAGCGGTCTCCGAACTTAAGATTAATCTTGACAAGGGTGATTTAATCCCGATAGGAGTGAATACCAATGGTCGTTTTCTTGGTAACTTGTTGGAGTGCAATGTGAGATCGCTTCCTATTATTTATCTTGGGCTTCCTCTTGGGTCTAAATTCATGAACAAAAGTGTGTAGAATCTGATTGTGGAAAGGTTTGAGAAACCGCTTGCCAAGTGGAAGAATCATTACCTTTCCAAAGGGGGAAGACTTACTCTAATCAAGAGTACTCTTTCTAGCCTTCCCATTCACTTGGTCTCTTTTTCCTATTTCGAAGTCGGTGGCTAATTATTTCTAGAGTATTCAAAGAAGATTTTTTTGGGGGAATACGAGGGAGAAGTACAAATATCACTTGGTGAGTGGGGGTGGTTAAACAACCATTTGAAAAAAGGAGACATTGTATTAAATCACTTACCTTATTTAATAAAGCGTTGCTTGGTAAATGGTTATGGATATTTCTTGTGGAAAGAGAACATCTTTAGAGGAAAGTGGTGATAGTGAAGTTTGGATTGGATCCTAATGGGTGGATGTTTGAGGAGGTGAGGGGAGCCTATGGTGTGGGGGTATGGAAGTGGATTCGAAAGGGGTAGAAGGATATTCATTGCAGTGTATTGGTGTCGGTTGGAAATGGAGAACGAACTCAGCTATGGAATGACTCGTGGTTTGGGAACACCCCTTTAAAAGATCAATTTCAGGAGATTTTTGATATTATGAGAGATTGAGATGCACTTTTTAGTTCTTGTGTATCGATGAGTAATGAGGGGATCTAATGGGATGTGCCTTTCACCCAGAATGTCCTTGACTGAGAAGTGGAGGTCGTTGAGAGCATTTTGTCGAAGTTATACTTGGCGGATTTAGTTCGTTGGAGGCCATATCCGGGAAAAAGTTTTAAAGTGAAATCTTTTTATAGGGTTCTTATTGATGAGGCCCCCTCTAATTGTTCTCCTAATTTCCCTTGGAAAGCGATTTGGGATTTTTTTTTTTTGCATGAGAGGCTTTTTGGGAGAAAATTCTTACTATCGACAATTTACAAAAGAGGGGAAGAGTTCATGTTAATAGGTGCTACATGTGCAAAGAGTGCGTCGAGTCCGTTTTTCATCTTTTAGTGGAGTGTCCAATGGCCAGAAGTTTATGGGAGATGGTGTATAGGATTTTGGGGATTTCTTGGGTGGTGGCCGGAAATGTGAAGGATAAAATGTTGGCTTGGAGTGGGTTGAGGACGATAAAGAAGATTAAGAAGGCTTAATTGTTGATTCGTCTCTATTTTTTAGATATTGTGTAATGAGAGGAAATGGCATGCTTTAAATGGAATTGAGAAGCCTAGTGAAGTCATTAGATTGGTTTAACTCCCTTAAATTTTTGTTTTAAAGAGATGGGGAAGGTTTTTTCTATGACTTTTCTCTATCATGTGGATAGTGTGGAAAGAAAGAAATAGTAAGGCTCTTGCGAGGGTGTAGAGAGTTCAAAAGATACCGTTAAAATTAAATAATTAAATACCCTTTGTTTTTGGTTTAAGGGGAACATTTTTGTACATGAGGAAGAGTTTCTTGATTTCCTAGGCTTACTGTCTTGTAGATAGTCTTCTTGTAAATGAATTGCATCTCTTTGGTGCATTCTTAATATACTTTTACTTATCAAGATACATATATCTTTCTGGCATTTCCTGACCACACAAACAACAACACCGCAAACATAGATTGCCCATCTACTACCTTCCAAAATTCGGTTTCCTACAATGCCAGGGAGGGGGGCACACGCCACACATGCCGACATTAGCGCGTGGGCTTTGTTTCAAGCCGAGTTATTTCCTTTTTTAGTCTAAGCCGCGCTAACCCAATCAGTTTTGCCATCCAGCCTAATTCCCAAGCCGATGAGGAGTTGTTTGAGTCGATTTGACTCGTTCTTAGAATTATTTCATGTTTCCGATTTCATTTTTAATTTCTTCTTTAAAGAAATTTATTTTCTTCATTTCTAAACAAAAAAAGAAATAGAAAAGAGAAAGGGGCAAAAGAGGAAATAAACCATAAAAAAGAAACAGAATAAGAAAAAAAGGGGATCAACCACTTGCTTTTACGAGAAATTGGTTAAGTTGAGCCAAACTGAATTCTACTCTTGACAATTTATCATGTTTCTATATTATTTATCAAAAAAAAAAATTATCATGTTCTATATCCAATTACAGAGGACATGTTACATCGGGTTTTTCATCCTTTTGCACTTGTGAAGAAAATTGTTATATCTCAAAAGTCTGTTGATTTTCAAGCTTTTGTGCAATATCGATGGCGTCATAATGCTATTCGAGCCTAAACAGATATGCAGCATCATAGCATTTATGATGGTTGTTGTCAAATGGAAATCTAATATTATCATGATACTTATTTAGGATCTTATTCCAACTTTGAAACTTTATGTGACAATTTGTTCCTCAAAATGCTGGAGCTAAAGAAAAGAGTTGAAAAGGTTGCACAAGGAATGGAAGTCCTCATAAATTCATCAAAATAAAGATTCCATTCAAGAAGAGACAAACAATGAAGTTCTTTTTCGAGTCCAAGCACACCTCAAAGAACAAGAAAAAGACATTGAAAAAGGTTCCAGAGTACAAGCTAAGGAGGCACTTGTCGAGTTAATTCAAAGCGAAGATGAACAAGGCCAATGCAAGGTTGATTACATAGTGCATATACACGTTCCATTTGTTGTCTTTATCCTACCTGCTCTATTTCAAGATTCTTCAGCACAACAGATAATTTTGGCATCATTTTGTTCCCTCACAGTGAACTTGAGACAGGAAAATTTCAGGTCTTCATTGTGCACGTCAAGTGGTCAAGATTATTGATCCTTCACCCATAAAAATTCGAGGTCCAGTTTTTGTAAGTGGGGACAATGATAGGGAATCAGGAAAGACTAAATTTTATATTAATTTGTAATTTTGAGTTTTTGGGTAAATCTGGGATTATCTAGTAATTGTAATTTTCTTGGGGATCAAGTATGAATATTGTAGGATTTTAGGGTTGATTTTATTTCTTTACTTTATTTGTGGTACCTATGCTTATATAAGAGCATCTCCATTACAGGTTGTAATTATACTTGAATTTGAGAATAAACTATTCAGTTTTGGTATCTTCTCTCTTTGTCTATCCTCTCTGGTTCTTCTTTTCTCTCCCCTAATTCTTCTATCTCTGTCTCCATTTTCCTCTAATCTTCTCCTTCCCTGTTAAAGTCAGGTTCTTATTCCTCCTCTTTTACTCCTTCCTTTAATCTATTTCTGTTTCTTCATTTATTGTTCTACATCACATACCTTAGTACGGCCTAGATATATAAACCTAGGCGCACATATTGTCAATGTCCAACAGTAGCCATCGCACTTCTGACACCACATGTATGTCTCATGTACAAAACATGAACTTCGACCATTTTTGAGTTATCCATGTGGAAACAAAGTTAAAGTTACGATTTGAAGAAAAAACAAAGTGCATTAATGCAGCTAATAAACGAAAAATAATTTTTTTTAAAAAGGAGACTTGACCTTGAAACCCACCAAACCCAAACCCAGCTCATCTGTTCACCAAATGTACAGGGCTTCATTATTTCACACATAATATTGCAACGAACAGTCATCCACTTACAAGTTTTAGTCATAAGCTTTATTTTTGTACTTCTCAACTCATGTACTAATAATGATCATTTGTCCTTTTATCAATGACAGACATTACAAGAAAGAGATGTATATGAGAAGCATACTGTTGTAACAAATTAGAAAACAGCCAAATTGCAAATAACAAGAATTAAAGACCTGCAAGCACATGACACCAAAATTTAGGAAAGGAAACTATCTATTTGTCCCATAAAGCAAGCATCTAAAACTATGTAGATTTGGTAATCAAGTCCTGGAAATGTAAAGCAAATAGCTAGCAATCCTCTAAGTTGCTCCCATTGAACTGGTTTCACACATCAAAGAAGGCAGACAACTATCCCAGCTATTAATATATAGGAATTCACTGTAACCAGCCAACCTTGAGTAGCCAAAAATCCAAAGAGAGAAGATAAAGTGGAAAAATTTATGGAGATGTGGGAATGAATCAACAGATGTCCTATTGTTTATTTGCCTAATTAAAAATATAATCTATTTCAAAGTTTGTTTACAGCGCTGTAGTCCAAACATTTAAGGCAACTTTCAGGAGCAACCGTACTCACATCATCTTGAAAGACCATTTCCTTTCCATCCGTCAAGAACCAAAGGACTCCACAGCAGATACCTGCACCATCTCCATTCTAACACAGTTTCTTTTCAGGATACTCTGATCTGAACCAAGTACAGCCTTTCAAAGACAGCATCCAGCATCTCTAGTTGTGATCATTCAACAATCTGAAGAATCTCTGATTCCAAATGCCTCTCCTGTCATCACAACTACCTATCTCTCCTATTTTTGCATCATCATCCATTGTGAATGTAACTTCAAACAGACAGTTTTCATCTGTTCCCCATGCCCATCACATCTATTCCCACCCTTCTCTTCCACACCTAGGGGTGTGCATTATTCTGTCAAAACCAAATAACCAACTGAACCGATGAAAACTGGTTAAATCAATCTTGGTAAATGGTTGATTCAGTAGGTTTCGGAAAATATTTGTCAAATTTTCAGCTTTCACTTACATTTCTAAAAGCCCGGAACCGAATCGACCAACATAATATAAATATAAAAATATTAACATAATTTTGTATGTTATGTTGTCCTTATAAAAAAAATGTATGTTATGTTGTCTGTGTCAAGAATAGAATGGTTGATATAATGTCTTACTATAGAACCACTCACACAAAATCATATCTATTTAAGCCTAATCCATAAAATCACTATGCTCTCACACAAGAATGCCACTTGTCTCTCACTCTCCCTACTCAGTCGCTCAGTCTTTCATCAGCCATCACACCAAATCAGAGGGCCTGCTTCAGCCACCAGTGCACCGTCCACCCCAACCTCCACATCAACCTCTCTCTCTCTTCCTCTCTTTCAAGGGGTTACATTTTTTGGTTCTTTCCATAGGCATTACACACGATTCTTTACAATTTCTCTGTTAATTTTTGGGGTTTTATAAATTTATTTTCATTTTTTTTTTTTGTTTTGTATGGAATATTTTAGGGATGATTTTCTGGGCTTAGTTTTATTTTTTGAGGGTTTTATTATCTGGGTTTTGGTTCCTCAATTTTATAATACGTTGCGGATTTTATGGTTTTTGGTTAACCAATCCCACTGCAATTCGAAATCTTTGGCTATTGTTGTTATCTGATGTGAAGCTTTAACTTTTCCATTTTGCAAGTAGAGACAGCATCTGTACCTGATTCAAAAGCTTTGGGATATAGATTATCTCACCTCTAGCTATTCATTTGTAAGTAAAAAAATTAACCCCCTGATGTACTGATGGTGCTTCTCCTATTGTTTCAATCATACATTGTCTTGCTAGATAATTCTACTTGAAATTTGTCCTAGTATGATGTTGATTCCATGCTCGTTTCAATAGTAACTGTTACCACTACGTATGCAGAGGCACAATGAATACTTTTGCTTTTTGTTCTGGTGAGGTTGTATTACATAGCCCATTTAACCAAATAACATAACCGATGGACAGGATGATTTTGGTTATGGATTAAATACCCTATCCACACCATCCCATACTTTCTATCTATTTCGTCCAATATTAAACCCGTTCCACTCTAAATTTCCAAAGCCCATCAATATTTTGCATATAAAGGCTATATCCATCAACGCGACGGGCTAATCCAACAACCCTAACAATCTTAAGCATCTATTTGCAACATTAGATGACAACACAAGCCCATAATACTATCAAATAAACCACATCTAAGCCCACAATACTACTTCATTACCCACCTAGAGTGGGAGAAATAACCTATAAAGTGAATAGATAACCCACACATCGGTGGCTATCGAATCTGGGACCTTTTGGTTCCATACCTCAGCCTTGATCTTTTACCACTGAACCAAGGCAGCATTGGCAATTTAACATTAGAATTAAATGTTTGCATTCATGAGAATTAACTCTGAAAGGTCAAGATTAGTCTTTGTGTCTAGCTAGTTTTTATTGAAAGATCTTTAAGAATATCTACAAAAGAAATCGTACTGACCTCCATAACAGCCAACCCCTCAGATCCTTCAGCATCAACCATATCATGAATTTGATGCTCTATAGGAAGCTCTACAAGCTGGTCAGTTTTTTGCAATCTCTTTCCAAATTTCAATTGTTGTTCTTTGTCCAAATTATTACCACATCCAATGGTTGTTGGCTCAAATTCTTTTGGAGAAAAATTCTTCAACAAGCGAAGGCAATGCTCAACCTGCAGAGAGATAGAAACATATCAGGCCATGAGAAGACAGAGTTTTTGGTTCCCAAAGAAATAGAATATCATAATCTTTTTTAAAGTAACAGAGTTTCATAACCTTAAGAGATCATTACAGCACATGACAATATAGAGCACACCTGACTTCATGCATCAGTTAAAGAATATGCCCAGTAAAACAACAGCATGAAGCACAAAAATAGCTCCCCCCCCCCCCTTCTTTTTAAACTAGGTATAATATTTTTCTCTTAACAATCTTACTGTTGTATATTAAATGGCATCATATCAACCATTATAATGATATAGCTCATAAGATTCACCCTTATGAAAACAAACGTAAATCAATTCTAAAATAAATTGGGCAAATTTAAAATTAAAGAAGAGTGGGCAGCTCTTTTGAATATCTAAAACATCACTGTTCATCTTTGCTTATTTATATTTAAATGTATATTCAGGATAAGAGAAACTACAACAGGCTGTCAAGCAGAAACATGACCCAAAAAATAGTTTGCTTAAATCACCTTCTCGTCCACTATAGCGTCAAACTCCTCAACTATATGAGCATCTTTCAACCTGCGACATATCTGCAAGCACAGTGTGCAGAAAACAATATTATTAAAATGATCTGCAATAACCAAAAAACAAAAGCAAGGTCATAGATGTAGAGTAAATACTATTAATTCACCCCAAATGGAAAAAGAAAATAACATTCCCGCAGCTCACACACATACAAAAAGAAAACAAAAAAAAAAGAAGAAAAAAGAGGAAAAAGTGGGGGGAGGAGGCTTACACTTCTCCAAGCTCTGTGCGCTGAATGTGATCCAATATAGCCAAGATCACGTTTAATATCTGAGACAACAAGAACCTTCAATGAACGAAAAATCAGCATAATGGCATTAGAGTAACTGCAAAAATCTAATGATATTTTGACTATAATTGACCTTGCCATTGGCTTCTTCAAGTTTATCACAAACAGCTTGCAATGCCGGTAGATAGTCCTTTATGAGCACGTCCTCTTTAACACTTTCTGAGGCAACACCATCTCCACCCACAACACCTTCACTCTCCTTCCCAAGACTCTCCACAGTGTAGTCTTCTTTGCTAATCTCAAATATTTGCTGAGTGCCCAAATGCTTTGCATATCGATGTAAGTACATCATATTTGTAGTTACGCATGAACTATTTTTTGACTCTCCTTCATTACAAGTTTCTTTCGTCCTCACAACTGCTGGTTGCCTCACAATCAACCCTCGGCATTCGAGGTTCCTCACTATATAAAACAAGTTTTTCCCTTCAATGCCAAACTCCTTGGCAAGTTGATTTTGTGTTATTCCATTTGTTCTGCCAGTACCGAATGTATCAATAACAATTGCAATTTGCAATTACTAGCTTTAGTATCAGTTTAATGGGACCAATAGTTGTTTATACAAAAGAAGCAGCAAGAACAACTAAAGTCACGCAATTCAACAACTGACAGTTTCAGCATCAAGTCCACTCCATGACTAAATTATTCTACCAACATTGGTGTTGTTTGGGATCTTCTTAAAGCTTGATTTAAGCAAGTTTGCTTAAATTTATTAAGGAAAATAAATTTATCAAGGCAAAAATTTTGCCTTGATAAATTTAAGCAAACTAGCTTAAATCAAGCTTTAAGAAGATCCCAAACAAGGCCATTATACTCTGAACTTAAAGTAAAAGATTATATCTGACTCTACAATTTTCAATTTCCAATCAAACAACATCTTTCATATCAAGATAACTAACAGAAATCGCCAAAAACATGCAATCTAACAATCACTATCATTAGCAACACTACCTAATCTGTGAACCAACATTTTTCTTTTACTCAAATGCATAAGTGCTTGTTAAGTTCACAGAATCACAATCATCATAATCCAATGCCAACGATTAACAACCAAACCTGCTGAAAATGAATACGATATGCCAAACTGTGCAATCTGGAAATCAACACACCAAATCACCACAACAAAGTAACCTAAACCTTAAAAACCAAGCTGAAACTCTAATACTTTAAAGCCTCAAACCTAACATCCAAATCCACCACTAAAACACCATAATATCTGAAATTTAAGACCCAAAACATGTAGTGTTTTGTTTTCCAGGTGGAATCGTTAAGCTGTAGTACCTGCCCTCGAATAAAAAGTAAAAGGACAATTTGTAATTCAAAGTCATTTTAATTCTTTCAGGAAAAAAATGAGGGCAATAAAGATTATTACGTGAACAATAGGAGTGCCCACCAATCATTTTTCCGTGTCACTGGGCACCTGATTAATTAATTAATTTATCAACACTACCTCCCCAATATTTTAGGATGATAAAAAAGGTATACAAGCCAGAATGTAAGCTAGGGAGATATGCTGTGCTGTGGGCATGCAGATAAGTAAGTAATTGAACGCCAAGTACATGCCATCTAACAATCACTATCTGTAGAAGCCCAAATTCCACCAACATTTAAAGGAAGAACATTAACTGAATGCAAAAAATCTTGCTTCCATAGTACTTGATCACAAATAATACATACAAATTGCATCCATTCTATTTCTTAGTAAAGTACATGCACACGTGTGCGTCCAAACAAGCATTCCTGCATAAACAAACAAACAAGAACAAATTCCTCTGAACTACTAAGGCACGAGTTCACAGAGACAGAAGCACATACGTGAACACTTTTGCGGTTTCCATTTGGAGTAATCACATTCTGAACCAACAAATTGCACTAATTTCACTCTAAACTACCAATGCACAAAACCCAGTAACTTTGCTTTGAACTACTAAATGCGCACGCATATATATACGTCTATGTGTTAATTATAGCAACGATTCGTGAAAATTAAAGAACTAAGGAAACGAACCTAGCAATAGCAAGCCGCTCAAGAGTGCGACGCTGCGTGGAAGAGATGTTAGCGGTGTTGGACTGCGCGTCGTAGAGGCCAACAAAGTTATCTCTAAGCTTCTCATTGGCGACGACCCTCAAATCGAGCTTCTCGGATTCTTCGAGGCACTGAATCGAAGGATCGTTAGGGCTATACACTGCGTTTCGGGCCTTGAACTGAAGCGAAGGGACCAAAAGGAGGTTTCTCCATATGGAAGCTTTGAGAGATGGAGAGAGAGGAGAGAACAGAGAGAGTTTTGACCAGAGAGAATAGAGGGATAGACCAGTGTTGCCATGAGAGCAAATCTCTTCAAGAGCTGAGGATATAATAGAGTCCATGATGTGCAGGTTGTGGCATTAGGAGCTCTGTTTTGTTCTTTTTAGTTACTATAACTTCCCCTTTTGGACAGAGTTTTGGGGTTTTATAGATTTGGGGTTCAGGGTCATAGCGGAACGAGTAACAACAGAGGAAAATTTGGGAAGAAGAGAGACAATTGGAGTGTTTGGGAACAGGAGGAATCGGATGGAACTAGACAGGAGGAATTGTGGGGTTGAGGTTACGAAAAACACATTAACAAGGGAATTGATCAACGGCCGCTTCGCACATGAAATCTAATATCTAGTAATATTCAAACTCTCAGGGGCAGAGTTATTCGCTGTTACGCCGTCGTTTCTGGTTGTGGAAGTCAAGAAAGGAAAAAGGTGATTCGTTCTGCAGTTGGTTGGTGGTAACTTGGTTTGTGAGATTTATTATTTATATGGATTTAAAGTGAAATAAAATAATTTTTATTTTTATTTTTTTAGTCTCATCTCATGCATTTAAGATTAATTTTTTTTTATCATTTTTACTTTTGAATAATAAGAATAATAATTATTATTATATTATTTTAAAAATTATAATAATAATATTTTTAATAAAAATAATGACAATGACAATAATGATATTATTATTATAATAATAGAAATTATTACTATTGTTATAATAATAAATATAATCACTATAACAATGATAATGATTATTATCATTATAATATTATAATCATATTTATAATAATATTATAGTAATAATTATCATAATAATTACAATAATAATAATAATTATTATTATTATATAATCATATTTATAAAATATTATAGTAATAATAATTATTATCATAAACATAATAATAATAATAATAATATTTTAATAATTATAATAATATTAAAATAATAATGATGATAATAATAATTATATTAATAATATCAATTATAATGATAATAATAATATTTTTTATAAATATGATAATAACTATTATTATTCTTAATAAATTATAGTTATAATTATAAAAATATTATTATGGTAATTAAAATAATAATTATTATAATTTTGATGATAAAAATAATATTTAATAATAAATAATATTTATTACTCTATTAATATGAATTATAATAAAAATAATATCATAATAATTATTATTATGATAATAAACGTAATAAATTTTTAATGGTGATAATAATAAATATTAGAATTATAATAATATAATTGTATTTATAATATTATTACAATAATACTGACAATAATATTATTCTTATAATTATAATGATAATGATAATAATTATAATTATAATTATATTAATAATTAATAATTATACTAATATGTATTATTATGATTATTAATTATAATAATATGTATTATAATTATGATGATAAAAATACTACTAATTTAATAATAATAATTTATTATTAGAATAATAATTAAATTTAAAGCTTTATGAAAAAATTTAAGATTGTTAAAGATGATGAATAGTGTTATGAAATTTTCGTACTTAGACTTCTTATCCCACTTTAGTCATAACCCAGCAACCTCCTGAACCAAACATATGATTAAGGTATTACTACTTTAATCTTCCTTTATCATATCACATGTTAATCTTATTCATATCTCACTATAATCCTATCCGTGAATCAAACAGACCTTCTAGGACATTGTACGGATCTTTTTTACCTTTTCTTTGATCTTGAAGTTGAAGGTCATAATTGTCAATTCTCATTGTGTTATATCATTTTTTTAGAGGATATTGTGTTATATCATATATTGTTAATTAGTTGGATATTATTAGATGGAATTGGAAGAACAGAGTGATTTGTGTGGTTCTTTAGTCTCACGATGTGACAGTGGGAAAAAGGCACACGCCAACTCCAGCAACTTTTGGACGGAAATCTTAACGAGAGTGGATGGAAGGGTGAATTGTAGTATAATTTGAAACTTATGTGTTAAATTACCTTTTTTTATAAAGTTGGGGAAAATTACTACCTATCTTTAAACTCAGGGAATATTTTGCAAATAAGCCTTTATATTTACCCTTTTCGTTTGGAATCAAATAAAACTAAGTTGAAAAAGTAAAATTTATTTATATTTAATTTTTATATTAAATTATAAAATTCGTTTGAATTTTTTATGTTTAAAATGTTTGAAATAAAAAAATTAAAAAAAGGAGGGGAGAGAAAAAAAAAGGAAATTGAGGGAAAAAGTGATAGTATTTTGATTATAAATTTTTACTCTTTATTTTTATGGAATTCATTTGTAAATTCTAAGGTAAAAAATAAAAAAAACCATTGAGTTTATGCCGTAATTACACTTGTTTCTCTCTAGTTTGAAAATATACTTTTTTTGTCCCTCAAACTCTTGAAAACAAGTCAACGAGCAATGGAAAAGCAAAAAGTCTTATTTAACCCGCATTTAATGCAAGGCAACTACTGCTTTGATGTACCCAATACACTATCAGATCATTAACTACTCTCTCTTCAAGTAGTCCATCCAACTACTAACAAAAATGTTACAAAAGCAAAGCAACACCAAGAAAAGCAAAAGTCGCAAATCAACTCTTCACTCTCTCTATCGTTTATAGATCTCTCTTTTAGTGCCCAAATTTCAACAAATCTCAAATCGGCATCTTCAAATCGTTTGTACAACACATAAACTGGATAAATTTACACACAAATTAGATCAGCAAAACGCCAATAAGAAA